>BSBK01000615.1:1467500-2067500 GCA_027943335.1 Chamaecyparis obtusa
CAATCTTCTTTTTCCTGCAAGAGCATCCTCGGAAAAGATCAAGGCAAATAGCTCTTATAGTACGTACAAAAATACAAATAAGACACTACAATGAGTAGAGAAATGTAATACTCAATGATACTAAATACTTATCTACACATCAACATCCTTGATACAAGTTGCTCCAATGAGGGTCCATATGCAACAAATCAGAAAACGTCTACATGTAAGCATTTGTCGGCAATATTACTCCATTCAAACTTATCTGGTAACCATAATACAACAGCCTCTGTTTTCCACAATCACTTTGTATATGATAGTGAACTCTGCCAGTTTTGATTCCCATTCACATTTGTCGATACTTCTTGTACGAGATTTCCAATGGAATATATAGAAAAAATTTAATCTCGATCGTTTCTCAAACCTTCTCTAATACCATGTTGAATTTCTTTCAGATTTGATCTATTTATGGCTTTTCTATTTGCAGAATATGATTCTTACAATCACTATACTATCTTGCAGATTATAATCTAAATATTGAACGTGATAAATATGAAGTTGATGCCAAATCAATATTGAGAAATACTAATCATGAATTCACAAGCCTGAATTTTTCCTTAATGGCATTCGATCTACAAGAGCAGAACATTTATTGATTTCGATGTCTCCAATTGTGGATCGGATTTGCATTAAATATATAAGGAAGAGACACATCCCATGAGCGGACATGTCTCCACAAAGTGGAGGCATGTCCGTTCATGAGATGTCTCATGAATTGTGCCTTTTCATCTTAACTAAACACCCGATCTCTAATCGGGGTTGTTACTTAATAAACATAAATGCTTACCAAGTTCGCTCTATATTTATTTTGCACAAATAAATAATATCCAATCTGGAAATGATCACCAATAATGATGCTTGATCGGGATCCTATATGAAACATGAAATGCCAATAATCTGCAAGTAATAACCTCTAAATATTCAGTCGGTCAACCTGATTTATATGAGATCGGAATTATTATGTGATTAAAATAATAACCATTGATTATATATAGCTATATAAATATATATAGATATATAATATCTTTGAATCATTATTATTTTAATTTCTCCAAAAATTACATAATATATATATATATATATATATATATATATATATATATATATATATCTTATATAAGACAATATATATATATATATATATATATATATAGAGATCTTAATAGTTTTTGTCTCAATGGTTTTATCCGACAAAAGCTACAAAACATCAACAAGAAGGATAGGCATTTTTACACGATAGCTTCAGCATATTTCAGAGCCAGCAACATTGTTTTCCCTAAGAGAGCCAATAGCTACTAGAAGATGGATACTCTAGTGAAGCTATCTGGAAAGAAATGGCAAACGATAATAACTGTTGTAATTACAAAGGACCACCTTAAAGGTATTCTGAAATTCCCCCATGATCTTGTCATTGGCTCCATTATGAAGATGTTTGGTGAAGAATATGTCCCTAATGAGGATAGGATTAGTGAGAATTCAGATATCCCCTCCATGTTTTTAGCATTAGCCGTGTTTTTTGAGAAAGACAAGTAGATAGTCAAGGGCATTTGCAAGAGTCTCTTCATTAATGATATTCTGATGGATTTAAACAAAGTTTTGGTGAATATTAACGATCAATTGATGATTCTAAAACCTAGGCACTATAATAGGATGAATCAGCCTAATGAATTACTGTTGAGGTACCCCATTTTATGGGTGGAAGATTCGGAGAAACTTGAACGTAGGATGCCGGAAATCACCCGAAATTTGAATTTCCTCTTATGGCTCTTCCACATTAAGAGGCATAATTGTTGCCATTGGTTCGCTCAATATCTCGTTGAGGAAGGAATAACAAGTTGCGACAAGGTTTTGGACATTGCAAATGCATCTTTCTTGAATGAAGATGAAGACACGTGTGGGACTAAGGAAGGGTCTAGCAGTTGTTCCTAACTGGTTACTGAGAGCGGGGGTGAATCAATAAATTCCATTTCTATTTCTTCTTTACTTAATTAATTATTCTTGTAAATAAAGAAATCAAAAGAATATTATGACAATCATAAACAGAAATTAAATGCATAGGTCAACAAAGAATTTATACGTGGAAACCATCGGTTAGAAGGAAAAACCCACGGTGGGATAGAACCCAAAAAACTTCACTACTGCAGTAGTAAAGTTTCCCTGTTAGAGGCTTACAAAGCACTAGTGAGACTGCTACCCGGTTAAGGGATTTAATAGAAGACCTGTTAAGATCTTGACCTTGTTAGGAGTCGCCATATCAGAGGACTTTAAAACACCAACAAAGATGTTACCCGGTAAAGGGATTTATACAATAGAACCTGTTAGGGTTCACCCTGATTGAGAGATTTAAATATGCTTCACAACAAAAGCAATGAATTTATGATGACACTATTTCTGTCGATTCAGATCATACCTATTTACTCTTTCCTCTGCTTGTTGAATCTTTCTCTCCCTTTCACCTTTTGTGACTGTGTTTCCTCTCAGAAGATTCTGCTCTCCTTCTCTCTTTCGCTCTATGCTCTTGATTTTGAACAACACACTTCTCATGTCTTATGACCTATATTTATAAGAGATTATCTTATTAAAAATACATCTAATAGTTCCGCCAAGCTGTAAACTCTCCCAAAAATCATACATGCAAAATTCTTGATTAAAAAGCTTGCAAACTAATCTTTAGTTTACCTCGAAACGCTCACAGAAAAAACAAAGCTAACTCTTGTTCCACTGAAAAAGTTAACTCCAATTTAACTGACAAATGCTCTGCATAATCCGGTTCGGATTATCATGCACTTAACCGGTGTGTGATTAGTATCTGGTTAGCCATCTGCACCATGTGTGTTTGCCAAGACCGGTTGGACAAAACCTGGACCGGTATGACACTACTCACTTGCTCATTTTACTCAGTTCACAATTATTACACTATCATGAGTACCGATGTGATGTATCGGTGTTCCGGTGGGATTGATTGATGTTTGCCAATGACAACTAACTTTATGTCAACAATCTTCCCCTTTGGCATTGGTGGCAAAACACATCAACACATCACCTGTAAACTTCAGTTTCAGGCCAATCAGAGCAATTTCCACAAGTTTCCAGGGTACTTACTATTTATAGTAAGTCGGCAGGCTTCAGAATTCTTGGCTTTTCAGTATTGGACTTGGAGCGTCTCGCCGAGAGCTTTCCGGCAAGCTATCACGCGTCGTCATCCGAGCTCATTTGGTAATCCGTTTTAATGCCAAAAGACTCCTCACTATATTTATTATATCACTTTATAACTTAACGGTCATATTTATTTAAAAGTGACTTAAAGTGGGAATATAAAGAGACAGAGTGGGAATATGACGAGACAGATTGGGGAAACTGAAGAGTCACAGCTGCAGCCTTAAAGGAAGGCTTGGAGTCTCAGTTCAGCATGCTTCAATTTATGGATTTTATTTCTCATTGAGAATTCAGGAAGCTTCAGCTTTCGAATCTAAAACCTGAGGACGGAAACCTTCAGGCTTTCTCGGTGGATTGGACGGAAACCCAGTTCATCTCCGGTGCAGATTCACATCAAAGTTCAACATTGTTTTAGAGGTTCTTTATCATCCAGTCTTACTGTATTTCTGTATTTCAGATTGGCATGTTGTAATTAATGATTATTGTATTGATGTTGTATAATACAAAACCATTTCCTGAGGAGTTTTATTTAAATATATTTGTTGGTTATTGTTATTGGATCAATCTTTTATCGCATATATTTATTTGTTCCAAATCCGCATGAGATATATTTGTGAAATTCGGAGAATGGTCGATTAGGGTCATTACAGTGGTATCAGAGCCTAGCATCTTGCCAGCCTGTGAGGGTTTTCTTCAGAAAATTTGCAGGGATAAGAGCTCTTTTATGCTATCGAGATTTATCGAAGACCAGCGTATTGTTGGTAATGAAATATCGATTCCTGGAATCGTATTGTAATGCAGTTGAAGTCTCTGTTTGATTTGGAGGAGCCAAATGTGAAAGAGTTCCTATATTTCAATACCGGAAACACGGTCAGGAGCAGTAATCAGACCTGGGCGCTTATATTTTAATAAGCCTGCACACCGTATTCAATCTAACTGGAGTGCTAGCACGGGATGGTAGACACAGTGTGAGTCTCCTACACGCAAGACTGGGTAGGCGTGCACCATCAATAAGTAGTGTTGGTGGAAGTAATCGGTTGTCTTCACTAAGTGGTTATATTTTTCTTCCATCATGAGCCCGAGCTTTATCTCTTTGAACTGTTCCAAGGTTCACATTAGTATTTCTACGTGTTTGCACTTTATTCAAAAGTGGAAAGACTATTAAAAATTGCGGTGGTTATAATAACTGGAAAATAGAGCTGACGTTTGTATTCGGTTTCCGCACGAGCCTGGTTTTTCCATGACGCGTGTGGTGGATTGACAAGTGTGGAAGGGGTTGTGCGACATCTTACAGCTAAGAAGTAAGGGTCGAGAGTCAAGTTAGAGCGCCTTCAAACCTGGGCACGACTGCAACAAATATGGGGACTGTCGTTGAAGCCTGGTCACCTTCCTGCTTCACGCGACCATATCCAGCAGCTGGTCCTCATGGGTGGTAGACCTCGGGACCAGGGTGTGTATGCTCGAGCACGCACTGGTTGCAGTTGCCATCACACCACGTGCACATGTGTTAAGAAGCCGGAACTATTTCAAGCAGCGGCAGGTAGTATTTTGGGCGTGGTAGACAGTTGAGTATCAATTGGACTCGCATGGACCTGGTTATGCGCCCAGTTTGGGAGCTCGGCAGTTAACTTAGCACGTAATGCTATGAAAGTGCGCACAGGTGGAACTAGAACGTATACGACTCATTGTGAATGCACTGTTAGAAGAAAAAGTTGAAGTGCGAAGTACTTCACTGCTCTCATAATATACTTGCTCCCAAAAGGGATTGCGTTGCCTCTTTTGCAGTTTTCTGTAGTTCTTTCCTGCCACCAGATTTTAGCTCGCATGTTGACTTCGCTCAGGGTCCATTACATCTTTTTGTGGACTTACTGATGAGAGTAAATCTTGTAAAGATAGCAATTTAGAAAAGCATCGATTTGATGGATATGATGTAGATGTTGGGCCAGGTCGTGTCAAAAAAGTGGCTCCAGGCCGCTTAGAATCAAATCATCAAATGATTGCCAGCAAACACACAAGTGTCGGGTCTTGTTCAGAAGACTGAGGAGATAAGGGGATGCCCGGTTAGAATTGCACACAACCGTAGTGACACAAGTCAAGCTCCAAAATCATCAACACCGGCAAGTGTTACGCCAACATTCTCTTGCGTATTCGATGGAGGACCACAACACTTACGAGTCTTGGGGAACATAGTGTGTATGTCAGGTCGGCTATAGTTATTAGTGAATCTTTGCATCATTTCGAAGCTGATAAAATTTTCGGAAACGTCCTTGTTGTTGGACTGTTGCAACTTTAAAGAGTGTATGCCAAAATACATTTTATTCAATATTATTGTATGGGTGGAACACATGCCTAGTTGGTTCTCACAGTATAGTAGAAATTGTAGCATTGAATCGGATTTACAGTTGGCTTTCCGTTCATTTGTTGAAACTGTTGTTGCTTGGATTATATTTTGCATCCTTGGAAATTTCTATGTATGCACTGGTTAGTGACATTGAAGGACACATATATCGGATAAACTAAAAGTACTTACTGAGACAGGATATCCCATATTCAGAATTTAGGCATTCGGTATCAGAATTGTGTTAAAAGATTTAACGACTACCAAACCGAAATTCACTTTTGGTTTCCAGAATTGCTCAAGAAGTGTCGGAAAATCAGAAACGATATTGTGGTGACAGCAATTCACAGTTACAGAAGTGATTCAATTCCTTGCTTAATTCTCGGAGAAAAATTAATTCATGGAGTCATTGGCAAGCCCAGTGTTCTCGAAGGAATTCAATGGCACATTTTATGGTGTGCAGTTAAGAGATATTCAGAAGGAAATGGAGATAGGAAATGAGTTATGTTGCCTTGGATAGCAATTAGAGGAGCAGAAAATTACAGGAAGAATGTTTGCCAAACTCGATGAAATAAATTCGTATCTATCTAAGATAGATCAATCTGATTGCAGGTTTTTCAATTGGGCCATGCATCCCTCAATGGTTGCCTTGGTGCAACACAGATTTATGAATCATCCACTTCGAGATGTTAGGCTTGCAGTTGCCTCTTGTCTCAGTCAGATCACTCAGATTACAGCCCCTATTATTCCTTATACCGAGCACATTTGGAGACAGGTATTACAGCTAATTGCAGACAGTTTAGATGGACTAAGATATGACAAAGATTCTACCTTTGGTAAACAGGTAAAAATCTTGGAGTCAATGGCAAGCACTAGAGTTTTCAGTCACATGTTGAATCTAGGTTATGATAAAATGATTCAGCAATTATTTCAGTGTCTCCTAAACAATTTTAGGGAGCGTCATCCAGATAAGGTGAAGACGTGCATAAAGACTATCCTATCCTCGATCTTAGATGAGGACTATGACATATGCAAACGATTGCAATCAGAATTGTTGGCAATCTGGAGAGGAGGAATAAAGTACGCATCCATGGCATGTGAGCTCTCAACTGAATTAATTAAGCTTCAGGCTGAAAAATTTGTGAGTTCATTGACTGAAAATGAACAAGTATCATTAGGCTTACAGGTTGCAGGATCTTCGGTGATGGGCCAAGACCTAGTGAGTACAGGGCAGATTTGTTTCTTATGCCAAGAGGGCTGGTCACAGGGGCATGTCTGCAATACTAATCAAAGGGAAGATAATTTGCAGCCTAGTTATAGAGAAATTACAGTTGTGACTACACCTCTTTCGGGACATAGTGGAGAGTGTTCAGAATTCTACTTTGGTGACTTGGTGCCTGAGTTTGATAAATCTATGGTTATAGGTTGTGGTAACCAGTTGGAGACCTTCAGCGATTCAGGTAATGAGAAATTGTGTGACTTCTTTAGCAGCACTCCACTCATGCATCATACTGATATGGATGACCCATTTGGTAGTACATCCCAAAATAACATCGATGAGAAGTGTGCCTTAAAAAGTCAGTTGAAAGTCACTGATGATGTCATTATTGAAGCTCTTGTTCACCATGGTAGCACTCACCAGGTTATTGATGATCTCTACAGGACAGCTCAGAGGGATAGAGGGCAAGACGGCATAAGGATTGGATCCTATGTTGCAGATTTACAGGGGGTCAGAACAGCATTTGAGGATTGGAAATCAGAGTATCTGAGATTACTTACAGACCGTGACCACCTGTTACAGGATGTCGGGAAATATGTTGAGCAGTTGAGGGAGAAGGAGGATGAGGTCGATAAGCTCAATAGGGAGCTTAGTGCTACTCATGGCACTTTGGAGCATACTCGTATTGATCTACAGGAGGCAAGAAATAAGATTGTGGTCTCTAGCCAGTACATGGAGCAGGATGACAAGGATAGGTCTGAATTCTTTCAGGAGGTGATTCGGGAGCTTGACAGTATACAGCAAACCTATGACTTGGACAATTCTCCAAGAAGATTTGTGGGTCACCTAGAGTTTATTTATGAGTTAGACCACTTTCAGGCGATTGATAATTCCTTGTTCGAGATGGGTGTCGAGTTGACATTTGAGAATCCCCTGTTTGAGTTAGATAAGGGAGATACATCCTATTCCTAGGATGAGGACAAGGTTGGTCGCAGAATTTGGGACCCAAGTTCATGTATTGGAGATGAGTCTTGGCGACCAGGTTGGAGTGCCGGAATGAGCTCAGTTGTTGAGCGGTTTGGTTCTTACAGCAGCAGTCCAGGATGGGCAGTTATGTCTTGTGGCATGATGGGTGATATGCCTTTCCTTGCACTACCTCTCGCTAATGATGATCGAGTAGAGCTTCTTTCGTACGGTGTTATTGAGTTTGGGATGATGAGTATGCTGATTGGTGTGAATTTTTCACACAACGGTGTGCCTTGTATGACTTCGGGTTTAGAGAGACAGTACTAGAATCCTAATGTTGATTCAAGATTTCCAGTAGAATTGATCAGTGCATCGCATGTTGACCTTACATGGGATGCATTTTGTTTTCCATCCAGCCCACCTGCGGGGGACAGTATTCTCCGATTGTGGGATAGGAGAAGGATGAGTGAGTGGTTCAGTACACTTCCCTGCTTGCAAGTGGAAGCCTTACCCGGCAGTCATGGTAGCTTGCCTCTGCAGTACAATTTCTGGTTCGGGATACAGATCAAAGGGGCAGTGTCATGGCAGTTGGACACTTCTGGTATTTCACTCAATGTGGACATAGAACGTCAGGATATTCAGCCAGTTGGGGAGATGGATGGCCCTTTTGCTTATGGGACCCAGGAGGGACATACTCACGGTTGGTTCTCATTCAGGGAACCGATCGGTATGAGGTTTTTTTTCCCCCTGCATATGACCGTAGAGGTGCTGGTAATCTCAGTTGGAGCATGGTTCTCAGTTGGGTTGAGGACTTTCTCACATAAGATGGAAGCACAGGGCAGATTGGTACGATTGATCCTGCAATGATTTGGGATCCTGACATTAGACTGGTTGTTGTTTTGTTGTTGTGTGAGTAGCTTCATAGGTCAGGGCGTAATGTATGTTTTAGTTTCACACAACAGATTGATGGAGCAGCTTCCCTGAGGTTGGTTTGGGATCCAGGTATTATGATCCCAGCAAGCAGATATCAATTGCTTGAGGGCAAGCAATCTCCGGGAAGGGATGATTTGTAATGTCCCCCTTTTGGGGCACATTATTTCGTGTTGTGTCGTTAGCCTTTTCATCATGGTCCAGTGGGCTAACCGAGGCTTGGCAGTGTTTAGGGAGATATTTGGCATAGGTGATTTCAGTTTCAGGCCAATCGGAGCAATTTCCACAAGTTTCCAGGGTACTTACTATTTATAGTAAATCGGCAGGGTTCAAAATTCTTGGCTTTTCAGTATTGGACTTGGAGCGTCTCGCCGAGAGCTTTCCGGCGAGCTATCACACATCGTCATCCGAGCTCGTTTGGTCCTCCGTTTTAATGCCGGAAGACTCCTCACTTTATTTATTATATCAATTTATAACTTAACAGTCATATTTATTTAAAAGTGACTTAAAGTGGGAATATAAAGAGACAGAGTGTGAATATGAAGAAACTAATTGGGGAAACTGAAGAGTCACAGCTGCAGCCTTTAAGGAAGGCTTGGAGTCTCAGTTCAGCATGCTTCAGTTTATGGATTTTATTTCTCATTGAGAATTCAGGAAGCTTCAGCTTTCGAATCTGAAACCTGAGTACGGAAACCTTCAGGATTTCTTGGTGGATTGGACGGAAACCCAATTCATCTCCAGTGCAGATTCACATCAAAGTTCGTTATTGTTTTACAGGTTCTTTATCATCCAGTCAAACTGTATTTCAGATTGGGATGCTGTAATTCGTAGTTATTGTATTGTTGTTGTATAATACAAAACCATTTCCTGAGGAGTTTTATTTAAATATATCTGTTGGTTATTGTTGTTGGACCAATCTTTTATTGCATATATTTATTTGTTTCAAATCTGCATGAGATATATTTGTGAAATTCGGAGAATGGTCGATTAGGTTCATTGCATTCAACTGTCGTATTTAGACTTGGTTACATGTGTGACTTCGGCATTTGCTATTGTCCTCAAGGTTAGAGCTTCCCCTGTGGCATTGTACCCAATTACTCTGTGCAAATCTTCTTTTGTAATGGGTGTCACCGCGCCTTTTGCTAGCCGCATCCCTAGTTCATGAACCTTGCTAAGCACCAACCTAATCCAGTCCAGTTGAAACACGGTTGGATATTTGACTCCGTTTATTAATCTAGATGCTTCCAACTTAGCGTATTTCGCCTGAAGCTTTCCATCTTCACACAGCGCGAGGTATTCACTTTGAATAAACATCTCGCCCAATTCCTCCTGCTTGTTGTGGATGAAAGTAGTAACATCCTCAATAAGCAAAACACCGTCGAGGATGGATGATAGGGCACCAGCCATATCATTCCCTTTGTTTTGAACCGCCATGATATCGTAAACAGGTCTATCGTGTTGATTGGCATCAATGAGGCTCACTACGGAAGATGAAGATGACATATTGCTTGACTGGTATAAGTAAAAAGTTCTTGATAAAAGTTACGGAATTCGCACAGCAAAGATCGTAAATCACAGCAAGCAAAGATTACTCAAGCTATTCACAACAATAATCACAAAATGCAATGTAAAGTGAAATGAGTAATCGACTTTCTCTTTTATACACTTAGGTCATAACGGTAATTAGCAAATGGTAACTTTTGTTAACGGTTATTGTATTAATTACCCTTACCTAACCTTTCTTTCGACAACCGGTTCACCCACTCTTTACCTATTTACAAATCCTCAATTGCGACATCCACCTTGCTACATCAGCAACTCTTACCTGTCTGTTTAATGTGTTAGACCGGTGACTCCTTCCCGATTCCTATCATTGACTGAGTGAGTACATACCTCACCAATTCCTTTGGGAACAGTAGCTTCCCTACCTGTTCTACTTAAGCCCTTTGGCTTAATTTGTTGAAGAGATATCACCATCAACAAATGATGACCTTACCTCTGATTTCTCCTCAGCAGAAGTCTTTGTCCCCCTTTTGGACCAAGTCTTCCTGACTTCCCTGGTTGTATCTTTGCTCATGTTATCCTTCTGATTGGGGGACAATTGCTTCTTGACCTGTTTAACCGGTCCTTTGTCTTTGTTCATTGACCGGTTTCTACAATCCTTGGCCAGATGCCCACTCTTGTTACAGTTGTAACAAGCCATTCTGGTTCCTCTCCATGGATTGACCCTTCTTCACTTTTCCATGGGTAAGTGACAATCAGTGTTCCTATGCCCTGATGGTCCACAGGTAGCACAGTTAAATGTGCTCCAATTTACATTCCTATTATGGAATACTGGTCTTGGTGGAGATTTGAATGCCATTGTTTTGGACCTGCATTCTTCTGCCTTGTGTCCAAATTTATTGCATGCATAGCAATAACCCTTGAAGCTTCCCCTGCTTCCACTGGACACATTGTTGGAGCGAGACCTGCACTCAAAAGTCTTGTGACCATACTTGTAACAGTTGTTGCAGTAATTGTTAGAAGTAAACGGTTTCAGCAGTGCATTTCTGCAGTCATTGGATTTATGTCCCAGTTTGCCACAATGTTTGCAAGAGGGTTTGAAGATCTTTTTACCTTTGTCTTCTGTTGGTTTCTTCTTTTCCTTCTTGCTTTGCTTGTCTCCAGAGGACTCACCGGTTTCATTGTTGCTTTGACCGATGTACCCAAGTCCTGTGGAATCCTTGTGCCTCCTTTGAGCTCTCAGTTGCTCATCAAGCTTCTCAAAACTTTCATTATACCTTCTAAGTTTCTCATTCCCCTCTTCAAGAGTTTTCAATTGTTCCTTTAGTTGTTTCATCACAACAACCATCTTTTTGCATGCTTCATCTTTATCATGCAAGTGCTCATGCATGATTGCATTATTTTGACTTATGCCCTGCATGTCTGCTTGCAATTGCAATATGAGAGCATCACTCTCTCTTAATGCATCTTCAGCCAGATTTCTTGCTCTTTCAGCAGTCAACTATGCTTCAATGGCATTGTTCTTCTCATCTTCAGGTTTTTTTTTGGCTTCAATGAGTTCAGTCATCCTCAAAGCATGACCTTCCTGTTCCCTTTTCAAATTGCAGATTTGATCGGTCAGATTCGAATTCTTCACCATGAGATCAGTGACCGCTTCTTCAACTTCATCAGAGCCACTCTGTCCAGAGAGTTCCTTGATGGTTTCATGACTTTCACTCAGTTGTAGAGCCAGTTCTTTTCCCTTGGCAAGAGACCTTCTCAGTCTATTCTCCAGAGAGGCAATCATTTCATTGGCTTCCTCCAACTGCTTTTGATACGTGTAACCCTCCATGATCTTTTCTCAAGCGGTTAAGCTTACTATTTCTGAGAACCTAAGCTTTGATACCAATTGTTGTTCCTAACCAGTTACTGAGAGGGGGGGTGAATCAATAAATTCAATTTCTATTTCTTCTTTACTTAATTAAATATTCTTGTTAATACAGAAATTAAAAGAATATTATGACAATCATAAACAGAAATTAAATGCACAGGTCAACACAAAATTTATACGTGGAAACCCTCAATTAGAAGGAAAAAACCACGGTGGGACAGAACCCACGAAACTCCACTACTGCAGTAATAAAGTTGTCTTGTTAGAGACTTACAAATCACTAGTGAGAGTGCTACCCGGTAAAGGGATTTAATAGAAAACCTATTAAGAGCTTGACCCTGTTAGGAGTCGCCTTATCGGAGGACTTTAAAACACCAACAAAGATGTTACCCAGTAAAGGGATTTATACAATAGAACCTGTTAGGGTTCACCCTGATTGAGAGATTTAAATATGTTTCACAACAAAAACAATGATCTTATGATGACACTATATCCGTCAATTTAGATCATACCTATTCACTCTTTCCTCTGCTTGGTTGTTGAATCTTTCTCTCCCTTTCACCTTTTGTGACTGTGTTTCCTCTCAAAAGATTATGCTCTCCTACTCTCTTTCGCTCTATGCTCTTGATTTTCAACAACACACTTCTCATGTCTTATGACCTGTATCTATAAGAGATTATCTTATTAAAAATACATCTGATAGTTCCGCCAACCTGTAAACTCTCCCAAAAATCACGAATGCAAAACTCTTGATCAAAAAGCTTGCAAACTGATGTTTAGTTTACCTTGAAACGCTCACAAAAAAAACAAAGCTAACTCATGTTCCACTGAAAAAGCTAACTCCTGTTCCACTGAAAAAGCTAACTCCAATTTAACTGACAAACGCTCCGCATAATCCGGTTCGGATTATCATGCACTTTACCGGTGTGTGATTAGTATTTGTTTAGCCATCTGCACCTTGTGTGTTTGCCAAGACCGGTTGGACAAAACCTAGACTGGTATGAGCGTGACCGGTTAAGGTACAGTGCTCACTTGCTCCTTTTACCTGATTCACAATTATTACACTATCATGAGTACCGGTGTGATGTACCAGTGTTCCGCTGGGATTGATTGATGTTTTCCAATGACAACTAACTTTATGTCAACACTAGCAACAAAGCCAAGAAGGGCAGGCCGCAAGGCAAGAAAAGGGCGATGGAGGTTGTATTCAATGAAGGGCCATATGATGCCCTCAATGACAGGAAGGGAAAAAGTATTAAATTAGGCTAGGGTGTGTAGAAGGTTCACAGGCAGTAATATATAGGTCCTTTGTCTCAAGTTTTTTGGTTTTAACGCTTTACTTCCAAACTGTTCCGATATATGGGTCTTAATGGTTTTTGGGAATCAAACTTGGTATTTCTGCTGGCTGGGTATATAGGTTAATCTCTGCTTTATCAAAGACTCCTATCTAGTATTATATTGATATATAGATTACTCTTAGTCTATGAAGATTTTCTTTCTGCAAGAATTAATGCTATGAAGTATGCTTAGAAAAATGAACTATGAATTTCTCTAGTGTTGCCTGGAGGGTAATCATTTCTTTGGATTTTGCCTGGTTTTAATATATGATGATGCAAGAATATGAAGTTTGTTGATATTTCAGTTCTATGGAATTTATCAATACAGTAACATCTCTTTTGGTGAGGTTAACAAGGCACTCACTGTTACTAACAGTCTTATAGATGTAGCAATGAAGGATTGTTTTGAAACACGGACAGAGTTACTTATAAGTGAGTATTATAAACTGGTAATTATATATATATATAAGTAACTAAC
Organism: Chamaecyparis obtusa; assembly: GCA_027943335.1. NCBI lineage: Eukaryota > Viridiplantae > Streptophyta > Pinopsida > Cupressales > Cupressaceae > Chamaecyparis > Chamaecyparis obtusa. Next base: position 1,481,337 of record BSBK01000615.1, read on the forward strand.
CTTGTAAAGTGTGGATATATATTCTGCTATGCTTTTAGCATCTTGTTAATTTGAAGACGATTTCCTATAAAAAAATATAGATCACTTCACTTTTCAGATTTATGGGATACTATATTTAAAGGTATGTTAGGGGAATGCTCTGTGCTGATTATGTCTCTGTTATAGCTGTGCTCCAGTGAGTATTTCCTGTTAGATGTGGGGATTATTTTTAATTTTAGTAAACTGAGATTCCTCACAGAAGCTCGTGGAAGGGTTGTTTTGGCTGTAATAATCATTTATGTTATTTGTATCTTTTGTTAATGAAGTATGGCTATATAGTGCTGATTTCGTATTCATTTATGAATACACTATATGCAATAAGTATTTGCTACTTATATAGACACATATTCTTATGTATGTGCTTACTCTAATATGCCAAACAGATAGACACATACATCCTAGCATGTATCTTTATATACATCATTAGTAAAATATAGCCATATTTCATTAATAAACTTGGGAGCTAGTAAAGGTTGTATTAAATATATGTAGCAGGCTTATGTTAGTCTTCCAGCTTCTAATTTTAATGATTAAGTATATTAATGGAAAAAGAGTATTAAAGCTGATATCTTAATACTCTTATAAGGGTAGGATTTAAATATGAAGTTCTCTCTAAAAGTAGCTTTTGGTAAAGTTATAATATTATAAATCCGATGTAAAAGGGCATTCTGTATTGTGATTTTCTGGCACTAATATGGTTTGCAAAGTTGGAGGTTTGTTCTAAATTCTACACATTTAGAAAGGCACCATGCAGTTCATATCAAAAGAGGCATAGCCCAGCATCAGAATAAGGGACTCCTACTGATAATCAAGCAACCAGAGCAAATGCCTTTGGTTAAAGATAACTATGAAAATGAATGTTTATATGGACTCTAATGTATCATCTGTAATAAGGAAGTTTGTCATTCTATGTAAACTCTTATCTGTATTCGTATATTCCGGACTGATTAAGTCCTAGGCAAGACTGGAGGTTTTCTTAACTTCGTTCTTTCCTACCAGTGCCCGCATTGAACGGAGTTGTATTTGTATTTTATTTTGAAATGTAATAAAAATCTCAACTACGGCCTATTACATATCAAAAAAAAAAAGAAATCAGATTGCAAGAATGGTTGGTAGTGAAAGTTAAGTGTGTGGGGAAGTAACCAAAAAATCCAAAATTGATATCGCATCTCCTTTATATAGACATACCACAAGAATTTCATAGGTTGCAAGAGGTGGGGCATATATTTGGAAGTGTCATTATTGTGATGATAAACCAAAAAATAGCTCATATTCTCGAGTTAAACTTCACTTATGGGCCTTGTTGGTGAAGGGATGGGAATGTGCAAAGGCAAAGATAAGAAGAGGTTGTCTCCTACACAAATAGCAAGATTTGTAAAAGAACAAGCAGAGGTTGATAGATTGGTTCAAAGATCAAAACAAACTTCTCATGCTGGTAGATCCACAAAGAAAAAAATGCATTTACCCATTGAATCAGTTAGAGCATCCAAACATCTATTATTGTCTATACCGAAAGTGGAAGAAGAAGTACAAATTACAACCCACAAAAGAGTTCCATTGGACAAGGCACTTAAAATGGAGGCAACAAACATTGCTGAAGGAAAAATTGGGCATTGCCTCTATACCAATGGTCTTCCTTTCAACTTGGTGAAATCACCATATTGGAAGGAAATAGTATCAGCAATCAATAGTGCATCAACCAGTTTCACAAGTCCTAGGTATGAAAAGGTGTATACCACCTTGTTGCAAAGAGAGAGGAATGTTATAGAGACCTCCCTTCAACCAATTAGAGATTCTTGGATTGATTTGGGTGTTTCTATTGTTTCCGATGGATGGAAAGATACCAGAAACTATCCATTGATTAATGTTATTGTAGTGTCCCCCAAATGGGCAATGTTTTTGAAGGCGGTTGATTGTGAAAGGGAAGTGAAAGATGCACACTTCATTTCCAGAATTCTCATTGAGTCCATAGAGATGGTGGGTAGTGAGAATGCGGTCCAGGTAATCACAAACAATGCAAAAAATTGTAGGGGTGTAGGTGCATTGATTGAGGCCCATATGAGCACATTTTTTGGACACCATGCACCGTAAACTCCCTCAACTTGGTGATGCAACAAATTTGAACTCAAATAGAGTGGGTGAAACAAATATATGAAGAGGGGGAGGAGATCCAGATGTTTGTGACGAACCACCAAATGTCACAATCAATATTCAGAACTTTCTCGAAATTGGAGTTGTTGAAGGTAATTACGAAATTTAATTTATTTATTTAATTTTAATAATTTTTATGTCATGTTCAATTATCAAATTGTATATAAATTTGCTTAATATTTATTGGCATATTGTTATTAACTTACTAAGGTTGTTGAAACTCGATTTACATCTCATACTATTGTTATAAGACGGCTTCTCAAGGTGCAAGCGGCATTGACGCAAATGATTATTTCCAACCAATGGGGTGTATTGAAGGCTTCACATTCAAAGAGGGCCCAAAAGGCCAAGACATCAGTCTTGGATGATAGTTGGTAGGCTCGTGTGCAATATGTATCGGAATTCACCAAGCCTATCATGACTATGCTCCGATTTGCCAATACAAATGCACCTTGTTTGTGGGATGTCTATGATGGCATGGACACAATAGTAGAGAAGGTAAAAATTGCAATACAAAAACATGAGAACGACCCCATCGAATGTGAAACGTTATGCAATAAGGTGAAATCAATCATTCATCATCATTAGGAAAAGATGACCACCCTACTGCACTTCCTTCCATATGCCCTATCTCTGAGGTACTATAGCAAGAAAGTACTTTCTACGCCAGGGAGATTAGCACCATATAGAGATGAAGAAGTTGCTAAGGGGTACAAGCAAGCATTTGATAGATTCTTCCCAAATGAAGAAGTGCAGAAACAAGTTAGGACAGAATTTGGCTTGTTTGCCTCAAGAAGAAATCATAGTCCGTCAACTATTAATGACCAATACGAAATGGAAGCTATCACATGGTGGTACCTCCATGGTCAACCATTTTCATTCCTCCAAACTCTTGCAATCAAGATCCTCTCACAGGTAAGTTTATTTTGCTTTTTTTTTACCACTTGTATTCTACAATTTAGTACTTAACATTCTTTAATTTACTTTGCAGTTTTATTTTTAATTTTGTGAAAACTATCCCAAGTTGCAAGTTCTTCTGCCGCTGAACAGAATTGGAATACATACTCCTTTATCCACTCAGTAAAGCATAACCAGTTGGGTTCAAAAAAAGGTGAAGACTTGGTTTATATTCATACCAACTTACGTCTTCTGTCATATAAGACTCCAAATTACAAGGATGGAGCAGCGAAGCTTTGGGAAGTAGCCCCTAAGTGTGCCAACTTGGATTCAATCATTGAGGATCTTACTAGACTATGGCTTATGATGATGATGATTACATCCTAACACATGGTGCATCTAGTGCAAGTGGAACCGCTTTAGGTTCAAATGATCCTGAGCTTGCAGAAGCTGATGACGAAGATGAATTTTTTGATAATCCTTATGATTCTGATTGATGAATCATGAACTACATTTTGTAATTGTAATGATTTTCTGATTTTCATTGGAATCATGAACATAGACATATATGATATGGCTTATTTGAATATTTGTGAAGTATCAATTGGCATTTAATATTTATCTTTGGCATTTAGCATTGATCAATGATGAAGTATCATATTGTCAACAGATTAATTCTACATTTCCTGCATTTTTTTGTATATATATACCCAAACGCACCCAAAACCCCCAAAGAAAATTTCATCTATCCACGTACCAGGTTCTCGTACCCGCATCCGCATCCGGATTCGAACCAGTAACTTAGTTCCCCAGTAATAGCCAGGGTTTTCATTATCAGAATTTGTTAAAGCCATTTAAGGCAGATTTTTCTATTTTAATTCAAGTAATAGAATTGGTGTTCCAGCTAGTGTGTGTGAGTGTAGTTCAAGTTTTCTTAGGCTGCTAGGTTAGGTGATTATCAATTATGCATCCCAATCTAGACCGCACCAGTTAAACACAAAGGAGGTTGCATGTCAAACTCAATATGATAAAAATTTCATAGATCATTCTCTATCCTATGGCTTTCAACATTCCATTTGTGTGATATTGTTACTCATCCACTCTTACACAATGGAAAAGGGCACAGCAACCATTCTAAACAAGGGATATGGAGGAGAAGCAGGGAGGAAAGAGAAAGTGAATAACCAGAAAGTGAATCAAGAGAATGCATTCTCTACATCTTGGCTTCATCTTCTCAAAATTGGAATCTTTCTCTTAAACTACCCAGCTCTCTTATTTGATAGGACTTCAAAGTCTAACAACTGCTGCTGGTGTATTATGGTCAGGTCTGCACTCTAAGATTTTAGACGTTTGCATGAATGTAGGGCAGGCTCCCAACAATGTTGATGACATGAAGGGTTGCTTTGACACTAAGCTGATTATTCAGTTTTCTTCTAATAGACAGGCAGCTATGTCTATTCAGCTGACTGTTGCTGAATCAAGTTATTACGATTCTCAAAATTTTGATCAGATTACTTGGTAGCACATTCCTAGAAAGCTAAACTATCCTATTGATTGATTATTTTGCTTAGATCTTCAGAACATTAAGAAACTATAGATATTAGAAATCGCAGCTGCATGAACCCTTGCAGGGAATGTAACAATTAGTGTGTGAGTTTTATTAGTGCACTCTTTGATCTGGATTTTCTGCCTTCGGCTGCGGAAGCTTTGTTGTTCTGACCAGGAATCCTCTCTCCCATTGGCTCTGTTTACTCCCGCTTCTATAAAACTAAACAGCCATAAAAGATACAGAATATAAACTGATTCTTCTTGAAGTGATTGTATACTGTAAATGTGATCAAGACCAGTAACATTGCCTTCTTTTAAACACTTCTTGAAATCCTCAAGTTCTAGAAATCGATCTGTGTTTCTTTGTCTGCTTCCCAGTTCCATTTATTCTACTTATATCAGAAAAGAGTATTCCATGGCAGAAATGTAAGCGCATTGTATCTCAGCGAAGGAAAAGAATCCACTTTAGAGTGTGTGTACATTTATTTGGATGTACTTTACAAAAATAAATAACACACAAATAGTTAAAGAGTGGAAAAAGAACTGAGTCAAAATAAAGCCAAGAAAGCAACACCTCCAACTTGCCTGGTTCCTATAACACTACTAGCCAATAAAATGATTGTCAAGCTAACAGACAGAAATTGATAGTTGTTCACAAACAATACCTGTCCATCTGGTAAAGTATGCTTTTCAGTATGGAGTGTTCTCTGTTTCTCTTCATATGCTACCTGATCTTCCGCAGTGTATGCATATGTCTCCTTCAACATCTCAACAGTTGAAAGGTCAATGTTGATTTGAGGATTTGATTTCTGAAGTTCACGTGCAAACAATTCAGTCAAATCTATTCCCCCAACCTCAAATTTCTTCGAAGCATTGTGCTGAACAGCACCTTCCCACACTGGTGCAATATCTGGGAAAATTAAAATAAAACTGGGCATTGTAGACATTTTAGACCCATCAGTCAATCACCAAAATTGTGTTACAGTGCATGATTCAAATCAGAATAAATCAAAATCCACCATCCAAATCATAGCTGCTTGTTAATTAATATTCTGATTTTTCTTTGCTTTTGGATCGTGATTCTAAATGTAATTGTGCATTCAGAATTCAGAATTCATCAAAGAAGAAGATATTTTATTATTAGTGTTACACTTTCAAATTCAGTTCACACTTCAAAATGAACAAATAATGACTCAACTTAAAGACTCTATACGTACAATTCATAACCCTCAGTGCCAAAATGGCAATAAAACTTAACCACTACTTTACTACCACAAACACAAGGCTAACCAAACACAAAATACTTGTAAAGTTCAACCAGATACAGAATAAGCAAAGAATTGCAAAATAAGACTGGAAGCAAAAATAGTTGTCTCACCTTTGAAATTAGTAAGATCAATTCGTTCAATACATTATGGGGAAAAACCATGAAACTTTAATTAAATACTTCAATCAGGTATATATTGCTAAAATTGAAATCTAAAATTCAATATTAATCAGGACATCCATTTTGAAAACTTGCTAAGAGGTTTTAATTTTTAGTACTTTCTAAGTTGTCAAGTATTTGCCGATTTGACAATTTTGGGCTTGCCAAGTACTCTCCGAGTCTGAGTCTGCAAACTATAATCATACCCATTTTGAAATCTCTTGAGTTGCTCACCGTCCTCCAAACATTTGTCAATGATGCTTTTGTAGTTCCTGGAGCTCTTTTTAACGATGCACATGCCAACATTCTCCAAACACATAGCTTCTGATATCATTTGTGGAGAAACCACAAATTGCAAGCTACCCACCGTCACTGTTCCCTTCAACCAGGAGCCAATGAACTTAGAAGTGAGAATCATTTTAACCCTACATAGCCATGAAGAAAGGGGCCAACCAGACCGCACAAAAAGATCCCATAGGTCCAGATTCTTCTTAAGAGCCTTGTGATGTCCCATTTTTCGGGATGAAGTTTTAATAGGGTTAGAAATATAAGACTAAATAAATAAATAAGTAATAAAATATAATTATAATTATAATAATAAAATATACATAATTATAATTAAATTAATAAAATTTTAAAAAATTAATATAAACTTTAATATATATATTTATAACTTATCTCAAAGAAATATTTTAATATCTAAATTTTTAATATATTGGTCAGTGATAACTATTAAAAGGATTTATTAAAATGATAACTATTATGAAAGGTAATATTATATCGACTATGTAATCGACTATAGTTCAAAAACAAATTTAATGACAGGGCACGAAGAGTGGGTGTCTAACGGATGGTATTGATCAAGGTTGAAAAACTCGGACTCGGCGATAACTCGGTCGACCCAAAAAAATTGAAAAACTCGGAATCGCCAAAATCTCAGCGAAAAAATTGGCAATAAACTGGCACTTTCGAACATTTGAAAATATATAATCAAAATAATATAATATAAAAAACTGATAAAATTATATGACTAGTAACTGTTTAGACAATGTATAAAATATAAATAATAAAATAAATATGATATTTAAAATTTAAAGTATTGTTTTATATTTTACCAGTCATATAAACACTATATTATGATATTATTAATTATAATATTATAATAATATAAATACTATATTATCATATTATAATATTTAATTGCATTTGTAAAATATTTATAAATACCATTTATATATTTATAAATACTGTTATTGATTGTTATAACCGTAGTATAAAATTATAATATTATTAATGTGTATAAATATGATTCAAAATTTCAATGTTTTAACCATAGTATAAACATTATTTATAAATTTAATCGCATTTGTAAAATATACACAAATATAAATAAATATAAATTGAGATTGTAAAATAAATAGAAAGGAACATGGAATTTGGAAGAGCCCGTGGCAGATGATTCACCCATTTTCGCAGTGTGAAATGTTGTTTACAAAAATGCCATTACCGTTGTTGCAAACAAAATTACTGTCGTGGCTGACAAAACCCTAAACTAATTCACGTTTTTAACTTTTCCCACCAGTCGCAATTTTGACTTCAGGTTTGACCGATATTTTAGGATTAAAACTGCGCAATTTCACGATTTTTTGCAGTTAAAACCGCTGCCGGTTTATCAATGAATCGCTCCCGAGTTTATCAGTGATAATATCGGGCGTATTTTCAGCCGCGATATACCGCTATTTTCGCGCACGATTTTCAACTATGGTGGGATTGATAATGGTAATCGCTTCTACAAAAGCAGCTGCACAATTATAAAGGTAAGTACATGGGATGTAGGGAAATACGATGTCATTGAAGCCATTCACAAAGACCAGCCATTATTGATAGATAGCGATTGGCATAAGTATCAACTCCATAATGGATCAGCAATGATTGATTTACATCTACCGTCAGCAACAGCAGTAATACCGATTATATTCATCAAGGAAGATATGCTAATTATATCATAGAGGTGGGAATTAGATGCCAGCAATTAATTAATCAAGTGATGGGTGCGATTAGTGATATGGGAGGTGTCTTTTGGGCAACACAATCCATCATACCTACAATCACGATATGAGAAGACACACAATCCGATCATTGACGCATCAAGTCATTTTTCACCATTTTTTTATCAATCAATATCAAAAATATAGTTTCTAACATATATCTATCCTGGACACTGAGTAGATAAGGATACTAGGCATCATACATGACAAACATACAAGCAGAAAGAAGAATACTCAAGGAATTCGGTCTCAAGGTGTGTCTGGGAGGGCATGATATCTGGTTTTCACAACGAACAAGCTCTGCAACTACCTCATTACTGCGGACTTAATATATGCAGAGCATCTTATATCACTCAGTGCAATTATTGTCATCACCACTACATTTCAGTTGATCTGATTATCATCATACATAAGCACCCTTGTTGAGCAATTTGCTATAAGACAAGTATGTATAACTGATATATCATTGTTAAGTGTTCACTCGGCCAAGTACATCTGGAGGAGGTTAACTAGTGTAAGTAGCAACTAAGGCCGCAACTCTGGGCTGTGTGGATTCTGGATTGTCATAAAATCATTGTTGTTCTTTTGTGAGACTTTGCATCGGCAATAAAACCTCGCATAAACCGCAACTCTTAAACTTGTGCTTGATCTATAGTAGATGAGTCCAGTGAGAAAATTTGGGTAAGAAATTGATAGAGACATTACAGGACTCAAATAGGAAGATATGGAATATTAATTATATATAGAATCAATTCACTTAGCATATATTTAAGCATCAAATCTGAGATAGCAGTATTATTGATAAACTATTCTATTAAATATATGTAGATATATTGTTCTTGGAAACATCATCATTCTTCAATTACATAAGTCTACATGGGGATTAGTGTTCGTCGGAAAGACTACTTTATGTTATGTCATGTATTAGTTATGTTGTCCTGACAGGAATTAGTTATTACCAAAGGGCAGTTGGTTTGGGTGGCAACGTTTGGTCACACCCCTTCGGGTAGATAAATATGTACCACCTACGGGTGAAGGAATTATTATTATGTGAATGTACTCATATGTTGGAATGATTAATGAAAACATCTATTGTTCTCTGATATACTCTGTGTTTATTACATTTCTTGTACTATATCTATGCAATATTAAGTTTACCCTAGCGGGCAAACATCTGGCGCCATTGCCTAGACATACTCGGGAAGGGAAGGACTGGATGGCGTACGGGCACTATGGGCCTACCAATTGGTGAGATTAACCCAGAGGCCGACAACGCACATACGGAGCTCTACAACGGAGAAGACACTACAATGAGGAAATCACTCAATTGAGAAGTATTGTAATAAAATGACATGAATGAATAAAAGTGTTCTTTTTAAAAAATAAAAAAAAATGATGTGTTGATTATTGCCATGTGGAGAAGTGAGCAAAGAATTGATGCCCAATCAATTGAATAAAAATAGAAATTTAAAGGAACTCGAGGAGGAACAAGCCACTAGAAAAGTCGTACCCGCACAGTAGCAAGCCGAGCAAAGGGAGAGATTCAAAAGACGTGCCCAAGGACTACAGAAGGGAGTAAGTGAAGGCAAGGGTCTGGAGGAATCTGACCGGGAGGACGGAAGAAGTGACGAGGACTGCCTAGAGGAAACAAGGAGCTTGTTCGGGTCCTTAACCTCAACCCCACGGACGGAAGCAAGAGAAGCCCGAAGGAAGGAAGAAGAGGAAGCCGCATGGAGGGAGGCTCAAGATACCGTTGCCGCCGAGAGTATCGAAGTGAGAGAGGGGCACGGGGATCACAGTAGGCCACCAGGCTTGGATAGTTCCAGTAGTTCGGGGACATCAAGTGCTACGGTACCAAACATTTCTAAGGTACCAACGCCGGCAGTACCATCCCAGCCTATAACACAACCGGTGCTACAAACACAGCCGGCGCCTAGAAAAGTAAACATGGCAACTACCAAAGAGAAGCTGCCAAAATTCCATGGAGATGGGAAGGAAGATCCAGTACGGCATTGTCATACGTGCGAGACAATCTGGTTGGTGAATGGAGTCGTCAACCACGCAGAATGGGTGAAATAGTTTCCTGCCACACTCAAAGGGGTAGCCATCGACTAGTACTGCGATGTGGACAAAACAAAGGTGACCACTTGGGCCGACCTCAAGAAAGAATTCAAGAAGGAGTTTCGACTTTTGAGGGATGACAATGAAATTGTTTCTGAGATATACGGTACCAAACAAAACAAGGAGACTGTGTGGGCTTACGGTCATCGACTGAAGGAGTTAGTCGGAAAAATGGATAGCCAGCCAGCGGATGGCCTGAAGAAAAGATGGTTCGTGGAGAGCCTGAAATCTAACCTACGGAGGAAAATGAAGATAGTGCCCCCCACCTCATATGGAGATGCCTATAACCGGGCGATCGACTTGGAGAGCAAACAAAAGACCTCCAAGAAGAAAAGAAGCAAGTCCTCTTCCGACGAAGATAACACTTTGGACGATGACAGTGGCAGTGATGGCGAGTCGAAGAAAAAAGTCATGGCACTCCAAAAGGACATGGAGAGAATGATGGGGTTCAAGACCATGAAAGGGGGTACCAGCAAGGGGGAAGATGACATGTGGTGTACGGACTGCAAGGCGAGCGGCCATACAAAGGGGTCGTGTCCCAAAAAGGAGTTTTATGACATTTGCGAGATCATGGGCCATTCCACCAAGGAATGCCCATACAACATGAAGGTGAGGAGTCAACAAGTGCTATTTACCCAAGAGCAACCATCTACATCGGGGGTAGAGACTAACAATAATGCATCCTCAAGCGGGTACGCAGGCAAGCGACGCGGTGGCGGAAGGGGCAATAACAACACCAACACATTGAGTCGAATACAATACGACTCCAAGGGTTGGGTGATGATCCAGTGCCGAGCTTGCAATCAATGGGGCCACTTTGCAAGGGACTGCGACAAGGGCGACACCCCGCAGAAGCTGTTGTTGGTGTGGTCCTGGCAACCACGAGGATGCCAACTTCCCAAAATCCGGGGTCAACTTGCTCAACATCGAGGGAACGAGAAGTGATGAGGGTGTACTAGCCATCACACGAGCACAAGCAAAACAAGCCACATATCCGAACCCTCAAACAAAAAAACAAAGGGCACGGGAGGCTAAGGAAGAAATAGAGAAGGCAATGAAGGCACAAAAAGAAACATGGGAGATGGCCACTACCTCAGGCCGGAGGGAGGCAGAACAAAACATTCTGAGACAAATGTTACATTTAGAGGTACCGGTGAAACTCCAGGACCTCCTTCACACCATGCCTCACTTGGGAATGACACTGTTGGGGAACTTGGCCATGCGGCCAAATACCACACGTACAGACATCCCCAAAGGGTTTGCAACTGACCCGATGATACTTGCTATAAACAGCGGAAGGTACCCAACAGTCGTCAAGATGGGCATCCTTGGCACCATCCTAACAGACACTATAGTGGACAGAGGGTTAGGAGTGAACGTCCTTCCGGAGGAGACATGGAAGAAATTGGGCAAGCCAACCTTGTGGCCCCCAACCTTCAACTTATTGGGCGCTGATCAGCAAGGTATCAAACCCCTCGGAACATTGATGGCACAACACGTCACCATTGGCTCGCAACCATTTGTACTAGACTTTGTGATGATACCTTTGAAAAAGAAGGGTTACGATGCCATTCTGGGTCAAGGGTGGCTGGTCAGGGCGAAGGTAAACCATAATTGGAAGAAAAACACCCTCTCGATGGAGAATGGGGGGAGGAAGTTCACCATTGACCTTCGCACCCAGATGGTGAGCGAAGAGATAGCCTCTTCTTTAGAACCAGAATCTAACAATGAAAACAATCGAAGGGATGAAAAAAGGGACGGAATGGAACCAAATAGTGAAGGTGTGCTAAGATTAGGGGAATGCTTAGAGGATGATGCAGATTCACTAAACGGTCTCTTCCACTGGCAAATGGTGGACTACGAACTCTTCCGACCAACATGCAATGTACAAGTATTGAGGAAGAGCCAGAAACATTTCCCCCGGAGTACGATGAATACAAGGAAGGGGATGCAAAAGTAAGCAAAGTCCCGACGCATAAATTTGATGAGCAAAACCCCATGAAGTATAAGGAGTTGTCTGTCAAACCAATGAATCTGGGCAAGGAAGACGAACCGAAGATCATTCCTATCGGCGACGATTGGAATCCAGAGTGGAAGACCGCAGCCTTCAAAATCTTTATTCTCCTTCTTATGTATGGGCAAGAGACCGTGGTCCCTGTAGAATTTATGGTTCCAAGCCTTTGGATCGCCATTGAAAACAGACTCAGTGACAGGGAAAGCTTGAGGGAGCGGCTGCACAGTCTCAATAAATTAGATGAAAGAAGAATGATAGGCCAATGGGCAATGGAGGTCGCACAACAGCAGAGAAACTATTGGCACGATAAGCACCTACGAAAGATCCGTTCCTCCGTTGGCCAGCTGGCGCTGAAGTACAATGGAAAGAATGAGATTAAGCCAAGAAAATTTGAAGTAACAAGGGTGGGACCATACAAAGCTCGAGAAGTCGGCTACGACAAGGTCGTCAAGTTGTGGACTCTCCATGGACTAGAGATACATGAGGCCATCAACGGGTCCAAATTGAGACCTTACCTGGAGAGGATGGACCCGAGAGGATGGAAAGGGACTCGAGAGGTTAGGCAGGTGACCCGAGAGCCGTCCATACGAGCGACCAAAGAAGCATCCAGAAGTAATTAGATTAAGAATTTATAAGAAAAAAAATCGAAAAAAAAAAAAGAACAGTCGGAAGTCACCGATCAGTGACTATCACCGAATGGTGAAGTCACTGAACAGCGAGTCACCAAACGGTGGTTGTCACCAACTGATGGAGTCACCGAACGGTGGCTGTCACCGAATAGTGAAGTCACGGAATGGTGGTTGTCACCGAATGGTGAAGTCACCAAGCGGTGGATGTCACCGGTGACAATTCACCATCATAAGAACAGAGACCAGAGACCGCACCTCCTTAACTCGACCGTACGGCTCAATACGAAGGTGAGAGGAAGGCTAATCAGGGAGAAGTTACATACGAGCAGCAAGGAGTGGCAGCAGTGAGGGACGGTACAGTACATGGCGCAAGTTTTACATACACTCCACAAAGCGAAGGTTCTAAAAAAAAACAACAAATAAAGAAGTCACAGTGAATAGCATATGGCACCGAAGGGAAGGACATAACCAGGTAGTGAAGAAAATATAGTTATTGGCCATTTGCACAGGCACTGAAACCGGTTGGCAGAAAGAGTATGGCATCGGAAGCAAATCACGAAAATGGTGTTGCCCCTCGACCCTGTTGGGGGCGTTGCCCCCAGACCCCCATTTTATTTTTAAGGTACACTACAACTGTGAGTTGGGGCATCGGAGCAACCAACGTAAGCATTGGGTTTGTTTCCTACGATGAGAGAGAAGCCTGAAGCCAAGCATTGGAAGGAAAGCCCTAAGCCACAGAGGGAGCCGGATTTGGAGGTTGTGAACCAACAAAGTTTGAGGGAAGGCATTGCAAGAACGACGGCCTTGCAAGAGCAAGAAGTCGTATGGCACGAGGAAATTATTCAGTTGAGTTATCAGCCTTTGGGGACTGTGACCAATTGATGAGACCCGGAGCTGCTGGAGGCATGGAGTGTCTGCACGCCAGAGGTGGAGAGAGCCCTGGAGAAAGCCCTTCAAGAGGGGTATTACGCTTTGAGGCACTCAGAGTAGGTTTTGGTCAGACGTGAGGCTGTCTTGGTGGATGCACAGAGAACTCGAGAGGAGCTGACTACCCGGTTGGAGGCAGTAGAGCAACACTTGGCTCAACGTACCCAAGAGTTGGAAGCGGAGAAGGCGGTACGGGTGGCTATCGAGGTCAAATTGGCCAAGGAGACAGTATCGTTGGAACAAGAGTTAGTGGAGGCTACAGCTGGAAAGCGTGTTTTGGAGACAAGTTTGGTGCAGGCACGGAAGGAATGTGATGTGACGGAAAAAGAACTACTCGAAGCAGCATTGATGGTGAGGGCGGCACTTCAGCTCCTTCAGGGACGCCCCTCCACCCCTTCTTCTCAGTGATTTTCTTATTCTATGTGGTGTATTTCATCTCCCTTTTGTTGTGAATCGTCGGAGACGACTTTCTTTTTTGGGGGGATGATGTTAGCCAAAAAGACTATTTTATGTTATGTCATGTATTAGTTATGTTGTCCCGACGGGAATTAGTTATTACTGAAGGGTAGTTGGTTTGGGTGGCGACATTTGGTCACACCCCTTCGGGTAGATAAATATGTACCACCTACGGGTGAAGGAATTATTATTATGTGAATGTACTCATACGTTGGAATGATTAATGAAAACATCTATTGTTCTCTAATATACTTTGTGTTTATTACATTTCCTATACTATGTCTATGCAATATTAAGTTTACCCCAGCGGGCAAACAATCAGATATTGTAAATTATAGTAAGCAAAGAGAATTCAAGGTAATTTGAATCATGTTGAGAATGAACATTCCACTCAAGGTTTCATCATTAGGCAAACCATTCCCCCATTTCTACCAAGGGAAGAGCCCATTATGGAAGAAGAGCCCGTCACAAACAATGTAGAGGAACTTGCTCAAATATATGCTAAGCGAGACCAAGCGATTCAAAATCATATACCCTTTAAGGAGTATTATGAAATCAAGACCCAAGCCAATTCAATTAGGAGAAAGAACCATTCAGATAAAGATCTCAAATCAAAGATAAACAAAATGAATCTACCATGTTTTGATGGCTTTGGCAAAATTACTGCACAATCATGGGTCCAAAAACTTGATATATATCTATCACTCAGCCCTATGACAGAGAAAAATGTTATTAAATTTTCCATCCTCCATCTATCCGGGATAGTCCACAATTGGTGGCATCATGGCATCAACACTCAAAGCCATCAAAATATAAACACTTATGAGGAATTTACTCAAAACCCATTAGCAGATTTTACCAAAGGCATCCTGAATGGTACTTTAAGGAACTAACACAACTAAGACAACATGAAACAGTGGAGGATTTTACCAACGAATTCCAAAAACTATTTTTCATGATTCATAACCTATACCAAAGAAGACTCACTTATTTGTTTATTGAAGGACTTAAGCACTCAATTAAAGGTATAGCGAACCCCCTAGAACTGCAAACCTTGGGGGAAGCAATACAAAAGGCTATGAAGGTTGAATCCAAATCTTCAAAGGAAAACCCCAAGAATCTACCTCCTAAGGCACATGGGTATGAGGAGTCAAGAAAGGACAATAAGGGAAGAAAATGCTATTTATGCCAAGGTCAGTGGAGTATAGGGCATCAATGCCAAGGGAAACATGAATTAATGAAGAAAGGTGTATGTTTCAAAAGAAGAGAGCAATGGGGACCAGGGCGAAAGTGTGGGAAAAGGAGTCAAGTCCACAAAAGAGAAGCAACATTTGACAAAGACAAAGAAGGAATATCGCATAAGAGAACAAAATATAAAAAAGGAGATCTCAACAACATCCAATCAGAGAAAGAAGGAATGGGAAGCCAATGGAGCTTTGAGGAGGATAAGCCATAGCTGTGACAACAAACTAGAAAGTTTATGTTAGTCAATAATGCAGAAATAGTGATTAATATCTCTATGTAACTCTATAATGTAATCTCCATTTATTGTTAATAAGTATTTAAGATATGAACCAAATAAGGGGCAAAAAGGCTGCAATTAAGGGAGCATCACGAAAGGCAACTTATTCAGTTGTAGTGAAGGTAGAATTGCTAAGGGCACCCTACTGCAAGGCAGAAATTACACATCCCTAAAGGACATTCTTGGTGAATGTTTTTGATAGAAAAAACAGCAAGAGGGTGCTGGCCCGTGGTACAGAGAAACTAGAAGCACATTAGCAGCATATTAATAGCACTAGTCACACAGCAAATAATCGGCAGGAAGTCAACAGAAAAAAAAAGTATCTAGTCTGCCTCTATCAAAAACAAACTTAAAGGTCCTTTTCAAAAATAACGAACCAGAGTAGCTTAACCAGAAAGTAAAGAACATATTAACAGTAACATGCCACGCGGGGCTAATCCAGAGTCTTAAAAACTTAACCATAAAACAGGAAAGCAAAGTATGGGACCTGGGGCTAACAGGCCTGAACCAGAACAAAAACCTCATGGCAACAGCAGCGGCTAGGATATCCCGCCCAGACATTTAGACATCACGACGCGGCCCACTCTTCCTGCAGAAACAAGAAGAGGTCTTTGTTATCCTCATCGGCTTCCAATTTGCCACCAGCCATCTTCTCCTGCACGTTGCACAGGGTCACAGCCGACGCATGCATGACTTTGAGGACAAACTTGTTCGAGTCAGCAACACGGGCTTTGATTAAGGACATTCTTGGTGAGTGTTGAAACTTGATTAAAGACATTCTTGGTGAGTGTCAAAGCTTGATCAAAGTTGCAATGTCCCTATTTTTGAGCTTTCCTTAGTGTCAGTATTTCTAGCGGGATTGGCTTATTAACCAAGTTCCCATAGGCTAGTGAATTGCATAGGCAGCCCACCCAAGGGTTGCAAATTCACACGAGACATCTTCTGACTGCATTTTCAGAGATTAATTGACGTTGCCAGGGGTCAGAGACAATCTCCTAAATTTTAGGAGGGTTTCCTATTTTATAGGAGGGGCCTAATTTTGTGGAGACTAGTAGAAGACTTTATGAGCCATTTTGGATGTTTGGAGACAGTTTCCTAGATTTTAGGGAGATCCCTATTTTGGCGGAGATGGGCAGTTTCGTTGATACTTGCAAACATCACCAGGTGACCATGTGTAGCATCAATTTTCAGTTTCAGGTGATACGGTGAAGGGGGTCGGAATAAACATTAACTATTAAAGTTAATAAAGTAATAAATTTAATTTTTAATTTCAATAAATAAATAAATAAAAGTACTTTATAATTACTTTATGGGGGAATAATAAAATTACTTTAATATTATATTTTAAAGTGAAATTTCAAAAAATAAGAGCACTTTATCATAGTAACTTGATAATAAATAAATAAAGTGCTTTATCTAAAAGTACTTTATAATATTTTTAATGAAGTGTTAATAAAGTGGGCCACCATGAGGTATGCCACCTAGGGAGAAGAGAATAAGTTATTTTTAAAAACAAATAAACAATAATAAGGAAATTCCATGAAAAGGTACAGCAGCTCCAAGGTGGGAATAAAACTTTTTATTGTGTTTAGTGCCAAACCCTAAAGTGGCATGAGTCTTTGAGGAAATAAGAAGTCCTTTGGAGGGAATTGGATTTCATTCTATGCATTGTATGAAATTGGGTTTTCAGCTTCTTGGAAGAGAGGGATTTCTTCAGTAGCAGCTATAGGCTTTTGAGGATGAAAAATCTCAAAGGATCAGGTGCCTACAGGTGTGCAACAATCACCCAAGGGTGTCTCATAGTTTTCTTCATCAGAAGGGCTACCAGCAGAATTAAATTTCAGATTTGGTGAAGGAAAAATCAGGCCAGCAGTGAAAGATCAGACGTATCTGCAGATCTGGGCTTTTTTATTCATAATTATCAACATACTACAGTAGTATAGGTCAGCCGTACCCTCCATTGGTCAATTTCATTAATCACCAACTTGGGCATAGGGTTTAGAGGCTCTAAACAAGGAACAAATCAGAATCATTTCAATCTGATAATTCAAATCAGACTTAGGAATACTGCTTGGAGGAGATCAGATTTATTTTACCAGTTATATACTGCCTAGGGTTTCCAGATCTGATCAATGACTAGTACGGTTATGTTTGCAAGTTGGGAGTTAATAAAAAGCAACAAATAATTGACTTAGCTATTCTTTTCAGTGTATACAGTGGCACCTCCATGAGAGCTTGCAAGTGGGAAAGAGTTTCCTCTTGACTGGATCAGAAATCTACACATTGTTTCAATCATAGATCAAAATATCCCAGACTTATCGCAGATAAGTTCTGGCTCGCAATAAATTGCGTCAAGTTATCGCAGATATGTTGCCAACTTATCGTAGAGAAAAGTGGCGATAAGTTTGCAATTTATCGCGATAATTTAAAAACTTATCGCTCGCGTGCCCACAAATAGACTGTGATGGCCCAGCAAAGTGCAAAATTGACTTTTTTGTTTGCAAGAGCTAATTTGGAGAGGAGAGAAAGAAGGTCATTTGCAGCATTCTAGAGCGATTTCTTGTACTTGACATTTGCAGCACTCTAGAGCTGATATTGTACTTGACACTTGTATTTGCTATTAGTTTTACAAAGACAATTTTCTATTTTTAGTTTGCTTCAAAGTTTAGACTATCAAACTATGGCTATGAGCCATAGCATTCCACATGAGAATGCGATTTTGTATCCTATTTGCATTTATATATATCTAGATCAGCTTGTTTGGTTTGTTTACTCATTTATTGACTCATTAGAAGCATCTCCTCATTGAATTTTGCAAAAAAATGCATTTCTAATTAAATTTAAGTGATTTTTTAAGTTCCCGAGAAGTTCCCAACTTATCTCCGATATTTGCCAACAACTTTTTTTTTGCCCTCGGAAATAAGTTGTCGATAACGATATTTTGAACTATGGTTTCAATATCTCTTGGCTTTGTTCCTGAAGGGAGAGCATGGTATGATAAGTCAGAAGGAATTTTAAAATGAACATGATTGCCTCTTCTAATACCGATACCACCCATCTCTTTGCTTCTTCCCCTGTAAGTCTCATTCCTTCAATTCCTACCATAGATGCACAGGAACTAGGCATGGGAGGAATAAAATTTCGATCAGCCTGTTGAAGTGGATTCATTATCTGTCTAAGGCTCTCTTTCAACCTTTTGTTTTCCTCTTTGTATTTTCTTTTCTTTCCAACTTCCTTGTTTATTTTGTCCTCTAGAACCTGAATAGATCCGTGAACCTCCTCAACCTCCTGTTTCTTTGTAGTTTGCCCCAATTCAAATTCTTCTATATCATAATCTCCTTGCACAACCTCCCCTCTCACCTTGTCTACCTTTGGGATTGCAACTTGAGCGACGCGAGTACCTAAAGCATCCTTTGTGACTTATAGAATCTCTTGGTTAGCACTTTATCATTTTCACTATCATCTCTCCTTACTATATCTTCCACACTATCAACTGGTTGTTCAACTATAACTTGTTTCTTCATCATTCGATTTAGTAGCCATCTAGGCGTTGTGATCTCTCCAAGTTTATCTTCTATTTTCTTTTCTTCCCGGTTTTGTTCTTGAACTTCCTAGTTGATTTCTTGATTTGCTTCTACCTCCTATGGTTGAATCTCATCATCTTTTGAAAGTGCCTCCAAATCAATAATCTCATTATCTTCATCTTGATGTTCTTCATTCTATTGGAGGGAAGAATCTACCTCTTTCTCATCATGTCCAAAGGGATATAGCCAAAATTCTTACTAGCTGCTGACTCATTTGCAATTGGAACTGGCACCTCTTCCTCCACTGTCTTCCTTGATGACATGCCTTCTTAGTGGGTTCCTTTGCGACAACCTTACGTTACGCATGGCAAATGCATCATTAACAAATCTCGAATCACCATTGTTGTGAAGGTGGAGTTGAGGGTAGCAATCATAAACCATGAGTTCTCCTTTCTTGTTCCCTATTGTTCCAAGGTACTGTAATCTGGGATACTTACGCATCGAAGCCATCATGTAGATCAAGTAGGTCATGTAGAATGCCTTTTTGTGTATTATAGTCCTCAATTGTTCATCAATGTTGTCATTGATCATCACTGCCCAATCAAACGTCTCATTCCCACTAAGCATCATTTCTATGTAGTAACACATCCAAGATTCAAAAAGTGTTGTCTGACGACTACCCATTACCTTGTTCAACATCAAACTGAGATCTCCCACATCTTCTCTAAAATCAATCTTTGTTAACTTGGGGAGCTGCGAAAAAGTTCTTTTAGGTCCTGCCAACCACTCCTTGTTGGCGAGGCTAATGTAATGACCAGATCTATTTTCATATTCTTTCATAGCTTTTTTCTTTGTCTTATGAATGTCCACCTTGTGCTCTGGGGTGTTGAAGGCTTCTCTTATGGCATCCGTTGTGAGTAGAACTGCAACACTTCCCTTTGGTGTGAGGACTTGTCTAGTGGTTGGATTGTAGTTTCTTGCCACCTCCAAAACCAACTTTGTCCACTAATGTGTGGGAGGGAAAACCTATGCCTGCATGATACTATTCATCAAACAGTTGGCATGTAATGTTCAAATTCTGATTTTAGCTATATATATTGCTTTGCAACTTTCTTTCTTTTTTTGACAATATTTGAAATAGGAAAAAACTAAATTCAACACTAAATGCAAACCACTGAATTTATTATTTTTGCAAATGTGTACCATGAGATGCAATGCAAACACAACTTGGAGAGAGATTGTGCTGCCTTGGGAATGAAATGCAGCCTCCTCACAAATTATCGCAGCACCTTGTATGATGTGTGTGTGCCATAAACATTTCCTTGCTACCAATAATGATGACGTCCCAGCCAAATCAGACAATCAACGCCCTCCAAAAAAACCGCAGTATGTAACAGACTTTGAAGGCAATGTGATGCCAAGAAACCCTGGACGACTTGCAGCAAATAATGAACAATTTTGGTATACAGCAGCACCAAAATTGTAACCAGCATAATCAGAATTAATTCTCTGATATTCGGAGCACAATTCACCACATCTTTCAGTGATTCAGAGTGCAGACAAAGAGGAATCAGTCCTCACAAAACCCTTGTTGGAAACCTTCAAAAAAATTTCCATGAAATTAAAACAATAGCCAAGAATGAATGAATTGCTTTTATAATAAAATATAGCTTCTTCAAGACACCAAAGGCAAATAGCTTCTCTCACACACTTTTCACTTAAATGCCCTTTTGGTTTATACTTACGCACATATTTGAATAATATAATTTATTAACTCCCTTTGGCTCCAAAAATGACATTTTCATCAATATCATGATATTCTAACACACAAGGTCATTTTTCTTGTGCCCAAGATTTAAAACTTTTCAACCCGGTTCCAACGAGCTATGACACTAAGGTGGCCAATATACAATACCAGCAAAAATAGCAACCTTAGTGTATTTAATTAAATAATAATCATAATTCACCCATCTTGCGCAAAATAGTTGAAGAAGCATCAAAATCGAAATCTGACAGCACATACGTGATCCTGTTGAAGAAAGATGATGAATGAACCTGACGGGGTGACTTACTAAAAATAGACACTCCCTCCAAGATTCTTGGAGCCCAAACCAGAAGCCAAAAAAAAAAACTGAGAGCATCATTCAACACCTCTAACTCATCTGAGCTCATCGGAACCATCCATTGACTTACTATAAATAATAAGTCCCACTAAACGGAGCCATAACTCTCAACAGGGTCCTCTAATCACTAGTATTATCCTACAAGAACCCAATAATAGGCTAAATTCATCCACTATCATGGTCATGCTAACAAGGGGACATTACATGGGTTGACCCCATACATTCTGTCCCTTTTTAGACTCATGTCAAATGGGCCAAGATTGGCATCACCAATGTTTTCCCATGTAGAAGTGAAGCTGGATTCAGGTATAATAGATTGTGTATCAGATTTCAGCTGTGTCATCCTTTGTGCTCTAGCACTTTCAACATTCTTGGCTCCTTTCCCTTTAGTGGCTTTGCTCATTTCCCTCTTTGTCCTTCGCTGGTGGATCCTTATTCTCCTTAGCTTTGGGCTTTGGCCTTGAGATTTCAGCTCCCTTCTCCATAGTAAAACCTGCAACACCAACCTTTAATTAGATTTCTGATTTGGTTAATGAAATTTAGATTAAGATCTAAGGTTGTTACGTGCTGATGTATGGAAATCAGACTACTGCGACTTTATATCAGACTTAAAACCTAGTCAATCTAGGACACAATGATATGAAAACATTGGAAATTTGATTGAATTTAAATCCTAGATGCCCTAACAACCCTTACCAGTTCAATTTTAATCTGATATTAACAAAGAAGGGGACTGTGATATAATTCACGAAGCCTGATACAGAGTTACGTGACTCAGAAAATCACTGTATATAGCAGCAAAAGATAAAATTTCAAGCCTTATGATGACTCTTCTTTAATGCAGGCCTTGAAATCACCTATGATGATTGAAATCAGACTCTATTTTGCTGGCGGACTCTTAAAATCTGAGTATTTGCACTGGTAATCACTTGAAATCTCACTCTCTTATTGATAAATGTTGATAGAATTAAAAGTCTCAGTTCAAATTGCTGATGGATGGTCTGAAATCAGAGCTTTGATGCTGATGAATGCTGGTAAATCATCAACCTTTGACCTGCAAGTTTAGAAAAAAAGTAACGTAGATCAAACTTTATCAACCCCTTTATGCAGACCAGCAATGAAATGATCAGAAAGAGCCCTATAATCTGCCCCAGCTGGTTCAAAATTTCTCAATTATCGTTGCAATCAGATTTTAAATAAGATATTTGCAAGGCAGAAATGGCACTGCTTTTATAGTTGATGTCATGGATTCACTTCCCCAATGCAATGCTGATTGGTTTCAAATTTGGACTAACAGTCATTAAATATCTAGATTGATGATTGCATCTTGCATTAAATATAATCCTTGTGATTTCAAATTTGAGGCCTTCTGATTGGATCAAATTTCTCCCATTTCTTGTGATTGCAGATCATCATTAAATGCTTGGTCTTCCTTGGTTAAGTTCAAGGCATGCTTGAGGATGTGGCTGGGCGTTTATCATTGAATTTTGAGTGCCTCATATTAAATATCAAAGCCTCTCCTTGCTTGATTGGTAACTTGAGTTAAATTTTGATCCCATGTTTATCTATTCAAGGCCCTTGGATTTGGATCTACATTTAAAATTAACTCTTGCATTTGAATTTTATTGAACTTTGAGCCTCCTCAGCATATGCACTTCGTTTGGGACCCATGCCTAGAGCTTAGAGCCCACACGTTTGGGCCTTGAGAACATAAAAGTTTGAATTAGGCCTAAGCACCTTAATTGGGGCTGAGTTTTAACTGTTTCTGGGCCTGATTAGGCCACACATTATATGGCAAAGGGGGCCCCTTGAAATTGATTAAGCCTGGTTTATAATTCCTAGGCCATACATTTGACGCCGTGGACCCTATATTTCAAATTTTGAGTCCATACACTAGGAGATTGGGGCCCATTGTGATGAGCCCAGCTGGCTCTCATTTACAAACTAGCTCTTTTCTCAAATTAAATTGCACTTTTAAAAAATGCAGCTTCTCTAAATAAATTTGCAGCCTGCAGGTGAAAGTTCGTGGCCTCCAGATGTATTTTGTAGCAAGAAAGATACAACAGCCTTCCATATAACTGATAGTCACAAGAATAAAATCGAACCAGCAGATCGATAACACAGTACAAATTATAGATGCTCAATACTCAACAATTCTGATATACAACAGCACCAAATTTGCATCCACAGAATCAGAATTGAATTTCCAAAATTCAATAGCAAAATTCACCACCAATCAATCCTCAAACCCTAGCCAAACTTATCCACTTCCAAAACTTCATAAAAATGCTCAAGTCATGAATGAGGTTCGAATTCTCATAAGGTTGTATATCTAATATTTTCCTATAGCTTCTCAATGACACTTTTCACTTAAAAGCCACTTGCTTTATGGTTGCACATTTGAAATATAATAAACTATTATATTTCCCTTCACTTTAATGCTGAAAATGACCCTTTCATTAAAATAATGCTATTCTAACACATAGGATCCCTGTTTTATGTGCTCAAGATTTAAAACTTGTCAACCTGGTTCCAACGAGCTATAACACCAAGGTGTCCAATTTGCAATCCCAATAAAAATAGCAACCTTAGCCAATTTAATTAAATAATAATCATAATTCACCCATCTTGCAAAAATGACTGAAGAAGCATCAGAATCGAAATCTGACAGCACGGGCGTGGTCTTGATGAAGAAAGATGATGAATGAACCTGATGAGGTGACTTACTAAAAATAGACGCTCCCTCCAATACTCTTGGAGCCCAAACCGGAAGCCAAAAATATAAACGAAGAGCATCATTCAACTCCTCTAACTCACCTGAGCTCATCGGAACCATCCCTTGACCTACTATAAATAGTAAGTCTCACCAAACGGAGCCATAACCCTCAAAAAGGTCCTCTAATCACCAATATTAGCCTACAAGGACCCGGTAATAGGCTAAATCCAATAACTCATATGCTAGCTCAGAATGGCGACATTACAGTCCTCCCTCCCTGAAATTGCTTGTCCCCAAGCAATCTCAGAAAACAAAACACAGAAGTCCACCTAGATCCCAAGGATGGTCATGGGTAATGTCCCTATCATCACCATACTCCTGTGAAGAAATCAAAAGTATCAATAGTACAAACAACAGCATTTGAAAAACTACACTCAACACCCAAACTAAAGATGCTGCAACAGGAACATCACGTGGGAGAAACTCAACCGAGAGTAACTCAACCAACAGACTGGACTTGCCCCCAGTCTTCGTGCTCACCAAACCATCATACCAGTCATCAAATGGATGCACTAAAGAACTCTGCAACTGGTAGATGTCCTGAACGTGAGGATCGAAAGTGAAACTGTAAGCACTCCTCACTGTGTACACCCCTGTAAACTGCTCAACTAGGCCTGACTGGCCTCCTGTAAAATCCTCCTGATACCTGGGTGTACTAATAGGATACCCAACATCATCATCATTGTACAACTCCTGAAAGGGATCATCACTGAGATCAAACAGCAGATTGTCATAAGTTATAACGACATCCACATCAAATAAGGGATTGTTCACAAAGTGAACTGATCCCATTTGCTGAGCTGAGCTAAAAAACTGTGAACTCTGAGAGACATGATGTGAAATCTACTCTACTTGAATGGACTCATGTCTCTGAGAATCCTCACTATGTGCAATAAGTCCCTGTAAACTATGATCCTGGGACCTATCGTCATCCAATAACCACTCTGAGTCGCCATCCAATATCTGATATGATATACCAGAATCGCTACAACATGAATCATCCTCATAGATAACATCAGTAGTGTCCCCATTATCAAAGCCAATATCACCAACCTGTAAAACCTCTAATATCACATGCCACTGCCAATGTGACTCACTACTGTCATAGAAATCAGAATTAGAAGAACTCGCATTTAGCATGCAATCCTGAAAACTAACACTCTCATCATGTGAGTCAAAACCCATAGTGATATCCACAACATCCTCTACACTTGTCCTATCATCATCGACATCAATAAGCTCAAACATAGGACTGCTATCATAAAAATTAGAACCTGTATCATTAGTAATTTCATTGCTACCAGTTGATGTAGGTCTGCCATCAATGGTGGCTATCATGCCATCAGCATTCTCATGATCACGAGCTCCTGTCTCATGGAAATGATGAGACTCAATGCAACTATCCTCAAGCAAGTCTGTCATAGCCTCATGCTCCTGAGAAGAGCCTCTGGAATGCTCTCTCTTCTGTGTCAGGTACCTGTCAAAATTCAAATTCCTCTTAATTGCTTCTGGAAGAGCATCCCACTCTGCAAAGTGTGCCACCATGTCATCAACGAATGGTGTCAACTCTATCTCAACACTAATTGTATCCTGCTCAGGCCTCAAGAAAGTAGGACGAAGAGGCCTCTCATAAGTACCAGTATGGTCAGCTCTATAATCACACCTGTTATCTACGCATGACCTATGTGATCTGACTGAAACACTTTGTGCACCTCTGTCTCTAGTACGATCACCTGGTAATGTAATACGTTGAAGAGTGTCTAAAAGTTGTTGCAATACATTTGCAACATGATGTTGACCATCTGCAATATTCCTAAAGGCATCTCTAGCATCCCTATCAATATCATTCCCAATATTATTTTGGTTCCTATCTCCTGCCTATTCAATCTATGGGCCCTGTTCATTACCTTCAGGAGGTGGTGAATTTCTACCCCTGAGTATAGTGCACTCCCGGTACAAATCTATCTGCCATTGCTAAATCCTCATACCCTTCAGGATGGCAAGATCAAAGCTTTGATACCACTGTGCTGAGCCCAGTTGGCTCTCATTTACAAACTAGCTCTTTTCTCAAATTAAATTGCACTTTTAAAAAATGCAGCTTCTCTAAATAAATTCGCAGCCTCCAGGTGAAAGTTTGTGGCCTCCAAATGTATTTTGTAGCAAGAAAGATACAACAGCCTTCCGTATAACTGATAGTCACAAGAATAAAATCGAACTAGAAGATCGATAACACAGTATAAATTATAGATGCTCAATACTCAACAATTCTGGTATACAACAGCACCAAATTTGCATCCACAGAATCAGAATTGAATTTCCAAAATTCAATAGCAAAATTCACCACCAACAACTGATGATTCAAATTGCAGAAGAGAGGAATCAGTCCTCAAACCCTAGCCAAACTTCTCCACTTCCAAAACTTCATAAAAATGCTCAAGTCATGAATGAGGTTCGAATTCTCATAAGGCTGTATATATAATATTTTTCCCTAGCTTCTCAATGACACTTTTCACTTAAAAGCCACTTGCTTTATGGTTGCACATTTGAAATATAATAAACTATTATATTTCCCTTCACTTCAATGTTGAAAATGACCCTTTCATTAAAATATTGCTATTCTGACACATAGGGTCCCTGTTTTATGTGCTCAAGATTGAAAACTTGTCAACCCGGTTCCAACGAACTATAACACCAAGGTGTCCAATATGCAATCCCAATAAAAATAGCAACCTTAGCCAATTTAATTAAATAATAATCATAATTCACCCATCTTGCGAAAATGACTAAAGAAGCATCAAAATCGAAATCTGACAGCACGAACGTGATCCTGATGAAGAAAGATGATGAATGAACCTGATGAGGTGACTTACTAAAAATAGACGCTCCCTCCAAGATTCTTGGAGCCCAAACCAAAAGCCAAAAATATAAACGGAGAGCATCATTCAACTCCTCTAACTCAGCTAAGCTCATCAGAACCATCCCTTGACTTACTATAAATAGTAAGTCCCACCAAACAGAGCCACAACCCTCAACAAGGTCCTCTAATCACCAGTATTAGCCTACAAGGACCCGGTAATAGGCTAAATCCAATAACTCAAATGCTAGCTCAGAATAGGGACATTACACCCAAATAGGCCACACATTTGGCTAAGGCCTCAGCATTTTGAAATTTGATTGAATAAGGCCTGATATAGGCCCACACATTTCATAATTAGGCCTTTGAATTAGGACTTAGGCCCATGTTTGATTAGTCTCAGATTTAGGGCGGGTCTTATTTGAATTAGGATCTGCCTTATGTCGAATTTAAGCCCAATTAGGCCTGCATGCTAGATGTTGGGCCCATATTTTATTTAACAGCCATACGTTTCATGATAGGGCTCATGTTTGATGTGAGTTTAGGTCTGATCTATTGGGTTTGGACCAGATCTAAGGCTATAGGGTCCACACATTTCACATTTTGGGGCCGGATCTAAGTTCATTTGAGTCTGATTTAAAAGCCCAAGGCCACATGCCACAGCCTAGAGGGATGCCCACACGTTTGATATAGGTCTGGGCCTAATTGGAGCTGCACACTAGGCATTGGGGCCATATTTAAGCCCATTTTCAGTTGAATTTAGGCCTGATCTAATCAGACCAGGCCCACACGTTACAGCTGGGGCCAATTTTCATCAATTTAGGGCCTCATCCTTCTAACTTAGGCCACACGCTACCTTCCTAAGACCAAATGCCAGCTTTAAGGGGCCCATACGCTTCATTTCATGGCCCAATCTAGCCAATGCTGATTGAATTAAGGTCTGGTCTAAATGGACCAGACCCACATGTTTCATGATTAGGGGTTATTCTCCATTGATTTAGGGCTCTAGCCTAGAGCTGAGAGCCACACGCCTCATTAGAGTCTACAATAGGTCCCTCCTATTGGTCTAACTAGTCCTTGGGTTTACAATTTTGCCCCATGAGTTTAATTTATAGGCCCAGCTGATTGGTTAAGGCTTCCCTCCCCTCATTTTTGTGTTTCTTCCTCCTTCCTTTATGAAAACCTTAGAATTAAGTTGCTTCCCCTTTGTCTAATAAGGCTTAAACTTCTTCCTTTTCCACATGGGGAGGTGGAATCCACTTCTTGATGTGGCAACCTTGCCATTTGAGAAGGTGGAATCCACTCCTTGATAAGTCAATCGCCAGATGAGAAGGTGGAATCCACTTCTTGATGTGGCAACCTTGCCACTTGAGAAGGTGGAATCCACTTCTCTATGTGTCAATGCCACTTGAAGAGGTGGAATCCACTCATTCAAGTGTCAACACAAAAGGGGGACATATTATTTTAATTTTAACAATAATTTTCCTTTTATTTCCCCTTCATGGCGATTTACTGAGGCAAAATTTTATATTTTTGGCTCAATTTTTAATTTTAATTTCTCACTTCCAGACTTAACCAAATTTCACTATTTTTTCCAATTTTTTGACACTTGGCCAAATTTCATCAAATTTTCCAATTTTTTTGACACTTTGCCAAATTTTGTCGTTTTTGCTCAATTTTCACACTTAATACTTTGGGAAGGCCTACGAAATTCCGAATTGCCGCCAAACTTGCTCTACCACCCTGGACCTACCAGCTAAAAGAGGGGGTCCCCATTTGCAATGCGGTGATGGTGTGAGAACCTCACAACATGGACAATGCCCCCAATAAGGTCGAGGGGCAGCACATTTCACACTTTTATCACTTAAGAGAATTAGATCTTTGACACATTTTTATGAAGAATATTTGCTCTCCAAGTGTTATGCGAGGAAATGTGAGAAGCATTCGTGCATTTATTAAGCAAAATTGTGACTTTTTTGAACTATTTCTTTCGATTATTTTGCATATTTATGTGTTTCTTATTTTAATGTATCCAGCAGGTTTTTTTGTCAAAGTCGCCAAGTTTCTAGTAAGTACTTGCCAGAAAGTTGACAAGTCTTTCTAGCAAGTAAATGGCTAAAAAACTCATTTTATATTTTACTAAGCAAGTATGCCACCTATGGATAAAACACTCATGTGTCACCTACATGAGCATCTCCACCAACAAATAAATTTAGGATAATTTATATTCCCAGATTGTGGTTCTCAATTTGGTTTTTCCAAGAAGCATGTAAGATGTTCCAACTTCCAACCATGCATACCATGGCAAATCCCTGGCCACAAGGAGATCAAGTAACATGAAATGGCATATCATTGGCAAAGAAGAAATTTCGAATTGCATCACATGCCTCCTCTCAAACTTTTGTATCTAATAAACAGGTTTGAAATTAAACCTATGGCTATTCTTTTCCACTTGGGTTCTACAACCACCTAAAAAGTTAGAACTATAGGAGTTGTGTATTGGCTAAAACTTTTGTAAGTCACTGAAACCACAACTTACAAAATTGCGACTTTAGGCAACATTCATGAGATTTATCTTTCCTCTCAGCAATAGGGGAGGCTCCCTTCTTATCGCAGGTGGCTTCAATAAGACCTTAACTGAAATTACAGAAAGGGGTGGATCTCTTAATCAATTCCTCTTTTTTCAAGAATGATTTTACAAACAGCAACTTTCAAACTTAACAAAAAGGTCCTATTGCTACGATAATATTGGTGGCTTCAAGAGTTGACATAAGAACAATACCCGAGACAACAGTCTACTTATATATTTTGTGAAACAAAAACAAGAACACAAAGTCTCCTGCGCTTGTCTCAAATGAAGATTCACTAACTGGAATAACCAGTAAGGCACAAAGTCTCTTACTCGAAACTCTCAAACTTAATAAAAATACCTACAACTGAAGACCTTGGTCTTCAGTTCTAAGTAATTGCAGCCACTACAAACTATAACAATTTGTCCTCCTGCAGCCCAAAGACTTCAAAAGTTCAAATTGGCTCTGAATGCAATATGCAGCTCAAAGCCTACACAATTGAATTCAAATCCCTCTTGAGAAAAACTTCAAAACTCACAATCAATATCAAGAAAATGTAGTCACATAACACCTTGAATCAACACAAAGTTTAAAAGCAAGTTGCTTCTTTTATTGAAAGCAATTCAATTTACATCTAAATCAAAATCTTAGAGTGCAAATACAAACTGACAGAATTTTTTTGCATTGCTAAAAGATGATTATTTACAATGAGCTCCCTCCTTTATATAGGAAAAGAGTGGAGAGAAAGGTGGAGAAAGAAGGGGGAAACCCTTAACCACCTTGACTTATTCTCTAACTTACTAGCTAACTTTGACTTATTCAATGCTACAAGGCTTAAAGCACTTGCAACATGATTACATAAAACATCTTTGCATGTGATACTATCAAATGCAATTACATCTTGTTTTTACATTACATGTAATCTGTCAAATACAAATTACAAATACATGAAAATATTCTAAGTGCCTGACAAGACACGACTTCTATTACATCATTCTTTATTGGTCCCCATGCTGCTACAGGATGCCCGATGGTTGATATATTCTGATTTGGTGAAAGCATCTTGATCTGGAACAAGAACCTGCATCCTTGGTTGTCTTGAATATAATGGTCGTTCCTTGGAAAGTACCTTTGTTTCTTTCCATCTATGTCTTGAAAGCATTCTATGCTTGCAATCATTCCATCTTTCATCCCTTTCTTTGTATGTTGTCGTTCTTTAGTTACCAGAAAAAGTCATAACATGGTCTTTCAAGCACAGACCTGGAAGAGTATGCATATAGAATATGAGTGGAAAGCCTTTGAGCAACAAAGGGTGAAGGTTTTTAGGCAAAACCAGCTCTTAAAATGAAGGAAAAACTCAAAAACGGGATTTTCTGGGAACACTGCATATGAATGGACAGCTTTGAGCAAGGAAATGACATGCATGTGCATATATATACAAATGAGAAGGTTATTTACTCATAAGTGGGGTTTTTATGTCCCGTTACAAGTCATCCGGAAAGCTCATAATGCGTATAAACAGGCTTTTTAAGTTCATTTACAGTCTTGGCAAAGAGAGGAAAAGTGTATGCAAAACACTTAAAAAGTGGGCTTTTTATCTTGCATTGCATATAGGGGAAAAACCTTCTTCTTCTTGGGTAGAACAACCTTATGAACGGGATTTTTAATCCTAACTGCATATGCAACAAAATCAAGTGTTTGGAGTTTTCTCATGAAGGGAAGAACTTGCATCTCTTCTTGCATCATTTGGGAAGAACTTGTATTGTTGTGAGAACAAAACAATCAAACTTTTGAAGCCAAAAATCCTCCTTTCAATCTCCAACCATGTAGCATGTAGCAAGACTGCTGAAACATGAATAACTTGCACCACTTGGAACCAAAATGTGAAGGAAAAGATGCTTGAGCTTTGAAGAAAAAATCCAAATCTTTGCTGGTTCGAATTTGGGAAAAGATCCGCAAGTTTCAACTATATAGGCAACCAAGCTTGACCAAATCTTCACAAGAATGAATGCAAAACTCAATCCTCTTTGAATCATGGAAAAATGGCTATGAATGAGGGGGAAAAGGCAAAGGAATAGCAACAAGAAAGAAAGAAAGATTCAAACTTGCAAAAACATAACTCATACCAGCAAACAAATCAATATGCAATGGACTTCAAAAACAACACCCTAGAAGAAAAACGTGATTTTTGCAATGATATACAAGCTGCAACTTAGGCGTTTTTCTGTAGATGAGCTTTTTGATAAAAAACGCCGGCTTAAAGACTTGCAATCTCCTCTTCAAATCCCGTTTTTGACCAAAAACATGCCCTAGACGGGCTGCTCAAGAGAAAACGCAGGTCGATAAATGCATTTGGGAGCATGTATTTAAGAGAAAAATCGCCACTTCTAATGTTTGCATCAAAATGCAGGCATGAGACTTTTAAAATGTGTTTTTAAGAAGCATTTACATGCTCAATACACATGCAAATCCATTAGAAATCACCAACCAAGGGCTTTAATGCAGAACGCAGCATATAGAGGGAATAATAACACACTTTTTAAGTGCTTTCACACATGCATTTGCTCTAAAAATCGCCACCCAAGTGCTGGAAGAAAAATGCAGGTATAAAGCCTTTTAATGACGTGTTTTTGATCACCAAACGCATGTGCAAATCGCCACCCAAGTGCTGGAAGAAAAATGCAGGTATAAAGCCTTTTAATGACGTGTTTTTGATCACCAAATGCATGTGCAATTGGGATAAAAATCGCCACTTATAACTTACATAGGCTTGGAAATAATAATGACGAACTTTTAGAAACACTTTACATGTGTTTTAAACTAAACACATATGTAAAGTGATTCAGAATTGCCACTTTACACTTAGAATCACTTAAGATGCACTTTTGATATGCATTTGTGCATGTTTCATTTAAAAGATATGTAAAGTGACCAAAAAATGCCACCATGGAGTATAGGAATGCAAAATACATATGCATGTATATCAAAGTGTTTATAATATGTGCAATCATGTTTAAAAAGTTCACCCAAAGTGATGACAGGCTGTTTCGACCCTTATACATGTGCTCACAACCTTGATTTTAATACATCCATTTTAAAATCCCCCCTTTATGATTTGGGTTTACAAATATTGATGGTGGAGATTAAGAGATAACTTGCATATGTAATGACATGCAATACAAGATAAAAACTCCACTTTATTGCACAAAAAGCCTCTCATGTTTTAAATCTACATGTAACTATAGTTTAAATGAAGAGTTGTGTAATGGGATTGAAAAAGTCCACCTTTACATTAGAAATTCATTAAAAACTATGTCTAAATCTCATCGGAATGATGTGAAATTTTAAAATGGGGTTCTAAACCCACTTTACATGAAAATGAAATTTTTACTTCGTGCAATTATCAATAAAAAGCTCACTTTTGAGAGATTTTGAATTAAAGAGCAAGGATATGCAGTCAGGCCGAAAAACCCCACATGCAACACGCTTAATGTCTTAATAACTTTAACTAGCGGAATTGAAAATGTCATCAATCTAAGACAAAAAGAAAACCAAAAACCAAACACAAGACCAAGAAAAAGCAACTAAGAAAACGCCTTAGAGAATTTATCCTACGAAATTTTCTGTAGGGTTGCCCCAATTTTGCGAATACAAAATTGAGGACAACACTGTGGAAAAATGTCTAGAAAGTCTTGGGAAGGGTCACTAGCAAACGACATTGAAACCTCGTCATTTTAGCTCTCTCCTAAATGTTAAGTTTACTACAATAAGCAATGCCTTTACAGGGGATGTGCAAAAAGTGTTCATTGACCTTAGTAATTTTTCCCTCCTTATTAAGGAAACAAATAAAACATTTATATTCTAACTCCCAACTGAATTACTTTGCTTGTTTGTTTCAAGAGTCATTCCAAAATATTGAAGTGAGTTTATTTATTTAATGGATCTTTCGCATATTGGGCAATCTTTGATTGGCAATAAAATTGTAGCACTCCCAACTAAACTCATCTTGCATCAAAAATAAAAACAAAAACCATCCCTTAAATAATTTTAAAAAATATATCGATGTTCAACAATCGATGTTTTTCTATTTTGAATTTACAAACAAAACAAACAGCAGTTTAATAAATGAAAATCTGATTCTTGCACATATTGAACCTATTGACAATGAATTATTTTCATTGTTCATTGGTTCAACATAGCAAATTTATGATTTTGTCACATCATTGATTCATTTGTAAAACAAAACAAAAATCATAGATTTGCCATGGCAATGGTCACTAACTAACAACCCATAAATATAGACATACATATCTGACAATATAGTGACCTCTCTTTGGCCAAAAATCCCTCTTACTGTCTCTTTGTTTTCTTTTTTTGTAAAGTGGAATACTTTTAGGGTTTGAGTGTGTTGCATTATGGTTGTGGAAGGGACGGAGCCTTGGTGGACCTCATTTTTAGATTCAGGTATTTTGTTTGACTTTAGTGAGTTGTGTTTTTTCTCAAGTGACAACCGAACATGCCCAAGCATGTTGGGGATCATACTGCATCCTTAGGACATAAAAAAGCATCCCTATTTTACATCAAATAGTGGAGAACACCCTCAATGGATAAAAAGGGAACTTTGCCCCCATCACCCCATTTCTAGGGCATCCTACAATTCAGATCATGCCTGGAGACACATCCCGATGGTGCGGTGTATTATACATCTCTTAGTTTAAAGCATGAAATAATAAAAGAGCAAAACAATATGCATCAAAACATTACTCAGTTAATTGAGATATATGTTTGAGGTCAACTAAATGTGATTGATAGGATTGATGATGGGATAACCCAATTTTTGGGGGGTTTAGAACTATAATTCAACCACTCTCTGAATTAAAAAAACTTTAGCAATGGATAAAAACATAAGCCAATGGATTATCTGCTTAAAAAAATCACAGATGCTCTAAGCAACCCCATAACCCTTCGTCTTTCAAAAACCGAACGTCAAAACATCCTATACCAAAATCCAAAACAAATGCAACAGAAGCTAAACCACAATCAAAATGGAAAATATTGCGTCAAAAGATGCTTAATTACATAAGCCTAGTTACTATTTGTATGCAATATTGTATACCTATCTTTCCATGTCCAACATCAACAGCACAACCGGATATTCGTCCAACAGCATAAAGAGATAACACTGCTTGTTCAGTTGCATAAAATCCATTCACATTGAAAGTTTCAAACATGAGTTGCACCAGCTGCTCTCTTATAGCCTGGACAACCATATACAGATATCAGATTAATTTTTTACATACAATACAAATATAAAATGTACACATATTTTGCATAGTTATAAGTCAACATCAATCAAAGATTCGCAACTTGCCAATGTTTAATTGCATCCATTATATGAGGCATTATCCTCCCACGAATATGATGTCAAATCTAAAAACTATGCTACACTTTCCATTTTCATGATAATTTTTGTTTTTAATAAAGCAAAAATTTATTATATTGTAAAACTATGTTGCTGATTCATGTTTGGTTTCAAGTACTGGTTCATGTATTTGGTTTGTGGATTCAACAAGAAAGAAAATTTTGGGGTTGGGTTCATTTCAGGTTTGCCCACAAAAAAAAAAAAAAAACAAGATTGCACAGGGATGGGAGTACTTGAGTACTTCAGGTGCGGGTACGGCTATTTTTCAAGATAGGGGACGTTGGGGTACTTGGGTACATCAAAAAAAAATTAATATAATTTAATATTTTATAGAAAATCTAAAATATGAGTCATGACAATGAGCTCTCAAAACAAGAACAGTGATAAAGTTTGCAGATGTAATATATTGTTTTCAGTTTCAAATTTGCAATATGTTTGTAATAATAATATATGCTAAATGTTTAGATACATAACAGAGAAGACAAACTTTAAACATGAACAAGAAGCTCATAAATCATATACAATGACATATTGCAAATGATAAACTTCTGACTTGAACAGTGATAAAGCTTACTCTTAATCAGTAGTGTATCAAAGTTTCAAACTGATTACATACTGAATTAAGCTTGATAAACAGCACGCTGATACACAAACAAAAAACTGAAACAAAAAACAGAAATCTTAATCAAGGTCCATAGCTATGATGCTCTCCACTGAGTACCCAGTACGCATCCCAGGGGTATGGGTGTGAGTACCCATGCAACATAGAATAAAATCCTACACTAACACACGCACACACACACACATGCGGCCATCATTCTCCAAACTCCCATGATGTCTATTTTTAGATGGTAAAACATGAAAACTATTTCTTAATAGACAAATATAGACACTTATTCTTTAATACTCCTTTAAATATTTATAAAGCTTATTATATACGAATATTTATAAAATATTTTGTTGAAAGATGTTGAATATTTATCAAAAAAATATTAAATATTGATACAAATTCCCATTATATAGAAAGCAAGCAGTTTATTAAATGTGAGGATTACCGTTGAAACTAAGATCTAAAGTAAAAACACAGCACTGCGCCTTCATTTCACAGAAAATACTTGAAAGGCACACCACATTGATCAATTATTTCCATGGACTGTTTGCCCACTGGGGTAACCTTAGTATTGCACAGACATAGTACAGGAAATGTAATAAACGCAGAATATATCAGAGAACGCTAGACGCTTTCATTAATCATTCCAACATATAAGTACATTCACATCCTTCCTCCTCACCCGTAGGTGGTACATATTTATCTACCCGAAGGGGTGTGACCAAACGTCGCCACCCAAACCAAAAGCCCTTTGATAATAACTAATTCCCGTCGGGACAACATAACTAATACATGAGGTAACATAAAGTAGTCTTTCCAGCTAACATGGACAAATTTGTGTTTCCCATTGCTTTCTAATCATATTTCTGATTTCTCCATTTGATTTTAGAACAGATCAGAGAAAATTCATTGCAGTCAATAGAAAAGCAAAACCAATCAATCAATTGACAGTGACAGTGTTTTTTCTGATCATTGGAGAATTTACAGTAGGGATGCTGCAGCTGGTGGAGTTTCCTATGAAATAAAGTTAGCAGAGGTCACCATTTGTGATTGCATGAAATGCAAAAAAATATTCAAAAAAGCAAAACAAAAATTTGAATAACATCCCAGAAACCCATGGGTTCCCTCAAAGGATCAGTTGGATCTTCTCAATTTCGCTCTGGGTTTTCCTTGATTCATCTAATACAAACCCACAGACTACATGCTGACCCCTGTTTGATTTTCCAGTAGCATTGAACCAGGTCCTGGACCAGACACAAATTAGAAGAATTCATTATGATTTACATTATCATGCCATCCCAAGCTAAACCTGTACTAAGCATATCATTCCTAGTACATAGTAAGAGGATATATTAACAACTAGCAGTTTAATCTTATACCTTATGCAGCCTTTTTCCATATAGCAGCTTTAGATAAGAATATATGTTACCTTCCACCCTTGCCTATGAGGAAGTCCAAAACACTTAAAGGAGGAAATAAATCATAACTTTGAAGAGTTAATCCATAATCATACAAAGACGAAATAATTGGAAAGCTAGTTAACTTCGAATTCTTAGGTCTATTCATATACTTCCTTCTCTAACCAATAGTCCTACTAAGTCAACCTGTTAGAATAAATTTTTAACAATCAATTAAAATGTTATTAACAACTCATTTAAAATTATCATCCTCCATGCAGTTCTTCATGGTTAATCTTTTGGTACAGGTACCAAACTGAGCTTAGAATGGCACTACTATGTGGTTATTAATATTAACTATCTTATATCCAAAATAGGTCTTATCTAAATTGAGGCACCTTAGAGGCCGAAAATAGGTCTATTCATATACTTCCTTCTCTAACCAATAGTCCTACTAAGTCAACCCATTACAATGATTTTTTCACAATCAAATAAAATATTGTTCACAATTCATTTAAAATCGTCATCCTCCATGCAGTTCTTCAAGTTTAATCTTTTCCTACAGGTACCCAACCGAGCTTAGAATAGCACTTCTATGCGGTTATTTATATTAACAATCTTATATCCAAAATAACTAAGGTCTTATCTGACTTGGGGCAGCTTAGAGGCTGGAAACTGAATGAAAAATACATGAATCAACATAAAATCAACAAATCTGTTAGACACGAAGATTAAAGATACATTTTCATGATGCTTTTAGCTTTAATCATATATTAGTTCTATGACCGTGGATAACACTGAAATTATGCTCCTCCATTTCCGAGTTTTTTATGTTCTTTAGGCAACCTACTCAGGAAAATGGATATAGGGTATACATATCAAAGAATTCAATGGTTATTTTTTTTATTGCTGTCACCTTATCCACATTCTATGCAACTATGGTGATTTTAAGGATAACACTTATGTATCTTCTTCACAGGCCTGAATTCAATGAGTTTATCATCTATTCCTAAAATGCCCTTACTTTGACAAAATACAGATTAATAATTGTTATGATCAGTTTACATGATGGAAAACATAGAGCACCTTGGACAAGGTAATGTCTATAGTCAGAGTAGCAAGGGTTACCTGACCAAGTAGCTTTTTTGCTTCTCTTTCTACTTGGAATTACAACTCGTATTACTTCTCCTCTCTCTTTCCAGAAGACATACACGTATTCACGAAGATGGAAGGGATTAATCTTCCCTCATTGTCAACAGAAATGCTCCTTTTCACATGAGATCTCTCTCTCTTTCTTCCTTCACATTATAAATCCCCCTTAAACGCCTGCTCCCACACTGCTCCTCTGTATTTTCTCCCCACGCATTTCTCTTCCTGTTTCCTTCTTTCTTTTTTCTTCTATTTATCCTACTGTCAACTGCTCCAAAATTGCCACCATTTTTCCTTGCCTCTCATGTCTCTTCCTAAATTTACATTTTCCCTTCCCTTTTTCTCTCTCTAATCTCTTTTTTGTGCCCTTCCTCTATTCTCTTCTCACCTTAATGCCTTTGCCCATTGAGTTTGCCTGAAAGATTTTGAAGCCTTTTCTGCACCATATGCCTCTCCAATGATATCGCGAGAGAAATATTGGGGTTCGTGTCCCCCAAAGTGACACTCAACCTGCAAGTTTTCGATCAGCTCAAAGGCAGGAAAGCCATACCCTTCCTCTCCCACTTTTTCTTACAATACCAAGTCTCTCTCTCCTGAAAATTACAAGGTCATGGGAGTATTTAGGGTGTTCCAGCACTCATTTTTCCATCTGGCATATGATCTTTTTTGATGGCCTAGAAACTGGGATGTCATAACTACATTAATGGTATGCCTCCATTTTCTTCCTTTGCCCTGTCCTCACTACTGCGGGCTACCTTTTTGTCCCTTTTCTTGGTCCAGGATCATTTTATTCTTTTCTATTTTGAGTCCTTGACCAGCGGGATGTGACAGTTACTTTATCTACCTTCACCTCTAGTTTGCTAAAAGTTACACTACAAAGATTACCAAAGGCAAGCCATTGTTAGTGATATATAGTTGACTCCTCACTTAGATACATCTTTCAAAAGGCCTTTAGTAACACTTCTTTCACCTCTTTATCATTAGAGGTCTCAACCTTTGGTGCATACTATTTTGGATTAGAGCAAACGCTGTCATATAAAGTGAAGTGTTCAGAATGTTTCACCACTATATCACAATGGGCTTTTAGTATGCTACTCATATAATACCAACTTCGGATCCCTATTACAAATTGTTTGCTTCATCCACCCAAGCATGTTGTCAAATATCTCATAATCTCTCCAAGACTAGAAATGTCCATACAACATATTTAATGACATCTACAATAAGTCACATGAAGGAGAACAAATATCTGCAAACAATAGTTTCAAAAGAGAATAAGACTCAGATTCAAATGACATGTTAGAAAATAAAAAACAATAATCATAAATTTTATTAATAAAATTAACAATTGCTTACCTTATAGTGGACCACTAATCATTATCAATGATCTTTTGTTTGATAGTTTTTCTTCAACGGTCTTTGTAGTAGGCCACCTACTCCACTCTAAATTAACCATCATCAATTGTAGAGGCTTGTGCACCTCAAGAGTCCTCTAACAAAATAAATAATTCACATACCTAGTATCCAAAGGTTTGAAAAATCCCTCTTCGAAAAAGTCCTAGAAAGAGCAAATGAGGAGTTGTGGTTGCAAATGAACATCTAAACATCTCTAACTTCTACCACCACTTCGCCCAATTTATCTTCCCTATGTCTTCCAATCCATTGTCCCAGATATAAACACAACCCAAAAAAACTAAACTGACAACCTTTAAACTAAGACAAGAGCCACTAGAAAATCTCAAGCCAACTGACTCAAGGCAAACTAAACACTTGACTCCTAAGACCTAAACCAAAACAACTGAAAGGAAAACTACTCTAGACCAGTTGAACCAAATGGCCCAATGCAAACCTATTCTAACTATGTACAATAGGACTTTAAGAGAAGCCCTAGGTTCGGAAGTAATGCTTTAGGAATTGCCCATTGACAGGCAATGGGACATCCTCTCCAATCAAAGTTTTCAACTTAAAAGCATTCTCTCCCAAAATTTCAAAATCTGATATGGGCCCCTCCACAGTTTGTCAAATTTGTCATGATCTCCTCGTTTCTCATGTGCCTTGTCCAAGTACAAAACTAGGTCAAAAATCCTAAATGTTTTGATCCTTGCTTGTCTATCAAACCATCTCTTCACTACCCCTTGGTGTTTTGTGAATTTGTCTAAGGCTTCATCTCTTTTCTCATCTAGTTGCATCAGTTGTGACAATCTTGATTGGACCCTATCCTCATGGTCATAATATTCTTGCAAAAATAGCAAGGTTGGGATTCTCAGTTGAACTGGGAAGACTAGTTCTTGTCTGTACAATAGATGGTAAGGGGATGTTCCTAAGGAGCTATTGGATCTTGTTCTATCTTCCCATAAAGTGAATTTTAGTTGGGTATGCCAATCTCTTGGGTTCATATCTAAAAGCTTCTTTATGACAGTCAGTAGGTTCTTATTGGTTGATTCTGCTAGGCCATTTCCTTGGGGATAGTAATTAGATGAAAATTTTAAAGCAATCCCATGATCAAATGCTTAGCTAGAAAATTTCAATGAAGAAAAAGCAGAACCATTATCACAAACCAAAGCATAAGGACATCCAGACCTTGTAATAATTTTCTCTTCAAGAAATTTAATAACCACCTCAACAATGCAATTCTTTAAGGCTTGGGCTTTCATCCACCGAGTACAGTAGTCGGTAGCAGTCAAAATATACCTGTGTTGTGCTGAGGAAGGTGGATTTATCGTACCAATGAAATTGAGCCCCCACTTCGCAAATGGTCTCGCCTCAATGACTGGTTGTAGTGGTATCACAAGAATCTTCTCTCGAACAACACCAATTTGACAAACATGGCAAGTCTTCACATGCTCATGCGTGTCCTTGAACAAGGTTGGCTAGTAGTAGCCTGCTCTCAAAATCTTCTCTGTTGTGGCCAAACTTGCTCCATGTCCTGTTCCAAATTTGTCATGAAAATGCTCCAAGATTCTTCCCACCTCTTCCTTCCCAACACATGTCAAATATATGCCTTCATGATTTTGTTTGTATGATACTGACCCCTACAACATGTATCTTTTGCTTTTCAATTTCAATGCCTTCTTTTGTACTGGATTCAAATGTGAAGGACACTTGTGGTTCAACAAGTAACTGATAATATCCTTGTACCACTCATCTCGACATACATCCTCCAATTCATAAACCTGTTGCACTAAGCCTGGTCCATCATATGCAATCTTTTGCGCTAGCTTTTGTCCTCTGACAAACTTCATGGGTCGTATATCAATGTCATATTCCTAGATAGTGGCGACCCACTTTCCTCTTCTCTTGCCTAGTTCATTTTGCATCAATAATGTCTTCACGACAATATCAGGCACTATAGCATGTACTTTACTCTTTAAAATGTAATGCCTGAATTTCTTGATTGCTTTCACCAAAGCATAGGCTTTCTTTTCCACATTGGGGTATCTCAATTCTACTAACTTGAAAGGTGCACTCGTGAAGGCAATAGGATGCTCCTCACTTTCCTCAGTCCGTTGTGTAAGAATCACTGCACATGCGTGATCTGAGGCAAATAAGTATATGTAGAAAGGCTTCTCATAATCTAGGCTCATAAGAATTGGCACCTTAACAACTGTGTCCTTTATCTCTTCAAGAGCTCTCTTAGCCTCTGGAGTCCAATCCATCTTTGCATCCTTCTTGAGCATGTCATTCATTGGTTTCACTATCTCTGTGAATCCTGAAATGAATTTTCTCACAAAATTAATCTTTTCAAAGAAAGATTTTAGTTCCTTCTTACTAGCTAGTAGACTCAGTTTCAAAATAGCCTCGACTCTTTCAAGATCAATCATAATCCCCTTCTTTGAAAAGACATTTCCAAGTAGCTTTCGTTTTGTCACCCCAAACATGCAGTTCTTCGAATTGAGAGTAACTCCAAATTTATTGCATCTTGAAAATA
This sequence comes from Chamaecyparis obtusa, assembly GCA_027943335.1. Classification (NCBI taxonomy): domain Eukaryota; kingdom Viridiplantae; phylum Streptophyta; class Pinopsida; order Cupressales; family Cupressaceae; genus Chamaecyparis; species Chamaecyparis obtusa. The sequence continues at coordinate 1,523,468 of BSBK01000615.1, forward strand.
CTTTTCTCAAATCTTCAATGTGATCTTCTCTCTTCTTTGAAAACACTGTGATGTCATCCATATAAATAATGATGCATTTATCTTTTAAGTCCTTGAAGGCATAGTCCATGACCCTTTGAAATGTTGCTCCTGCATTGATTAGGCCAAAAGGCATCCTCCTGTATGCAAATGTTCCCCACTTAGTGGTGAAAGCAGTCTTCAACCTATCCTCTTCTTCGACCTAAACTAGATTATATCCTAAATATCCATCCATAAATGTCATCATATGTGATCCATTCACTATTTGCAGCACTTTATCTAACGATAGCAATGGGTAGTTGTCCTTCTCTAATGCCTTATTCAAATTTCAAAAGTCCACACATAGCCTTATCCCTCCATTTTTTCTTCCTTACTAGGACAAGATTGGCAACCCACGTAGAATGTCACACTAGGAATATGATCTTTGTTGTTGGCAACTTCTTCACCTCCTAATAGATCGATGGTTCCAACAAGGGGCTGACAGACCTTTGGCGTTGTCTGAATGGCTTGCTTCCTTCCTCCAATGGTATGGTATGCATGATAATGGAAGGATCATGTCTTCAAATCTTCATAGCTCCATGCTATCACATCTGGAAATTCTCTCATCAAATTAATAATACCCTCTCTTTCCTCAAGAATGCAAACCTTCCCAATGTGCACAATCTTCGGGTCCTCCTCTATTCCTAGGTTTACCTTTTCACATTCATCCCCTCTAGTGGGTTGATACTTAATCTTACTGAATTGGTCCACATCAAACATTCTTTCCAGCTGAATCATCCCCTTTGGGATAGTATTGGTCTTCAAGTTCATAATTCCCTCTAGATTGATTTCTGCCTCTTCAATCTCATCATGATCGATTAGCTGAGCTGTGAAGACATCTGTGTTTGTTAAGAAATCTAATATATGTTTATCATCATCAAACACCTGAAAATTTGTTATATTGTCTGGTACTGATGGCATTGATGTAAGTTCCACTCTAAATTTCTTCAATCCTTCCAACGTAAGTGGTGCCAATGAACTTGTTGCCTATGCTAGAGCATTCGCAACCTTGTTGCAAGATCTATATCCAAACATGATTCCAAACGCGTCAAAACTCTCAATAAGATCACACTCTATTTCAATACAGTTTCAGTCTCTTATCATGGCAAGCATATCTTTGTCGAATTTGGCAGATGATTAAGTGTGAATCTCCTGACACATGAATTATCTTTGCTCCTTTGTTGATGTCGCACCACAAGCCCAAAATCAGAGCTTCATATTCAGCCATGTTGTTAGTGCAAGGAAATTGCAATCTATGTGTTGCCAAAAGCGTTTTCCCTGTTGGATTGGTCAACTCATATCCAGCCCCTAATCCTTTCTTAGCTTTGGAACCATCAAACCTCAAAGTCCATACTTGATTATCTTCTTGAGGTCACTTTGGGCTTCTTTTGTTGGACCTGGTTTTTCTTTTATCCTTTCTCTGTCATTTTCAGGCGCAACTCGATTTATTTCTTCCCCCATCTTACTAATTTCAGCTATATCTTCAAGTGGAGGCATATCCTTGTGTTTCGATTTTGCATTTGGATCATCCTGAATGAAATGCATTGTGAATTCTACACCAATTGGGCAGCAGAAAGTTTCTCACTGAAGTTTGACTACCCAATTGTAGGCCTTGCCTTATTGTCCTCAACACCAAGTTTCTGAAATTTTCAAACATTCCTTCTCCTTCGTCTAATGAGGAGCCTAGATCGTTTTCTATGAATACCTCAGTTAAGCCTTGATCTTTTGATAATTCTTTTCCCTTCTCACCACATGAAATATGGAACATCAAGACTTCTTAATTCCTTGGTTGATAGAGACCCAAATCAGTTTCAACGAATAATATCTCATTTTCTTCTCCATATTCAGTAATAGTCAATTTCAACCTTGGAGTGCTTTCAATCCTAATTTGATTAGAAATCCCTCTCCATGGCAACCACATGTGTAAGAATCTTGTGGCCACATAACCATTCAGATTTCTAGTCCAATCTCTACCCAAAAGTAAGCCATAATCATCTAGAATATCAACAACTAATATGTCTATATGTTGCTCCATTCTAGGATCAGATGCTAGTTGCATGTGAATGTTGTTCAATTCGCCCACTACTGGTACTTCTATCCTATCTAGCTGTGTAACCTTCTTGTTTGTATCTGCAGGGATAATTCCCAATCTTCTACAAATGGCTAAAGGCATAATATTGCTTGATGCTCCTGAATCAATTAAACAGTTGTGCAGTAACTTCCCAAAGATTCTTACTGATAGCGAAAATAGAGTTGGTTCATCCTTCCCTTGATAGAAAAAAATTGGTGTATTAAATCCCGGCTTAAGCTTTGTCTCTACCTGCGCTAGTTTGTTGACCTCTTCTACTTTTACAATTGTTTATCCTTTAGCATCCCTTCCAGTCTTAGTTGCATCCTGGTTTGAATTTGGAGCGCTTTGAGCTACATAAATTGGATGGGGTGATTCCTTATTATTGATTGCACTTTGATCATCACAAGAGATACTTTGCGCCAAATTTGTATTCTGAGCCACGTTAGACATGTTGTAGGCATTCCTATTAGCTCCTTGCAAAGTGTTTGTCACATTTTGGCTACAGGACCCCTGATTTTTATTATCCTTCAAACTGTTGAGAAATAGATCTCTTATCTCTACTACCTTCATCAACTCAAACAATGGCAAATTTATCTTAACTTTCTTCAATTCTTCGGTCACACTTTGTCCCAATTTCTTCAATTCATCACCGCTTGGAGGATTACTAGATACTTGTTCCTTGTTGGCACTTTGAACACCACCGCTTCTTTGCACGTTACTAGCATTTTGATTGTTGTGGTTGTTACCTTGTCAATATTCAGGAGAATCCCTTGGATAGCCAGGCACATTGCTTGCATTTGGATGTGGAGGCGTATTGAATTTATTTGGAGGAATGGATGAATTTAAAGGCTCATTATTCATGTGATTCCTCTAATAAACTCTTGGTACATTCCCCTGAGACTGTTGAAAAGCATGTACCTCCTTTGTGCCTTGAACTAAAACATTGTTGTTTAGTGGTGGAAAAACATAGTCTCCCTCTCTCATTGGTTCATTTGGGCCTAGTGGAAACTCGGAGTATGGCGTCTCCCCTGGACCATTAGCTGATGCTGATGGGAATCTCCCAACGTGCTCTTCATAAAATTCAAGAGGAAAAGAAAACTCCTCAAACGTTAAGCATTGATCATATCTTACTGTTGGGACAATTTCAAGTCCTAACACTGGAGGATTTTCTTGATTCACTGATTCATCTACCACTTTCTGGAATACATTGGTAGCTTTCTTGAACTCTAGACATTGTAGCTCCGAGTGTTGATTTGTTTCATGTATCCTACACTGTGTTGATAGCGCTACTTCAGCTAGAAATATTTTATCTGTAGGTATGTTTTCAGAGGCTGGTAGGTTGTCAAGTGGCAACACCACATTACCATTGTTAGGATTTGTATTCGAAGTTCTCTTTTGATCATTGTTGTACCCTTGATTGTTTGATTGAGGACCACCTTGATAGTTTCCTCCTTGGTTATTCCTTTGGTATCCACCATCTTGATTATTTCTCTGGTATCCACAATCTTGATTACCTCTTTGATAATTACTGTCTTGGTTGTTTCTTTGATAGTTCCCTTGATAATTGCCTTGATAGCCACCTTGGTTAGCTCTGTGGTTGCCTCCTTGGAAATTCCTTTGCATGTTTTGTAGCTAATTGTTCTGATTTCTCAAGTAGGTCACCTAAATAGATAGCTTCTTCACTTGCTCAACTAACTCCCTTATTTCATCCTTTTCTTCTTATGTTCTTGTAGATGTGCTTACACCTCGAAGATATAAAGGCGCAGATGAAGGTGCTTGAGATAATGGAGCCCCAGGATGCAGCACAAGTTGATTTGGAGCCTGATATATGAGTTGTGGAGCTTGGTTGTTTGGTAATCCAGTATTCATCATAGATCCTAATACATTCTATTTCATTTGCTTGTCCACTTGCATTGCTCAAGCATAAGCTTCGTTCAAGTTAGCTGGAGCAGGATGAGAAACTCTTGTGAACATGGATGTTTGAGAATCGAAGGCATTGTAGTACATCTCTAATGCGTCTGCATCTTGTACAGTGTAAGGGGCTTGCAGTCACATGTATGCTTTGTGAAAGCGATTGTTGAAGAAACTAATAGGCTCTTGATCAGACCTTCTGATATCTGTGAATTGCTTATACAAATCCAACAGGGTGATGGGAATGCCAAATTTCCCAATGATGTTGTCTTCAATTGATTCCACCCACTTATAGATGAAGTTGGCAAGTGCACAAACCAATAAAAAGCCTCTTCTCCCAAAGAGTGAGGGAAGAGCCTACTTGCCACATCCTCATGTTGAATACTCCTCTTGCATAATGCATCCTCAAAAGTCTTAATGTGCTCTTCTGTTGTTCGATTAGGATCATTCACATGGAACTTGGAGCAGAAGTGTTATGGATTCTTTGGCAGATCATTGTACTGGTTGAATGTGAGAAACGAAGCATTGTTTTGAATCCATGGTGCCTACTACGCCATCGTTGTTGGAGTTGGTTGAGCTACTTGAGCTTGAGTAGCTTGAACTTAAGTGACTTCAACTGGACTGCTAGAAGAACTTGCCCAACTTGAAGTATTAGCTACCTAACGATTTCTTCCTTTCTTTTGTAATTGCAACTCTATCAATTCTTCCTCTCGATGTGGTGTTGATATTAGTATTCTTCGTCTTCTTTCTGATTGTAACCTTTCAAATCTTTCAGGAGAGAAAGATCCAATTTTCTTATCCAGATTTGTGTTCGATTTTGATCCTCTTCACAACTTGACTGAGCCAATCTATGTGCTTTACTTTCTCTCTCAAGCTTTCTTTGTATTTCTCTTTGGCCTTCTAACCTTCTTTGAATTCTGCTTTCAATGGCTCGCGCTTTCCTTTCTTCTTGATTCAACACATCAAAAGTATCCAAATACTCTATGTCATTTTCCCTTTCTTCCCAACTATTGTCCTCAATTTTGTATTCACAAAATTGGACAACCCTACGCAATTTTCTCATGATTCATAGGCAAAATTCTCTAAGTTTGGTGTTCTTAATGGTGATTTACGAAGGCAATTAGTTATCATTTGAATTGTCCTAAGTTTTACATCCTACGAATGCCATTTTCAAACGTTTCCATTGAGTTTATCTTGGTTTTTCTTACTATGACGGGTTCTTCTCTGACTGTAGGTACTTGATTTTTGGTAACCTTCGAGTCTTTGTTTGATTTTTTTTATTGATTAGTTTGTTTTTTCATTTTTGTTTTGTTTTCGCCCTAAGATTGTTGCATTTTGAATTCTATTTGTTTTGAACTATCTTAGGCCTCAATCGGAGCTATATTTCAAGAGATAATAAGGAAGTAAGTACAGTACAGGTGGGGTTTTTAAGTCTGACTTCAAATCTTCATTTATTATTTAAAATCTTGATTAAGTGGGTTTTTTGTCAGTCATTACATGTCGTCAAGGGTATCATTTGCTTGCAATTTGGAATTAAAACTCCACTATTGCATATTCACAAGGGAATATATGATTTTTAAAGAGATTACAAAGCATTGGTGGGCTTTTTGAGCTTCATTACATGTTTTCTCTTTAAAAGTTTAAATGCTTGTAAATGTGCATGAGAAACCCGTCTTTAAAAAAATGATGGCTTTTAATTAAACTAATACTTTCTTAGTGGGTTTTTTAGGCTTATTTTATGGGTTTCTTAGTGGGTTTTTTTATGCTTCAGTTATAAGTACTTTTATTAAAGTTAGTAAAATATTCGGTAAGAGACTTTGCGCCTTACTGTTTATTCAAATTATTGAATCTTCATTCAGGATAAGTGCGGGAAACTTTGGGTTTCTGCATCTATTCCACCTAGTATAAAGTAGATCGTTGTCTTGGGTGTTGTTCTTACGTCAACCCTGGAGCCACCGATATTATCGTAGCAATAGGTATCTTTTTGCTAAGTTGAAAGTTGTAGTTGTTTGTAAATCACTCATGAAAAAAGAGGAATTGATTAGAAGAACCGCCCTTTTTGTAATTTCAATTAAAATCCTATTGTAGCCACCTATGGTAAGAAGGGAGCCTCCCCTATTGCTGAGAGGAGAGAGAAGTCTCATGAAACATTGCCTAAAGTCACGGTTTTGCAAGTTGTAGTCATAGTGACTTACAAAACTTTTAGCCAACACAGTTGAGCACAAAATAGCTACAATATGATCTTTAAGTGTTCCCCATCTTTCACCATCTTCAAATTTTGACAAAATACTTGAGAAAACTGCAATCAGCCCTCCTAGTGCCAATTTCTGTTGATGTGAGTTTTATTCCACTACAACATGCAAAATCAAACACCCAATGTTTCTAGGTGAAACACTAGATACTCAATCCTCTCTTGAATAAGGTCACTTCTTATGCTAAGCTTACAAAGTAAGATCATGAAATGACTTCAAAGTTCCTTCTATTGTGGACAATCGCTCAGTGAAATAATGTGATTTGTTGGTAATCACTTAGGGGATTTACCTTGTTTCTCAAGACTTGACAACTTGCTTCTAAAGATTTGGCTTCACAATGTGCAATAAAAATATAGCCTTTTGAATTTTCAACTCTTGAGCTTAAACTAAACTTCTACTTCTACTCCTAACTTTGAATGTAAGGAAGTATGGATGGACTTGGACTCTACTAGGTGCAATCTTGTCAGCCACTCCACCCACCTAGTGCAAGCTTCTAAGGTATACTTAAATAATTTTCAAATCAATATTTCCCCATCAATCTCATCAAATGGATGCAAACTAAAGACTAGATATCAATTGAAGTTAAGTACTTTCAATCATTAGCTAACCACACAAGGCAAACTTACAATCAACAAGAGGCTATTGGTCTGGTTTTGTTCGAGTCAAGCAAGTAAACATCCACAATTTCTTTCATTCAACTAAACTACTTGAAGAAAATTCTATTCTATCTTAACAACTTGAAAATAAAATCTATTCTAAGTGAGGATGAAAATAACCATGCAATAATTCAAACTTGATCACAACTAATCACCATGCAAGACACAACAATAATAAGTAGAGCAAACCTTGTATTTTCTTTGCAACAATTGTCCAACATCGCCCCTTTTAAAAATTAGAGCAATCCTTATATAGGGAGCTCAAGTACAACGAACGGCCAAGATCAAATGACAATCAATGGCCCACATTTAATCCTACAAACCCTAATTAGGGTTGCCACCCCATCGACCAATGAGATTCAAGAACATCAAAAGGAACCAATAGAAAAATTACAAAATAGTGACAACCAACCAGATGGTAAGCCAATAAGAATTAAGCACCTAAACTACCAACCAATGAGAAAATAGCTTGCCACATAGGTTTACATCAAATTATCATCTAAAATTATATTTCCTTTCTCTCTCTCTCTTTGCCAATTTGATCAACCTGGACACCATATTATTGAGCTCACTCATTCAAGGCATGGATGTATTTCAATTTCTCCAATCTACTAAGTTCATTTCAGTTCTGATTATAACAATTGTTTTCTCCCATTCAGTTGCATTGTCTCTAACTAAAGCCATGAGAAGCCTAAGAGATGAAAGTCCTTCCAAATACTCTCTTCTGATGATACCATTCTCCCCAACATTGAAAGCTCTCAAATTTTCCTTCAAAATCTCTAAGTTCATGTATTCTTCCTTCTCCTCAAAGTTGAAGGCAATCTTCGTTGCACTCAAGCTTCTGCAATCATAGTATGGATGGAAAGACCAGGCTGAGCACTATCATTTTTCTTATCTTCTCCAAAGTATCCTGTCAATGGACTAAAGCAAAGTACCATGACTCAATGTCCCCCATTCCTCCTAACTTGATCACCTTACTTCTTACCAAAAGCTACTCAGGAACATTTTCCATAGCCTACATTTGGGGCATAATTTATCCTTGATGAGCTGAAATTCATCCCAAAGGTCCGTGAAAGCACGAAATCTAGCTCTAAGTTTTGTGAGTGTATGAAATTGCCCCACGAGTCTTGGGAGAAATGTCAATCCCTCTTGCAAAAATCCCTCCATCCAAGCTCGAGTCTCCTGAAGTGATGTCCTCGATACTTTTGCACTATCAATATCTTCCCCCTCAACGGTAAGAGGTGGTACAAATGTAGGATGTCTCTATTGGATTGGCATGTATACATTCCAGTAATATGCTATCAACCTCTTATTCTCCTCCTTATACTTTTTCTTCTTCACAACCTCTTCGTTCACTCTGTTTTGCATGGCCCTCAAAGAATCTTGAGCTTCCTCATATTCTATCTTCTTTGTAGTAGCTCCTAACTATTGTGAGGTTTTCACACCATCGCCCCAAAGAGTTTGGGGACCCCCAATTTTTGAGCAGGCGTTGGCAATTTTCCTAGATCCGAGTATTTGGATGCCTTAGCAAGTTTTGGAGTGATCCAGAGGTTTTGAAAAGACAATTTTACACCGTTGATGTTTTTGAAACGCCTGGGGGGGGTATACCTTGTTTTCACCTTCTGTGAAACGTTGGTTTTCTTAAACAATCAATTTTGTCTCCAGGCCAAAAGAAATTCAATAGGAATATTTTATTTCAATTGTTAGAACAATATCTGGCAGCGCGAACTTGCAAATTTTGGACTTGAATGAATTTTGAAAAATTGGAGTAATTGAATAACTAGAACATTTTAAAAATATAATTGTGGATCTGGATATTTCAGGAAAATCTTGTAAATTTTTGCTGGTGAAAATGATTTTTTTTTAATGAAAATTTAATTACCAAATTTGAATTAATTGCCAAATGGAAATAATAAATTGCAAAAAAAAAAATTGTCAAATGGATATTAAATTGCTAAATGATTTTTGGATTGCAAAATAATAAAATTTAAATTGCCAAGTGGGATTTTCAAAATTTTAAATGGGGAAAAAGAGTAAATGAAAGTTGGAAATTAAATTGAATTTATTTGAATTTTAATTGGCTGGCAGATTTTGATTTTGGGCTGAGTGTTTGTAATTTAGAAATTTAATTTGGACCCCTTTGTATGTTAAATTCAATGTATTTTAAGGCCTAAGAGGTGTGAAATTCAAGGTAAGTTATTGGGTCCACAATGGGGAAGGTTTAAAGCTATATTAGAGGCCTACATGACCTTTTTTCAAAATTTCAAATTTAGGGCCTATGATAATTTCGGATTTGGCTAATTTAAACCCCTAATTTTTGCACTAGGCTCGCCCAATTTTAAATTAAAATTAAATACCCAAGGCTGTGTGATTTTAATTATATTTAATTGGGGTCTTAAATGACAATTTTAAATTATTTTTTTTTCCCTTCTAGAAAGTCGGCCCTGCTTTTTTGGAGGCAAAAATTGGTATTAAGGGAGGGCTTGTCTCCTCATATTCTCATTCATTTCTCACTTGTCTCTTGGCAGCCAAGGAGGAGCTCTTGGAGCAGCAGAAGCTGCAAAATTGGAGAGGGAGGAGGAGCGAAATTAGCAAGGTGAAGGCAGCGAATTTGGTAGAGGAAGAGTGATTTTTTTGGGGGGCTGCAAATCTGGAAAAGCCTGCAAAAAATTTAAAAATCTGAAAGTGCTGCGATTGTTTTTTGGAGAAGGCAAGGTTTGCAAAAATCTAGGGGCTGCTATTTTAGAGGTTGCAAATTATCAAACAAGGGGCAGCAAATTATCAAAAGGGATTGCAGATTTTGTGTCTTCTTCTTTGGTGGAGAGAGGGCTTGTTTGGTGTAGAGAAGGATCTTCAATTTTGAGTGAAGGCTGGTTGATAAGGCAAATTTTCTCCTTACTCTTCCTTGGTTCTTTCCCATTTCTTGCTTGCATTTTTCATCCACCACTTCATCATTTCATCTAGGGCTTGAAGTTGGGAAATATAAGTGTAGTTTTCATTCATAGGATTTGGAGAAAGGAGATATAAGTGGTAGTCCCACCCCCTAAGAACAAAGTTGGAAGATATAAGTGTAGTCCATCTCATAAGTTTTCAAAAAGGCAGAAATAAGTGGTAGTCCCATCCCTAGGCGAAGGGGCAGAGATAAGTGTAGTGTGATAGGAATCGAAAAGGGAGAAATAAGTGGTAGTTCCATACCTAGGATTGGAGGGGCAGAGATAAGTGTAGTCCCATCTCATTGTAGAAAGAAGAGGCGGAAATAAGGGTTAGGATGGCGGATGCTAGTGCAAGCAAGAACCAAAGGAGAATGTATACCAAGAAAGACAAGGAGTACATGATGCCCAAGACCTCCTTCTCAAATTTGAAGCAAGTGAGTGACACCAGCATTGGCATAGTGGACATGGTACAGTTGAGAATTGGTTGCAGGAAGGCAAGAAAGGAGTTACCAAGTCGTCAAGACTCACCAGGTCAGATTCCAAATCAAAGTATGGCGACCTTATTGTGCTTCTCAACCGGGTCATGGGCTCCGCTCAAGGTACACAGTTTGATCCTTGGATGTATTATTTTATTGAAGGAATTGAGAATGGAAAAAAAAAGTTTGATTGGGCTAGGATCATTAGTGAGAATTTAGAGTTGCAACTTAGGAAAGTGCAAAATCAAAAGCAATTCTACATGGGATCCTACCTCTTCTATTTGATTGCAAGGCTATTGGTGATGCTTTGCTAGTCGAACCAAATCCAGATTTGGGGAGATGCAATGCACCACTATGGTTGACGCAAATGCTTATGCCAAGGGGCGAAGTTGTGGCAGTCCGAACACTTGAAGACATTCAAGGGTTACCCAAGGAGGAGAACATTAGTGAGGAGGCAGGTTTCATTGCAGATTGGAAGAGATTTGAAGATATTTGAGGCTAGGCAAGGCTTGGCCATTCGTGCAAGCTAGTTTGGTTAGATTTGAGAAGGAGGTATGGCCAAGGCAGGTGCCCCCAGAACCCAAGAGTATTGAAGCAGGGGGGGGTGCATGCAATCCAAATTCGAATAGGAAGGTTAGGGAAGACCAAGAAGGTTAAGGAAGGCAAGGATAATGAAGGAGGAAAGCGAGACGAAAGGTTGAAGGAGGTCAATTTCGATTTCAAGGTGGTGGCCAAGAGCAAGGCTCTCAAATTGAAAGGAGGTTCACATCCAGGCAGGCCACCAGGGCCAAGGCAAGATTACCCCAAGTGCATGGAGACCTCACCCTTTCAAGGTCCGAACATCAGGTACAAGCAAGTTCAAGTGGTGATGAGAAAGTTTCTAAGGACAAGCTCAAGCATCTAAGGCTTCACATCATCTCAAGGATTAAATAAATTTATAAGATATGGTTTATGAGGTGGCAATTTCATGTGCATGCAATCAAATCATGCCAAGTGTCCTATGTTCTCATTGGTTGACAGACTATTGTACTTTTCTCATTGGCCCACAAAGTTGGTGCCCTCATGTAATTGGTTGAAAGATGGTAACCCTAGTTAGGGTTTGTAAGGTTTAATCTTCGCCCTTGATTTTGCCCCTTAATCTTGGCCACTCGTAATTTTGAGCCTCTATATAAGGCCATTTGTTCTCATTTGTAAAGCAGAGTTATGTTGGAGAATTGTTGCCAAAATACTATCAAAATTGTTCTCTATTCATTGTTGTGGTTTGCATGGTGGATATACATGATCATTTTCATGTATTTGCATGGTTCTTCTCATCTCTCAAATTAAAGTAGGATTTCATTTCATGTTGTTAGAGTAGAAGTAGATGGCTAGTTAATGGTGATGTTAGTGAATGTTTGATAGGGATCTATTTACTAGGCCACTAGCATCCTATCGGCTTGTTAGGAAGCCTTGTGTGGTAATCTAGTCCAATCGCTCCCAAGTTCTACTTGCATTTCATCTTTCCGCTTGTACTTCAAGTTGGGTTGGAAGATAGGTGTTAGTGTGAAAATTCTAAGAGTATCCCTTTGAATTATTGCACCAATGGAGGTAGCACCGCAGGCAAGCTTTCATTTGGTTGGATCCCCGTCCATTTGCTAATTTCTTCATTCATAGTAGTAGTAGAGTAGTAAGCAGTTAGTGCTAGGAGTAGTTGAAAGTGAAAGTGATCAAGGAGAAAAGAACAAGTCAAGCAAGCGAAGTACCACCAAGTTATCCTTGAATGAACAACATAAGCCCGCCTATGTGATTAACCAGCAAATCACATTAATATAACTGAGTTAGTATCCACAAGTGTAAGGAACCTTGGAGTTTTCTCATGTTCTTCATGAGTATTACTTTTCTAGAGAGGGTTGAGTGTTTGGTATTCTATATCAAGTATTCAATTGCCATATTATGTAGTGGTACAAAACTGACATCAACATTATTTGGCACTAGAAGGAGGGCTGAGCAATGTTCATTCATGGACTATTGATGTAAATAGGGATGGGGTTGCTCTGGTGTCCTTACTGGCTATAAGGACTTGCTTAGGCTTTCTCCTAGCCTATGAGGGTTCACTTTGATACCCTGCTCTTTATAGGATCACAATCCTATCCTTCAAACTACCCCACCTAGTTACACCAACTTAATTGCTTGTTGAACCACTGTTCCTGTCTTGCTTATTGCTGTCATTTTCACATTTCATGAAAATTTCTTGTTTCATAGTAAATGAGGGATGCATTCAGACGTTCTTCACTCCCATTCAGCCTTCCGATCACAACTAACTTGAGTTTAGTGACTCAATCCTCCTAAACTGTCCATGCATAAGAAAATCTCAATTCAGTCATGAACTTGAGGGCTTTCTGCCTGTTTACACTGTCCTCCTTGGGCTACTTCGAAACATATCTCAAAATGCACTAGGGAGCTTCTCCTACTAGTTCTTAACTCTTCACACATCCCTCTGACTTAATCCACATTTGGATTGAAGCACTCAATGCATTCAACCCACTGTACCTTCTTCTCAATGCTAATGTTGCCTAACCGGGTGCTCTGTACTCGCTTAGGTCATCATGGAAATGCATTCCACACTTGTTTCTGGAGCTCCTCCTCCTGCACATGACATAGTATACAAGCCCACTCCCATATCCCAAAGTTCCATAACATTTCTATGGTGGGAGAGGGAGTGGCAAATACATATTGTGGACTGACTAAGCACTGGCAGCAGACTGCCTAAACACAACAGACCTCTAAACTAATCAAAATAACCTTCTCTTAATTTACTCAGTGAACGTGAGATGTCTGTGCATGTAAATAAAACACTAATCCAGAGTTAGATCATGGATTCTAACTCATTTCCAACTGCATGGAACCAAACATTAAATGACTCTGAAATCACGACAGCAAATGGAAGATAGTCTTCACAACATACCAAAATGATCTCCTATTGTCTTGCAATCCAAATGAAGACGACTTGTAAGAGTATGCAGAATGGTCATTTGTCACGACAGCATAGCTTCCAGTTTATTCAACCTTGCATGTAGGCAAAAGCCAGTCTTCTGTACTCCACGACAGCAAATAGAAGGAAATCTTCAACTCATAACAGAAAATGACCCCCTCTAACTTTTAACTAAATGGGAAAGGCTTGGCAGATTATATAGGACAATGATCAATCACGACAGCATGGATCCAAGCTCATTCTGCCTTGCATACAAACTTACACCAGTAAATAGGTCAGACTGTGCACAATCACGACAACCATGAAGGGATCCTTTCAGACCACGTTTGTAATAATGCAACTCTATAACGGGATTGAAAGGGAAGACATTTTTCAGTCACAAGAACAGGGGACATGCACCAAACAAGATCCTTCCTTTACCTCCACATGCAAACAAACACAAAGAAAACCAAAAACGACAGTCACTGTCGTGCAAATATTCATTCACACAGAAAGAAACTTCTTCATTCAATCTCTCCAGAATTTCATACAATGCTTTCACTCTGATTTTGATAGGATCTGCATGTTCTAAGTAACCTTCCTCATGGATTGAGGCATTACAAAACATCATTTCTTTACCGAACGGTTCTACCATGCTGTTGCAGACCGTTACCATGCATTTGCTGAACATTTCCATCATCTTCCTTGGTCGTTTCCTGGTTTCTCCTTCAAAACGGGAGTTAGGGTATGTCTTGGGCATTGCATAAGGCAAGTGAATGATGTTTTGGAATGTCTTTGCCGCTTTTCCCATCATTCTTTCATATTTTGCCCATTCTAGCAGCTTTCGGCCAAATTGGCAATTTTTGCAATAAAATGACAAATCCTAGATTCTTAGATGTTTTGATCTTCTAGAGATTCAAAATGGTAGGACTAAGTTCACAAACATTTTCAACATGGCATGGACTATTCAAGTCTATTGTTACCTTCTAGGCCTTAGTCCACCATATTAGCCTAAGCACACACAACCAACTTAAAGCAAACAACTAGCCATGGATTGACCTAGTCAAATCCACCTTAGGGAAATAAACAAATGACCTTCTAAGGTCCACACAACTCTCCTGACTTGGCTAGAGTCAGTACATGCCAAAACCAAAAAAAAAAAAAGCATAGCAAGAAGACTAAGGGGTTGAGCTAGGTATGCTCCTGCACCAACTATCAACAACAATGAGCTTTCATGTTATATTTGAGATGTGAGAGATCTCATAAAAGTTCAAAAAATCAAAAAAATCAAAAAATTAGAAAATTAAAAAAAAAGGGAAAAGGCTTCTCAATGGATGGGCAGTGGTTTCTTGGTAAGGGCATTCATCCAATTGACATTGCTCGATTTTGGGAGGCTCTAAATGCACAATTGTATCCACAGAATTTGTCTGAATTGGCATCGGCTTGCGAGTGCAGGATTCATGGGACAACCACACATGATGAGCTTAATTGTTTGACATTTGTGTCAAGAGTGGAGTTGATATTGCAAAGGAAGATGTTCTTTTGGGATATCCTCAAACCAATTCCATTTGCCGAATCAGATGATAGAGTTGACATGTTTGTGAATAGTTTCAAGGAAATGATCAAGAAGCGACTAAGTGAGGAGGAACTATATGTGGAAGGTATGTTGCTCTCTGGTTGGTGTAGACTACACAATGTAAGACATTCAGAATATACTTGTCAACCATGTCGAGATATCATAAAGCAGGCTAAGCAAGAGATGGTTTGGTTTGATTGTGAGCAACCGAATACAGACGAAATTTGGAGTGCGCACCTTGAACGAATGAGTTTGGCATCAAAGGAAGGAAAAGAAGATTGCATTCATCACTTAGGTTGGAAACCAAAAGATGAGCATATTGTATCCTCATCCGACAAAGAAGAAAACAACTTGCAAGAGGATGGCGTGGTTGAGCCTAATGACCAAGACATTCATGTGGAAGATGAGCCTCCACACATTACTCCTCAAGAGGAAGGTGTTAAGAAAGAAATTAAACAATTGAATTCATCCAAAGAAGAGGAAGCATATCAGACAAAGATCCACACCTTGAGGAGCTAGAAGAAGACCATAACAAGTTTGAAGAGGTGATCCTTGGTGAACTTTCCCTCATGCTACAAGGTCAAATTCTTGAGGATGAGTTAGAAGAAATCTCCAGCACCCTTCATGAAAGAAGCAATCAAGTGGACAAGTTGAACAAGGAATTGCAAGTTACTACAAGTGAATCAAGATATGAGGAAAAGTTTCATAAAGCATTCTAGGACATCATTATCACCATATTCTTTGGGGAGATGCTTAACGGTCTTATGGAAGAAATACGAATGGATTCATTGCCAAAGGCATCCCAAGACAGACAAGTTGTTGCAAGTGGCATAATTCGCCATCAACTTGGACCTCCAGAAATTTTACCACTTGAAATGGAAGTTGATGGGCCACTCACAAAGATGTATGATGGTTCTCCTATCAGTCTTGAAGGTGCTATGTTTGGTGAGAGTCTATATAAAGAATTGCAAGATGTTCCTAAAGAGAGTTCAAATGGAAATTACATGCTAGATGATGAAGCTCCTAGTGGTGAGGATATGCAAGGATTGTTAAATGGTGATCAAGTTGCTCTCATGGAAAAAGAAAACAAAGAACAGTTTGGGTTGATGCTACAGTTGGATATTGTGTTTGAGCAACTTGGAGAAGTGTTTGATGGGGAGAATATCAAGGAATCCTTTATTTTTGAGGATACACTTGAGGAGATTCACAAGGATGCATGGTTCATGTTTCACAAGGACAAGCCCCCAAAGATGACATTTCATGAGCTTGATTCCAAGATTGATCCTGCCTTGACTACCAATGAGTTCGATGCTGATGTTAGTGGGATGGTCCGTCACCAACTTCGACCTCCTGAAGCCACAAAGGATTTGCAGATTCCATTTGAATTTGAATCATACTAGGTTGCTTCTTTCCCTGCTCTTAAGGATGAAAGGTATGAAAGTTATCATTTTGATTATGGAAATTTTGGAAAAACAACTTGTATTTGGATTGATCATGGACCCTATGAGTTGCCTCAATTGTTGATTTTTCATGATAACTTTCTTGAGTTTGAGTTGGAGGTAACAAAAAAAATTTCAAAGTATGAGGATGAGTTTGCGAGATTGAGAACTATCACCCAAACCTTGTTACTTTTGAACATCCTGGGAAACCATGTTAAATCCAGTGTATATATTAGATCGGTTAGTGTTGTCCCTTTAGAGTCTTGTACATAGTTAAGGTAGGTTTGTCTTGGACCATTTGGTTCAGGAGAGTAGTTTAGTTTGCTTTCGTGTTTAGCTTAGATTAGGTTTTCTTTCAGTTGTTTAGAGTAGGTTTCTTTCCAGTGGGTTAGAGTAAGTTTCCTTTCAGTTGGTTAGTCTAGGGGTTTGAGAGAGCTCGAGTTTAATTTGCATCAAGTCATATGACTTGAGGTCTTTTAGCTTCTCTTAGTCGGTTGGGTAGTTTTGGTTTTGGAGCTTTGCAAGTGCAAAGGGGGTCCATGTTATCACTCGTGGACGAGGTGTGTAGATTGTTACACTTTTGGTGTCAAAACCTAGAGTCTGTCTTGTTCATTTCTTGAATACATTTGACAAAGTTCAAGAGATTGAAGGTTGTGCCTGGTCGTTGGTCTATGGTAGGACTTGTACTAAATTTGGGTCAAACTCAATAGTGGCTCTTGAGTTACCTTTGACATGCTTACAACATTTTACTCACTTAATTGCTCTGAGTTTTTGGTGTTTTGAAGTGAAGTTGGACTTAGTGAAAATCATACACCTGCTTCAACGCCACTGTGGTCTTCCAAACCCTCCGCAGGCTTCATTGCCCGCAAGCCAAACAAAAGATTGAAATGAGAAAAAAATATCATGAGAAAAGAAAATTGCAAAAATGAAAATAAATGCAAGATGAAAGGCAATATCAAAGTGAAAATAAAGATGAAAATTGGCTTTAAAGGGCGTGCAATCATCTCTACCGGTGCTACTAAGTAGTCACTAAGGGTAGAACCATGATTGTGGTGCCACAGGGATAACTCCGTCGGGGCTATAGACGTCTGACTGGCAGCGGGGCTCTATCCAAGATGATTTTGAAGTAAGGATATTATAATAGCCGAGTTCAATGGATTTGAGAGATTATCAAGTTCTTGTTGAGCGGGGAATAAATCATTTGCACACACCTGAGTAACTTATGGTCAGGGTACTTAGGTTCAACTTGAGAGTTCTTTCCCCTGTTGAGTGCTTGTCCTTAAGTGGATTTTCGGGTGGGTCGTCCTGAGGTTCTTTGTTCTAAGTTACTTTATTCTTGAAATGTTCGAGAACATTTCTTTGGGTTGATACTACATGTTGTGAGGTTTTCACACCATCTCCCCAAAGAATTTGGGGAACCCCTATTTTTTAGCAGGCCTTGGCAATTTTCCTAGATCCGAGTATTTGGATGCCTTAGCGAGTTTTTGAGTGATTCAAAGGTTTTGAAATGACAATTTCACACTTTGAATGTTTTTGAAACGCCTGGGGGGTATAGCTTGTTTTCACCTTGTGCGAAACGTTGGTTTTCTTAAACAATCGATTTTGTCTCCAGGCCAAAAGAAATTCAATAGGAATATTTTATTTCGATTCTTAGAACAATATCTAGCAGTGCGAACTTACAAATTTTGGACTTGAATGAATTTTGAAAAATTGGAGTAATTGAATAACTAGAACATTTTCAAAATATAATTGTGAATCTAGATATTTTGGGAAAATCTTGTAAATTTTTGCTGGCGAAAATGATTTTTTTTTAATGAAAATTTAATTGCCAAATGGAAATAATAAATTGCAAAAAAAAAAAAAAAAAAAAATTGCCAAATGGATATTAAATTGCTAAATGATTTTTGGATTGCAAAATAATAAAAATTTAAATTGCCAAGTGGGATTTTCAAAATTTTAAATGAGGAAAAAGAGTAAATGAAAGTTGGAAATTAAATTGAATTTATTTGAATTTTAATTGGCTAGCAGATTTTGATTTTGGGCTGAGTGTTTTTAATTTAGAAATTTAATTTGGACCCCTTTGTATGTTAAATTCAATGTATTTTAAGGCCTAAGAGGTGTGAAATTCAAGGTAAGTTATTGGGTCCACAATGGGGAAGGTTTAAAGCTATATTAGAGGCCTACATGACCTTTTTTCAAAATTTCAATTTTAGGGCCTATGATAATTTCGGATTTGGCTAATTTAAACCCCTAATTTTTGCACTAGGCTCGCCCAATTTTAAATTAAAATTAAATACCCAAGGCTGTGTGATTTTAATTACATTTAATTGGGGTTTTAAATGGCAATTTTAAATTTTTTTTTTCCCCTCTTAGAAAGTCGGCCCTGCTTTTTTGGAGGCAAAAATTGGTATAAAAGGAGGGCTTGTCTCCTCATTTTCTCATTCATTTCTCACTTGTCTCTTGGCAGCCAAGGAGGAGCTCTTGGAGCAGCAAAAGCTGCAAAATTGGAGAGGGAGGAGGAGCGAAATTAGCAAGGTGAAAGCAGCGAATTTGGTAGAGGAAGAGTGATTTTTTGGGGGGGCTGCAAATCTGGAAAAGCCTACAAAAAATCTGAAAGTGCTGCGATTGTTTTTTGGAGAAGGCAAGGTTTGCAAAAATCTGGGGGCTGCTATTTTAGAAGTTGCAAATTATCAAACAAGGGGCAGCAAATTATCAAAAGGGATTGCAGATTTTGTGTCTTCTTCTTTGGTGGAAAGAGGGCTTGTTTGGTGTAGAGGAGGATCTTCAATTTTGAGTGAAGGCTAGTTGATAAGGCAAATTTTCTCCTTGCTCTTACTTGGTTCTTTCCCATTTCTTGCTTGCATTTTTCATCCACCACTTCATCATTTCATCTAGGGCTTGAAGTTGGGAAATATAAGTGTAGTTTTCATTCATAGGATTTGGAGAAAGGAGATATAAGTGGTAGTCCCACCCCCTAGGAACAAAGTTGGGAGATATAAGTGTAGTCCATCTCATAAGTTTTCGAAGAGGCAGAAATAAGTGGTAGTCCCATCCCTAGGCGAAGAGGCAGAGATAAGTGTAGTGTGATAGGAATCGAAGAGGGAGAAATAAGTGGTAGTTCCATTCCTAAGATTGGAGGGGCAAAGATAAGTGTAGTCCCATCTCATTGTAGAAAGAAGAGGCGGAAATAAGGGTTAGGATGGCGGATGCTAGTGCAAGCAAGAACCAAAGGGGAATGTATACCAAGAAAGACGAGGACATGATGCCCAAGACTTCCTTCTTCTCAAATTTGAAGCAAGTGAGTGACACCAGCATTGGCACAATGGACATGGTACAGTTGAGAATTGGTTGCAGGAAGGCAAGAAAGGAGTTACCAAGTCGTCAAGACTCACCAGGTCAGATTCCAAATCAGAGTATAGCGACCTTATTGTGCTTCTCAACCGGGTCATGGGCTCCGCTCAAGGTACACAATTTGATCCTTGGATGTATTATTTTATTGAAGGAATTGAGAATGGAAAAAGAAAGTTTGATTGGGCTAGGATCATTAGTGAGAATTTAGAGTTGCAACTTAGGAAAGTGCAAAATTAGAAGCAATTCTACATGGGATCCTACCCTTTTCTATTTGATTGCAAGGCTATTGGTGATGCTTTGCTAGTCGAACCAAATCCAGATTTGGGGAGATGCACTGCACCACTATGGTTGATGCAAATGCTTATGCCAAGGGGCGAAGTTGTGGCAGTCCGAACACTTGAAGACATTCAAGGGTTACCCAAGGAGGAGAACATTAGTGAGGAGGCAGGATTCATTGCAAATTGGAAGAGATTCGAAGATATTTGAGGCTAGGCAAGGCTTGGCCATTCGTGCAAGCTAGTTTGGTTAGATTTGAGAGGGAGGTATGGGAAAGGCAGGTGTCCCCAGAACCCAAGAGTATTGAAGCAGAGGGGGGGTGCATGCAATCCAAATTTGAATAGGAAGGTTAGGGAAGACCAGGAAGGTTAAGGAAGGCAAGGATAATGAAGGAGGAAAGCGAGACGTAAGGTTGAAGGAGGTCAATTTCGGTTTCAAAGTGGTAGCCAAGAGCAAGGCTCTCAAATTGAAAGGAGGTTCACATCCAGGCAGGCCACCGGGGCCAAGGCAAGATTACCCCAAGTGCATAGAGACCTCACCCTTTCAAGGTCCGGACATCAGGTACAAGCAAGTTCAAGTGGTGATGAGAAAGTTTCTAAGGACAAGCTCAAGCATCTAAGGCTTCACATCATCTCAAGGATTAAATAAATTTATAAGATATGGTTTATGAGGTGGCAATTTCATGTGCATGCAATCAAATCATGCCGAGTGTCCTATGTTCTCATTGGTTGACAGACTATTGTAATTTTCTCATTGGCCCTCAAAGTTGGTGCCCTCATGTAATTGGTTGAAAGATGGTAACCCTAGTTAGGGTTTGTAAGGTTTAATCTTCGCCCTTGATTTTGCCCCTTAATCTTGGCCACTCGTTGTAATTTTGAGCCTCTATATAAGGCCATTTGTTCTCATTTGTAAAGCAGAGTTATGTTGGAGAATTGTTGCCAAAATACTCTCAAAATTGTTCTCTATTCATTGTTGTGGTTTGCATGGTGGATATACATGATCATTTTGGTGTATTTGCATGGTTCTTTTCATCTCTCAAATTAAAGTAGGATTTCATTTCATGTTGTTAGAGTAGAAGTATATGGCTAGTTAATGGTGATGTTAGTGAATGTTTGATAGGAATCTATTTACTAGGCCACTAGCATCCTATCGACGTGTTAGTAAGCCTTGTGTGGTAATCTAGTCCAATCGCTACCAAGTTCTACTTGCATTTCATCTTTCCGCTTGTACTTCAAGTTGGGTTGGAAGATGTGTTAGTGTGAAAATTCTAAGAGTATCCCTTTGAATCATTGCACCAATGGAGGTAGCGCCACAGGCAAGCTTTCATTTGGTTGGATCCCCGTCCATTTGCTAATTTCTTCATTCCTAGTAGTAGTAGAGTGGTAAGTAGTTAGTGGTAGGAGTAGTTGAAATTGAAAGTGATCAAGGAGAAAAGAACAAGTCAAGCAAGCGAAGTACCACCAAGTTATCCTTGAACGAACAACGTAAGCCTGCCTACGTGATTAACCAGCAAATCACATTAATATAACTGAGTTAGTATCCACAATTGTAAGGAACCTTGGAGTTTTCTCATGTTCTTCATGAGTATTTACTTTTCAAGAGAGGGTTGAGTGTTTGGTATTCTATATCAAGTATTCAATTGCTATATGTTATGTAGTGGTACAAAACTGACATCAACACTAACTCATGCTCAACTATCTCATAATCATGTGGCTGAATGTTGTTTCTTGTTTTGTTCACCTTAGGAATGGCAATTTGAACCTTGCAGGTTCTTGAATCGTCTCTGATGACCTTGGCCACTCTTCATGTTGGCTGACTCTCTTTTTGTTCCTCAATTAGTTGCAGAATATCTTCAAATTCTCAACTAGTTCAGGCTCAACGTTTTCCTTTCCTTGTATCATATCTGTAATGTCCCCTCCTAGGGAACCACCTTTTTTTGTATCCATTCCTTTAGGATAATGTATAAGCACAATTAAAATCAGAAACTCTGTAGTACCTTTGGCTTAGATTGATCAAGACTTGCGGAAGTAACTTCAAAAGAACTTAATATCCAGATGGAGGTACCGCTGATCTATTCGATGTTGTAGTTTTGTATTTAATAATCATAACAGTTGTAATGTAGATAGTGAGGAAGAGCCCATAATTTCAAGGGTCTAATTTGAATTGTATGAATAAGGGCTATAGGTAGATTAACTTTTGTTCTATCCTTGGATAGATTAAATATAGTACTTATTAATTAGATTGTATTTTCTTATTATATCAGCGATTAAACCTTTCCCTGGTCGCTACCTAAGATTTTTAATCACTGCAAATAATCAAACTAATTGGTTCCTTAACCAATCACCACTTCTCATCACTGCTGATCATTATAGGACATAGCCACTGGAAGCTTGCTGTCATGAAGTCTGTCACCATTGTGACATATAACTAATAGTCATTGTCCTCCTCTAATGATGTTGGTTGCCAAGCACTTATTAAATTTTCTCCTCTTTCTGTTAATATGTTTTTCTATTCTACTTATCGATAGTTCCCCCTTCCAATGATGTGTTGGATCCTCTTCATATATCTCGTTTGATGAAAGAGTCGCACCTCTTTGTTTTTGGATAGACACCTCTTTATCCACCTCTTACTAATCACATCCTTTGACTTGCTGAGTCATCAATGTAATTGCTAGTGTTTAGACTAATTGTCTTCTATATGCGCTGAAGTATTATGAAATCACTCGCTGTTGAATATTCATTGTTTCTTCCTTTATGATTAACATATTGTTTGCATTCTTAATCACTGGCTTATCAGCCAGCTGCTATTATTCTTACTTATCGATGATTACTGCAACTATCCATCGGTTCTTATCAACGATTGATCTTCTTGCAATATACTACATGGACAGCTTAATACATCAATACGTCTGTCATAGTAATTCATTGATCTGTTTCTCTCCGTCAAACCATTAGATGGATATCCCAATTTTCTCCTCTCATATTGGGTCCATCGCTATGTTTTGCTTGCCGCTAATTGTCCCCAAGATATCGTGCCTTGACCCTTCTGCTAGTTTCTTGCTGTCACACAACGTTGACTACTAGAATAGTTTGTATGTATCTCCGCAGATTTATCTGTTCTTCCAAGTCAGTGTTGATTGGGATGGAACTAGTCGTGTATTCCTAACCACGTAAATGCTGCTGATGGAGCGGTCCTCTATCATTCCCTTATCAATATGAAGTCCTTTAATTTTGTATACTATTCTCTCATTTCTTTAGTCACGTAGGCGTTGCTGCTCTATCACAGTCAGCGCTGATTGTTTAAGACCTTCTCCTGTCACCTCCTTCCTCCGTTCCCTGAGATGTCTGATTCATATCATATAAGTATTCTTCTCTGTTAACCATATAAATCCCCGATGATATATATCTTTTATGATTATCTTCCTTCACTCTAATATATGTGTGTGGGTGAAGGGTTGCGACTACCTATTTAGTCGCTTGGGTCATTTTATATTTTGTTTAATATATTTTATATTGGTTTGCTAATATTTGACTTATATATATTTATATTTTAATTAAAATATTTCTAATATTATATTTAGGATAGGCTATTTAGATATACTATTAAATATATATAATCATACATTCTATTATCATATTAATAATATACCATTACATTAATGATATATTATATTATAATAAGTTATCATATTATTATAATAATAATAATAGATTTATAATTATTACTTTATTTATTAACATTTAAGTTATTATTATTTATATTGTGATCTTGTTATATTATTATTATATGAATAATATATTATATGAGTAATATATATTATTGTATTAATAATATATTATATTATATAGAATGTTAGATTATTTTCTTTCATTATTATATTAATAATAAATTATATTATAATTTATTATTAATGATTCAATTATTAATTTATTATTTAATATTAAATCCTATTGGAGAGAGGGGCATTACAATATCCCACAACCAATCAGGTACGGTGCACTTTCCTAACTCCAAATTGGGTTCTTTCTTCTTTGTCTTTCAACTGGTATGACTGCAATATCTTCTTCATTAGGAGATGGGATCTGGTCATCCTTAGGAGAGTCCTCAACATCAACCATCTCAGCCTCATTTCCATTTTGTGGGGAGAGCATTCCTTCTAACTCAGTGGCACTCAATGGAGAATATCTTGAAGAACTCTGACTGATGCTATCCTCTGATTCTGAAGAAATCTCTTAATGTACCTCCTTGCCCTTAGATGGCATAGTCTTTCCCTATTTTGAAGTTCCACTTTCTTTGGATGGAGGAGCATTTTGCTTATGTCTCTTTGCTTGCGGCTCCTCAATCCTGATTCCCTTCTCGCTCGAATTCTTGCTTGGCGGAGCCTTTGTAGTGTTCTTTCTTTTCTTGCTAGCTTCACCCTGTTGCCCACTTGATGTTGGAGGTTATTCAGATGATTCTTCTTCAATTTCCTCAACCTCCTTCAACTTATCATACGTCAAAGTACTCTTCTTTCTAAACTGGTTATTTTCCCAACCAACCACTGCTAAGTGAAGAGGGAAACTGGAATCATCAAAGATTCAAGGCTAACCTCCTTATCATCTTCTCAATCAATTCGTTCCAACTCATGGTTTGTAGTAGTGTTGAAATCTCCTCTAATGATGTTATCATCCTCCTCTAACTGATCAAGAACCCGAAACCCCTTCCACTTGTAATTTCTTATCATATCTATTGTCAATCTTGAGAATGACCTCTTTCTGACCTCCATATCATCCTTTGGATTAGCCCAATAGTCTTCTAAGTGTGGAATGTGGAGATATTTGTTCCCATATGCTTTCTTGATTTTCCTCTTTGGATCGAAGTTTGCCCTTGATTCGTAGAGTCCTGTCCCATAGTACTCAAATTCCTCATTTGCTGCCTTAGTTGCTGCCTGAGATGGACAAGTCTCACTTCCCAAATTGAAGTCGAATTTAACCCTAGTTTGTGCTTGTTCTTTTGAATTTTTTCATAGACAAGAAATTGCCTCGCTACCTCCATGATGACCATCATGTTTGTTGGATATCTTGGGAGCTTCCTTGGGCAAACTGCACTTCCAAGAATTTGAATGCAGGTGAACTTGGGATATTGGATGTACCATGATCCATGCTCTTCAATTGGTTTATTAACCTCCTCGGAAAAGCCTCACATGTGGAGCCTCTTGTAATGGTCTCACAATTTTCATGGCAAATGCATCATTGAATATTTTGAAGTTCTTGTGATTGTGGAGGTGCAGTTGTGGATAGCATTCATGTACTAAGTACTATCCTGGAGTTGTTCCACACCTTCCCAAACTTGCCAATCTTTGGTATTTGAATACTCTAGCTAGCATATAGACAAGTTAGGATGTCATGTAAAATGCCTTGATGTTCTTCATCATCCTTAGCTGGTGATCAATGTTATCACTGATAATCTTTGCCCATGCAAACATCACCTCTCCTAAAGAGATCTTGTTTATGAAGTAGTGCATCCAAGTTTTGAAAGTGCCCCCTTGTGGTTCTCCCATCACTCGATTTAGCATCATAATAAGATCACCATTATGTGGCTTGAAGTTCAATATAGTTAGCTTGCATAACTTCAAAATTTTAGAGTAATGACTCCATGGCTCAACTATCCACTCATCGTTCATTCTCTTCACACATGCATCCACTTGATCTTCATAATGCATCAGGGCTTGCTCCTTGGAGATAAAGGTTTCCCCCTCGTGAGATGGTATTTTGAAAGTCATCTTGATAGCCTTCTCTAATAGAACTGTTATAATCTTCTTCTCTTTCCCATACTCAATAGTCTTCTTTTGAGGGTTGTCATTCTTCGCACATTCAAGGACCAACTCGATGCTCTGCATGGTGGGTGGGAAGGCGGCTGCTTGAACTATCCCATTCTTCGTCATCATCTTGGCCTTCCTAGAAGTTGGATCTCTAGACATCCTTTGCCTCATTTGAATCATGTTGATGGACCCAAGGCTAGTATCTCCTTGAGGTTTGTAGTGAAACTGGATTTTGGTGCCATCTCTTCGGTGTCCTTTCTTACTTGAGCTTGTCTATCCTTCTTCGAGCTCCCAGCCTTAGCTCCTGACATTCTCCTCCCTGCCATAATAATCCTTCAATTAGACTTTGGAGTTTAAATCTTAATCAGAATGCTAAGGATTAAGGCTCGAATTTGAAATTAATAAGCTAGAGATGTGAAAATCTTTTCTTATTTGTGCCTTAAAGAAGAAATTCCTATTGCTTGAATTTGTAAAGAACTTGTAATTTCCTCTTAATTAAAGAAAATTAAGAAAGTTCTGCAATTAAGTCTTATTGCAATTGGATAAATCCGCTTCCTTTTATGAAACTCCTTACTAGTTCTAAATAAGAACCTAAATCAAATTTTCAATCTAAATCATTCAATCCCATATTTATACTTAAGCATTTTGCATGAAGGAAGTTGGAGTTTTAATCTCAAATAACTCAGATCTGTATTGTGAATTTGCAAGAAGGCTTAAGTCTGGAAATGACAGGTGCTGAAATACATTTGAATTTTATTCCTTACCGCCCTGAATCTGGAAAAGTCTTGGATTCTTTAATACTGTTCAAATCGCAGCCTTTGATGACTTTCAATTGCCTATGAATGTTGATTTGGATGTCTTGCTGCTACCTTGAATCTAGTCTGCCACCTCACAAAACAGTTCGCTGCCTCTTCTTGATAAAAATTGCTGCTAATGGTTACAAAATTTCGCTGCTTATTCTGGAGTAATTCACTGCTTTCCTAAGATGATTTTGCTGTCTGTAGTTTGCTGGCTTTTATATTGCAGAGATAAAACTGAGATGCTTTGGTGCCAAAATGAAATGAATTCATCCCTCTTATATAGGGATTTGAAAGGGTGCGAAGGCACAACATCCCAAGGAGGCCAACTTGGCCATTGATAGCCAATAAAATTTCATTTCCATTTAATTCTTTCAGCCACACTGGCCGACTTGCTTGGGGAAGATTAATGATTTTTAAACATTTAGTTTCTCCCCTAGAAAATCGATGTTGATCCAAGTTTAGGTGCTCCTCTACATGGGGGGAATTAAGGTGGCTTGAGGATAAATAACTCCTTGGAGGGTGGCGGATTCCGCCACCCTTCAAGGATTTCTGATTTTTCTTGATTAAGACCCCTCGTGTCTCCATATTAGTTGCTGCTTGTTCTCCATGCCTTCCATTCCCATCACTTCGTTTTGGAGATGAGGTGAGATGATAAATAATTCAAGGCGGCGACTTAGGAAAAAGAAAAGAGGAAGTTTATGAGATCCTCACACAAGGGCGGAATCTGCCGTGTTGAGGATTTCCTCCTTACTGTCTTTTCATCTTGATAACTCCTCTCTTCATCGAATTTAAACACTCAAATCAATCACCTTTTGGGCTCTCAATGTCGCTCCCATACTCCAAACATCCATTGCTTTGTCAATCAAGGGGGGCTGAGTTCACATTACACAATCATGCCAAGGTGGAGTTCTGAGAATGGAGAGAGTTTTATCTCTAGGCTGGGCGGAAATCCAATATAGATGAAGATTCTGCCCCTTTCAAATGCTCTCTTTATTCCCTCAACATCAGACCGAGACTCACCTTCCACCACTCCATCAATTTGATCGTCCAACACACACTCCACACTTGATTATAAGCAAAGTAGAATTTTAGGTGTGGGGGGGGGGGGGGGGTGGCGGAAGGGGGGGGCGAGGATTTCGTCCTTGATCAAGTTATCGCTTTAACTTCACAATTCCATCCTCCAATTCATCGCATCCCAACTTCGGGGTCACCTTCATTCCAGCACATCGAATGCGTCCAATCCATCGCGTTGATTATTGATTCCTTATCAAGGTGGCGGGCATTTGAAATAGAAGAGGATAAAATCCTTGTGGGAGGGTGGAATCCGCCCTCCCTTGAGGAATCTACTTTTGTTGCTTTCAAATACTCATCACCCCTCCTTTCATTCAGGTTGTCTGTTGCCATATTCAATCAATCTCCTCTCTCATTTAGACTTTCAAAACAAATCCTCAACATGAATATTACCAAGGCGGAAATTTGGGGAGCATGAGGATAAAAGGTAGAGTTGAAAGATAGGATGACAGTCCATAGAACATAATAGAGAAAAGCTAACCCTGTATTGCATGGATGAAGGCATGATGGTCCAAAAAGCACATTGCAGAACTAAATAATAAGACCTACAATGTCTAGTAAAGAAAAGAAAAACTTTCAACAAGCATCTGCAATAATTGATTACATGTTAACATTTATATGCACATCAATCTACATAGACACATGTATCTGTTTCATTGAAAGTTGAAACTATCGTGTTTGGTACAAATTATGAAAGAAGCTCAGTTGTTTTTATTTCTCATGTGAAATGTTGGTAAAAATTTGTATTGGTATGTACTTGTGGGATTGTACAAGTAGAGATGAATATGCATGAAAACACAAATGAATATTTATTGCTGTTAAATTTATCAGTTATATTACAGTTGAAAGCTCCGTTAGAAGAGAAGCCATTATATTTTCACAATCCAAATCGTCCAAAAAAATATGGAATAAATTAATGACAGTTCACCAAATCTTCTTACCTTGGGAGTTAGAATAGGATCTGCAAACAGCACTTGTCCCTCATTGCCAATTTCCCAACCAATTCTAGTATAAAGCACATAGTGCAACAAGTCTTCCATAGCATCCCAACTTTTGACAATGCCCCTAACAATGGGATCAACAGTAATATCTTGAAAGTCTGTCTTATCTGCATGTTCATCGTCCTCCACAATGCCTTGCATTTTAGTTGGAATTATCTGAATTCAAAAGTCAAATGAAATTCAGATGTAGCCATATCCAAGTTTCTTCCAAATTCAAACAAAGAATTTGACAGCAAATCATGTGCCAATTATACTTTCAAGCTGATGAAAAACCAAGTAGGCAGTCATTCCTTCAACAAAACTAAGCTGATATGTCCTGCATATACTATTAAGTCTTTTCCAAAAAAAATGTGCAATTATGGACTAAAAGAAATTATCAAAATCATCACGTAATCATGTCAAAATCTAAACTTGAGTAATAAATGAATCAGCATTTGCTTGTTCCCATAGTTGTGTTATGGTTTCAGAAGGTATCAGAAGTGGTATTTCTGAAACTGTTTAATCACATGGTTGCAGATTGCATGAAGCCAAAATTCATTTGGAAGTGATTATTAATTTCCTAACCCCAGAGAAAAGAAGCTTGCTGCTGCCATCAAATCTGAAGACTGGGAGAAATTTAATTTATTTTTATAACAATAATAGCATACAAGCAAACAAAAAATCCAAATATTGAGCAATCACTGTGATTGTCTAGATACTAAGTTACCAGTTCAGGTATGGGTGCAGGTACGGTTACTAGAACCCGGTATGGTGGTACAGAAAAAAAAACCTTGGGTATGGGTGTGTGCATGCATGTGTGTGTGTGGGTGCAGATACGGTTACTAGAACCCAGTATGGCAGTACAGCAAAAAAAATAATTCCTTGGGTATGGGTACGTGGATGTGTGTGTGTTCATAATTTGCAAAAATGAGAAATACTCAAATCTCAAAATCTCATTATATAGTAAAAATTCAAATTGCAATCAATATTTAACAGTCTTCATATTCTTCTTCATCAAAAGCATCAAAGTCAACATTTGGTACAATTTCATTTCAACCACAATCAACAAGATTGTCTCTCCCACTAGTTGTGTCAAGTGCAGAAGCCATCTCATGTATAGAGACTTTGGCAAGTTGTGTAACTGTAGCATCTCAATCATCACACTTAAGGTTTAGATCCCAATTCCTTGTCACACCCTCATTGTATTCAAGGTTCTTATGTAACAAGGGATGAAGGTTGGAGTGTATATAGACTAAATTCTCTACTATTTTTGCACCCAAACAATTGCACTTGACTCAGGGGATGAAGAATTATGTCCTCCAATACTGCTCGGCTGAAGAACTTGCAACTTCTTGAGTTTGCATTCAACATTTACTATTTAATTTTATAAATTCAAAACTTGAAACATAAAATATAAAATTATATTATTATAATTTATAAAATATAATGTATAACATAATAGCATCAAATGAAAAACAAGAAAAATAAAAAATAAAAAGATACATACATGGGAGAGAATTTTACTTGCAAGAGGTTGCAAGTAAATGGAGCCTTGACCATTTAGATACCACCATTCATCAACACTTTTCCTGTATTTGTCTAGAAGAGCGCAAACATAATGATTTTTCAAAGAAATGAAGACACCAAATTCACTCAAGGCAATCCTTTGGATATCTTCAACTGAATATATCTTTCTAATAAATTAACACTGTAATATTTGTTAAATTTAAGAACCAGAATATAAGAATGCAATAATCAGAAATACAAAACAGATGGCACAGATATTATCCTAGGAAAAACCCTCCTCACCGAGGGAAACAACCCAGCCCACAGAAAGATAGAACCTTTATTGAAATCCTTGAAACAATAAATACAAAAGCTCTGCACCTGATAAAGACTTTGAAATAATGATTATTCTTTGATCAGTGCTCTTAAAAAAAGGTATCGCTACAATCAGATTACGATACACTAGATATCAAAATCTCAAAGCATACCCGCACACTAGATACTCAAGTCTTCGAATAAGGCTTATTGTCCATACACAACAAAATTGGAACATCAATATATTCTGCTCTTTCACTGGCAGAGATAGCAAAAACAGCACACCCAAAAATGGTACTAGGAAAATGTTCACAATTATTACATCCCGGGATCACCCACAGAAATTGCTAATTGAATAATAGGTAATCGCATAAGCTCGACACATCAACAAAAAATGTTAGACCTAACCGGTTATTGAGAGGGGGGGTGAATCAGTAATTTCAATTTCTAATTCTTCTTTTAAGCAAACAGATATTCTTGTTAATACAGAAATCAAAAGAATATTATAGCACCCATAAACAAAAATTGAAATGCATAGATCAACACAGCATTTATACGTGGAAACCCTCGGTTAGAAAGAAAAAACCACGGTGGGACAGAACCCACAAAACTCCACTACTGCAGTAATAAAGCTTCCTTGTTAGAGGCTTTCAAAGCACTGGTAAGAGTGCTAACCGGTTAAGGGATTTGGTAGAAGACATGTTAGGATCTTGACCCTGTTAGGAGTTGCCTTCTCAGAGGATTTAAAACACCAATAAAGATGTTACCCGATAAAGGGATTTATACAAAGAACCTGTAAGGGTTCACCCTGATTGAGGGATTTAAATATGCTTCACAACTTAAAGCAATGATCTTATGATGACACTATCTCTGTCAATTCAGATCATACCTGTTCACCCTTTCCTTTGCTTGGTTGTTGAATCTTTCTCTCCCTTTCACCTTTTGTAACTGTGATTCCTCTCAGAAGATTTTGCTCTCCTTCGCTCTATGCTCTTGATATTCAACAACACAACTTTCATGCATTTCGACCTGTATTTATAAGAAATTATCTTATTAAAAATACATCTCATAGTTCCGCCAAGCTGTAAACTCTTCCATAAATCAAGCATGCAAAACCCTTGATCAAAAAACTTGCAAACTGATCCTTAGTTTACCGCATAACACTCGCAGAAAAAACAAAGCTAACTTTAGTTCCACTGAAAAAGCTAACTCCAATTTAACTGAAAAACGCTCCGCATAATCCGGTTCGGATTATGCACTTAACCGGTGTAGAATTTGTACCCGGTTAGTCATTTGTTCATTGTGTGTGTGCCAAGACCGGTTGGACAAAACCTGGACTGGTATAAGCGTGACCGGTTAAAGTACATTGCTTACATGCTTAGTCTATCGGTTCACAATTAAGAGTACCGATGTGATGTACCGGTGTTCCGGTGGGATTGATGTTTGCCAATGACTTTACCAATGACAACTAACCTTATGTCAACAATCTTCCCCTTTGGCATTGGTGGCAAAACATATCAACACATCACCTGTAGACTTCCCCTATAGATCTGCTCGTCTACCTGTAGCATCTTTCTAACACACTATCACTAGCATTTTTCTAACACACTGTCACCTGTCACTGCTATCTGCCATTTTTTTTGTCTTTCTCTTCTCTATTCTTTGCACATCTTTCTCTTCTCTATTCTCTGCACTTCTATCTTCCCCTTTTTGCCTCCAAGGGACAAAGGGTTGTTACTCTTTACATTTTACATTTTACAACTGTAACTTATTGAAGATGTCTTTATAGATCTTCTTTGCAAATTCTAGGAAAGGTTTCCAAATACCTGTTACATGATCCAAAGTTTTCTTTGCAGCTTGTAGTGAGAATGAGATTTTCCATGTCCTCCACTGTCTTGTAAGCAGGTTCCTTCAAAAGTCTGTCTGTATTAGTTGCCGTTGTCCGCATCAAATCAAAAGTTGGTGCAATGAACAACTGAAATCCAATAAGATCTTGGATTCTTTTTGTGTTCTCTTTTGATGCCTTCCTCAAAGTGAGAGCAAGACTTGTCAACTCCCGACTGTAATCTGTTGCAGAAGAGCTCTTAGCATCAAATTTTGATGTTAAAACCTTTATCTCTTCTGTTGTCTTGTTCATTCTCAGTCATATCCTTCACAAAATCTTCAAATTTAGAAGTCCTTGTGATCAACCTTCCAGCTTCCTATATCTGTTGTTGTACCCCTCTGGTTCTTGTAGATACAGTGACTTTAAGTTCTTCAACTTGTTTATGAAGGACATTTATTCTTTTCTTCTCATAGTGATCAATTACAATTGTTTATGTGTCAATGACATCTTCCTCAATTGCTTGTGCTAGTACCTCTAATTGATCAATCATCGGTTCCTCTTCATCTATATCAGCATCAGGTACAAAAGTGTACAAGATATTCTTTACACTTGTAAGAACCATATCTTGTTTTCTCTTTGTAAGCTCCTTTAGCTGCCTTGTCGACATTTTGCTTATGTCAACAACAGTTTCACTTGTTTTAGATGGGCTAACTTTGCTTCTTTTTTATTCAGAATCTGTTGCAAAAGATAGCTTTCTCTTAGACGTTGATGTACTCGAAACATCTACCGATTCCTTCTGCCTTATTTCCAGTGCAAGTTCTTCTTCTCCAAGCTTCTCTTGTTCTTCTGTAATAGGCAACTCTTGTTGTTGAGGTATTTCTTGTTGTAGTGTCTCCTCTTGTCGTACCTCTTCTTCTGGATGTACTCCTTCCGGTGGTTGCTCTATTTGTTCTTGTTCCTCTACAACTTGTTGACCATTAAAAACAGCTTCAACTTTATCTGTTTCATTTTCTGTAGTCATCTTTGCTGATGACTCTCTTTGTTCTTGTTCCGCTGGCCTCATAGATGTATCTGGTACATCTGTTTGAACCTCTTCACCTAGGTTTACCTGTTCATTGGTTGTGAATTGTTCACCAGTAACTTCATTTTCACCAGTTGTACCTTGTTCACCTATGGAAACTTGTTCACCAATTGTGAACTGTACAGGTGGAACCATCTCCTTTTCAGGTTCATCTTGTAAGATGTTCCTATGGACCTGTAGACTTGAGAGTGTTGAAGTCATATTTTTGCCAAAATTCCAGAGAATCTTCATACACATCTTTGTCTAGACCATTAATGATTTTGGCCACCCTGTACCTCGTGTCCAAGTTGAGTGACACTGCTTCCATCAGAATTTTAATTGTCTCATCGTTAAGATCTGGTTTAACTTTCGCCAAAGTTTCCCTTACCATCTTACTGTTTTGAGCTAGACTGGTTCTCCATTTGGTCATTAGCCTTTTATTTAATTCTGTTGGAAAGAGGGGCCTATAGTCCCTAGGACTTCTATTGAAATCTAAAAAGGTTTCTAACAGAGCAATCTCAATCTTCTCCTTGTCCTCATTTCCCAGAACAGTGAACCACTTTGCAGCATTTGATACTTCACCGAAATCCATAATTTCATCAACTATATTGTCTACAGTTAAAGTTCGAACTTTACCTTTTTCTGGAGAAGCTAGTAGAGTTGGAGTGAGATCACCACCTATGTCTCCAGTTATGTCCACGATGACTGGTTCTGTTGTAGACTTTGCTTGAACCAAAGTCTCTACTCCCAGAATGCCTTTTCCTTTACGAGTATCTTTTACCAGTGGCTCTGTGGTCTTTTGGCATTCTGCTTCAGCTTGATGTTGCTCTTTCAGAACAGTCGTCCATGTGGCAACCCCTTTATCATGTACTTTATCCACTTCTCCAATCGGGACCTGACTAATTCTTTTCCTGATATTGAACTCTGTTTGTACAGGTCAAATTGTTTTGTTGCCTCTTGCAGGCTAAGGTGATTTTGTACTTCTAGCAGAGCCCTTATCCTCAGTTCTCTTTCCTTATCTAAGGAAGATTTTGATCTACCTTCAATTATTTATAGTAGATCTTCAAGTATTGTTTTGTGAAGTATAGTGAGTGTTAAGTTGAACTTGTGAAGAACATAAACTACAGCTTCTTCTTGTTTTCCCTCTCGGGTCAACAAGAATAGTTGCATAAACACACATTAACTGATAAACATGAACACAGGAAAGTATTGCGATTCGGTAAACATAAAGTACTCAGAAAACCAAATCATGTCATTCACACTCAAAGCAAAATGTGTACATATAACCTCCGAAGAGACACCACCGAAACGTCACGTCGTAACGGTTCACACTCTCGGTACTAACTGCTAAGATTAACATAAGTTTATTACACAACACCCGTACATACAAAATATACCGACAACATCATCCCCCCCAAAAAACAAGTTGGCCCCGACGACTTTTACAAAATATAACATAGACAAAAATGAGCCTACTACAAACTACTCAGGAGGGGGCGTAGGAAGCGTCCCTGATGGTGATGGCGCGGCTGTGGCTGTGCCGAAAGTGACTTTAGCCCGCAACTCGTACACTTGAGTTGTCCGAAGCTGTAAAGCTTGTTCTGCCCTCATCTTAAGCTCCATAGCCTTCCGAACCATGCTAGCTGCCTCGAGCACTGCCTTCTCCTTCGCATCCACAGTCTCCAAAGCAGAACCAAGCCGAGTCTCAAGAAGAGCCCGCTCGGCACGCTTAGTCTCCAATGCAGCCCGTAAAGTGTCCAACTCCGACACCATAGTACTCCGCTCATCCGCCCACGACTCCCTCTCCTGAACCACTACACTTCGCTCAGCCGCCCAAGACTCCCTCTCCTGAACCACTACAGTCTCCAAAGCTGTAAGACGGGAAGCTGCCTCCTCCCGAGCTGCCTCTGCTGCCAATCCCGTAGCCTGATGTACTGAGGAAGCATGCTCTAACCGCCTGAGAGTGAAATACTCCTCTCGAAAGGCCTGTTCTAACTCTCGGATAAGATCGTGAATCCGGCTCTCGCCCACCGTCGCACTAAGAGCCCAATCCTCCAACATCGTAAGAGACTCCTGAGTAGGCCATCCCCTAGCCTCAAAGCACTCTGCAAATGCCTGTGGACAGCCAACCCGCACAAAGGTCAAGAGGCGCTCCAACTCTTCAGCAACCCCCTCCTGAGCCTGAAGCTCTGCTGAGGCTATGACCCGCTGGGCTCCAGCAGCTACTGCGGCTACATCCGCCAAGTACTGCTCCAACACTTTCTGCGCGGACTCCCTCGCTGGCACCGCCCTCCGTGACCCTGTCAGGGCTGGTGGCTCCGCACTAGCCTCAGCTTGCGGTCTCTGTCCCTCCATAGGAACTGATCTCTCGGATATCTCTCTCTCCTGGGCTACTGGTTCTTCTCTTGGTGGCGACATCACTGCATCCAGGTCAATAACTTCTGAAGGCCTCTCTAACACTACTCTGGCAGGGGAAAGTGAAATGGGAGTTGCCACTGCTATCGGGGGTAATGTGAACTGCTCCAACCATGATAGCACTGAAGAGTCCTCATCCCCCGTCGGCAACGCTCGAGCCGGCTCCTCCAATACCCCTGGCCCAACTCGCACAATGGCCTCAGTACCAACAACATCCAATGTAACCTGCTCTCGCGGCTGTGTCTGCTCCTA
Source organism: Chamaecyparis obtusa (assembly GCA_027943335.1). Taxonomy (NCBI): domain Eukaryota; kingdom Viridiplantae; phylum Streptophyta; class Pinopsida; order Cupressales; family Cupressaceae; genus Chamaecyparis; species Chamaecyparis obtusa. The sequence goes on from BSBK01000615.1 coordinate 1,559,440, forward strand.
CTCTAAACCTCCAACACCATCTTTGCTAGTCTGTCCTAGGTCGGTTGGCTGAGCTGTAAGTGGCTCGGAAGCCTGACCCGCCGGGTGTAGCACAACAGGGGGTCGGAGCTCTCCGAACCGTGGCATGGGTACAGCCTCCAATGTGGTACCGAACGGTACACAAGGCCCCGCTGCAACAGTCGCCGAGGGTACTGGTGGCATGAATAGTACAAGAGGTGGTGCACTCTCAGACGGTGGAGTTGGAGCAAATGCACTTTCAGATGGTACCTCTGTATCGAGAGTGTCAAAGTCTCCCACCGCAACACTCTCGCTGCCTTCCTCCTCCTCCAAGTCCTCACTCGACTCCTCTCGGCCACTGTCCACATTCTCCCCTTCCGACTCTGAGAGGACTTGGCGCTTCCTCTTTGACCCTATTTGTACTCCGCCAGCATCCAAGTGACGCCAATGAAAGATAAGAGGCTCTCCCGTAGCAATATCAACTGGCTGTGGCCTCAACTTCTCTGCTAGAATCTGCTCTCGGGCAGCATTCAGGAACAACCCGATGGCAATATGGGGCATGTAAAATGTCCGATGCTGTAGAGTCATGAACTCATACAGCCTCTCCGCCATAACTGAAGCCCAATCGTACACCGTACCATTACGAATCCCGTTCATGAAAATGAGATGTGTAAGGGCAATGTCGGAGGCCCTACTAGCCCCGGTCAACCTGCTCTTCACGATGTCCATCAGACACCGCCACTCTCCGGGAGCCGCAAATGATTTCTTGATTCCTCGATTCTTTGAAGAAGCGCCAGCCAATGACTCCAACTCACTCTGAGACAGGTTTCTGGAAACCAGCTTAATGTACTTTTCCTTTTCTTCGCGGGATAGTTTCCTGGGCTTTAAATCTATTTTCTTCCCGTGCGTGCCAGGTATGCCAAAAACCCTCGATATCTCCTGGGCAGAAAATGAAATCTGTATCTCAGTGCCACAATACTTCAGAGTGCTACGCCGGCTATCCCGATCGAATGTATCAATCATGCCTCGGAGAGGTCCCTCGTACTCTCTAATGGAGGGCAAAGGCATCTGAATTGCCCAGTGTACTCCTGCTCTTCGAAGCTGTCCCTTCAAAAAATGTGCGTCTAGAGTGTTATCCCACCATGTTCGGCACTCCACTCCGCTCAAACCCTCGAATGTCACAGTCTTCCAAGTAATCTCTTCCTTTTGTGCTTGTGGCTGCTGTACGTGTGGACGGTGCTTTCTGGCAGTATCCATGCTACCAGCAATGCAGACTCTAGACTGTGAAACCCTCGGTCCTCTGCTGCTACTGGCTGGTTTTGAAACCTGTAATTTCTGTCTCCAAGTACTATGCTGTCGTGATCCCATACTACTGTGTAGTGTCCAACACTAACGGTCTTAACCGTTTTTTTTTTTTAAATTCCTCCTCTTACCGTACAAATCCACTTCCTTCAGCCAATGCAAATATGTAGCAGCTTCGGGTCTCATCAACTGGTCACACTCTCCAAGGGTTGATAACTAAACCAACTGGGGGCCTAGGGGGCAACGCCCCCAGCGGGGTCGAGGGGCAGCGCCCCCGCCGCCAAGGCCAATTTAGAACCTTCAAAGTCTATGAAACACCCTATTTTTATGAATTTCGTCTGCTCCCATGCTCTTTTCCGCAAACCACTTATGTTTCCCTTACTTCTTGCTCATGCCCTTCCCTTCGGTACCATTCATTCTTCAATATGAGCTGCTTTGTTTTGTCGTCGTTTTTTTTGTTTTTTATTTTTTTTAATTTATACCATATGAATTTCTTCCTTCATGCTTTCCCTTCGCACATCCCAATGCTGTACTGAATCCTCAGACCTCCTCCAACCGTGCCGTACAAATGCCCTTATGTTGTGCGTCAGCTACCATATGACTTAGTATTCATACTTTGCAATCCGATGACCGTACACTATGCCTCCTTCCCGTGCCGCGTCTGGATGCGGTACGGCCAGTACAATCCGTACACTGATCCACCGTGCGGTGCTTTGCTTGCAGTCCTCGCCTTGTACGGTTCCGTACAACACCTTTATTTCTTTTGTTTCAGCTTGTATGTCGTCACTTTTCCGTACGGCGCCGTACAATACTTGTAAATGTATCGACCACAATAATGCTTCAGTACGGTACCTTACTTACCTGCCGCCGTGCCCTTTTTATCGTACGGTGTCGTACGGGGCTTTATAGATCCGTACGGTGCACTTTATAGATCCGTACGGTGCCGTACGATATTGCTTTTTATTTTTTATTTTTTATTTTTCTCTTTTTCTTTTTCTTTTTTCTTTTTTTCCTTTTTTTTTCTTTTTTTTTTTTAATTTATAATTTTTTTATTTTTTTCATTTTTTTTATTTTTTTTTCTAAGTACTTGGTCCTCGCGGTGATGTCGTCGGCCGTTCGTGATACACCTTCAATTTCGAGCCATTCACCGCGTCCGGAATTTCCCGTCCGTCGAGGGTCCACAGCTTTACGGACCCGTTTGCGGCCACCTCCCGAACCTTGTAAGGGCCTATCCATTTCACTTTGAACTTTCCAGGCTTGATTTCATTTCGGCCGTTGTATTTTAGAACCAATTGGCCCGGTGTAAATTGCATTTGTCGGATATGCTTATCGTGCCAGACCTTCCTCCGTTGCTGCGTCGCTTCAGTGGCCCATTGTGCCAAAGCCCGTTTTTCGTCCAACTTATTTAAGAGATAGAGTCGTTCCCTCAGACTCTCCATATCTCCCAATTTATTCTCAATTGCAATCCGCAGGCTAGGAACCATGAATTCTACCGGTACCACGGCCTCCTGTCCGTACATGAGTTGGAACGGTGTCTGCCCGATGGTCACCTTGTAAGATGTTCGATAGGCCCATAGTACCAAGGTTAGCCTTTCCTCCCAATCCTCGCCCTCAACGCCGCAGGATTTGTAAATGACTCCAATCAGGATCTTATTAGTCGCCTCTGCCTGACCATTCGCTCGAGGGTAGTACGGGCTTGAGAGTGTGTGAAAAATTTTGAACTCTGTTGTCAGTAGCTTGATCACATGGTTGACAAAATGTCCACCTCTATCACTCGTCAACTGCAGTGGAATGCCGTACCGCGTTATTATCTGCTCATAAATAAACTTCGCTGTACTTAGAGCAGAGTTATCCGTTAGTGCTCGTGCTTCCACCCACTTGGTCAGATACTCTGTTGCCACAACAATGTACCGACAACGTCGAGCGCGGCTAGGCTTCAAAGGCCCCACAAAATCCAGTCCCCACCGTTCAAACAATTCCTGTGCATGAGAGGGGTTAAGTGGCATGTAGTCTCGTTTGAGAGGTCTCCCTGCCCGCTGGCATGTGTCACAGCCGACGACCCACTCCCTGGCATCGTTGTACACCGTCGGCCACCATAAGCCTGCCAACAAGACTTTTCTGGCGGTGGTGTCGGGGCCCATATGCCCTCCGGCAGGTCCCTCATGAGCTTCCTTCAACACTCTCGGAACCTCTTCCTCCATTACGCAACGCCTCAATATTTGATCTGGACCCATTTTGTACAGCAGTCCATTGATAAGCTGGAAGGTTCTGCTCCTCAGAACCAATTTTCTACGCTCTCCGGGGAGCATTCCTTCTGGAAATCGGGCCGTGGACAGGTACTCACCGATACTTGTGTACCACTTCGGTAGTGCGGCGATGTGAAACAGGTGAGTATCTGGAAAGTCATCATTTATTCCTACTGGAGGCTCGCCAGACTTAATTCGGGACAATTGGTCCGCAATCACATGACTGCGTCCTGGCCGTACAACAATTCTGAAGGTGAATTCTTGAAGGAGCAGCAACCACCTGCTCACCCTTCCCTGAATGATGGGCTTGTTAACCAGGTACATCAAAGCTTGGTGGTCCACGAAGAAAGTAAACGGCGTCGCCAATAGGTAGTGCCGAAACTTCTGAACCGAGTAGACCATGCCGAGAGCCTCTCGCTCTGTAGTGCTGTAGTTCCTCTCCGCCCTCGAGAGTAACCGACTTGCAAAATAGATTGGGTGATCCAGCCCATGTTCGCCTTCTTGTGCCAGGGTGGCCCCAATGGCGTAGTTTGACGCATCCACATGAACATGGAACTCTCTGTCCCAGTCCGGAAATGCCAAGATGGGGGCTGCCAACAATCTCATTTTTAAGTCATCGAATGCCTCCCCTTGCTCCTTCGCCCAGATGAACGGCTCCCCTTTCTTCATAAGTTTATCCATCGGGTATGAAATCCGGGAAAAATTCTTTATGAACCGTCGGTAGTACCCGATATGGCCCAGGAATGACTTGACACCGATTACGTCACTGGGAGCCTCCATTTCAATTATCACCCGGACCTTGTCGGGGTCCGTCTTCAACCCTTCCTTACAAACGATGTGTCCGAGCAGCTTCCCCTGCGGTACCATGAAACGACACTTCTTCGGGTTGAGTGCCAGACGTGCCTTCCGACACCGCTCCATGCACTCTCCGAGTGCTACAACGTGTTTGTCTTGGCTACTGAAAATGGACCAGTCATCCAGAAATGCTTTAAAATTCCCTCTCGACATCTTGTCAAAGATGTGCAGGATGATTCTCTGAAAAGTTGCAGGTGCATTACACAGGCCGAAGGGCATCCGGTTGTAGGCGTACACACCATCTTCCACTACAAAGGTGGTTTTTAGCTTGTCCTCCTCTGCAATGTATATCTGGTTATATCCTGAAAACCCGTCCATGAAGGAATAGATCTCATGGCCTGCCACCTCCTCGAGTATGCTGTCTGTGAAGGGTATCGGGAAGGGATCCTTAATGGTCACCGCATTGAGACACCTAAAGTCTACGCAGATGCGGATTTGGTTAGCCTCTTTCTTCTGAGATATCACGATTGGTGACACCCACTCACTTGTGTCTACTCGGAAAATTATCCCCGCGTCCAGCATCCGCGCAATCTCGGTCTCCACCCTTGCAGCATAGTTTTTGTTCATCCTGTACGGCCTCTTCCGCACAGGTTGGGCTCCAGGAACCAAAGGGATGCGGTGCACGCAGAGCTCCGGAGGTACGCCCTTCAGGTCTTTATAATTCCAGGGAAACACGTCCTTATACTCTGTGAATATTTTGAAGGCTACCGTTTTTAACACGGGATCTCAGTCATCTCCCACCAGGATAGTCTTGGGATTCTGCTCGTCCCTGAAATTTATTGTTTCCAGTTTTGCCTCTTTGTATTGGATAGGTTCTCCCTCCGAGAACACGTGGGCCGGACTTACTCTCATCTGGGCTTCCCCCTCTGTATATTCTGTGTACTCCGAAGGGAACTCGTTCGTGTTTTCTTCCGTAGGGAACTCATTCCCGATCTCCAGTATATTGCACGATGGCTGAAATACCTCGTAGTCACACATTTGCCAGTGAAAAAGACCATCTAGTGAATCTGTATCTCCTTCTATCTCAAGTACCCCTTCATCGTTCGATTCCATAGTTTTTTCCTCTCCGTCCATCCCGCCACCATCGGAGTCTGAGTCGAACGCCATTTCCTCTCCAACCATTTGTGTGGCGAGGTCTACCACAAATTTCCTTCCCCCTTTCTCGAATGCGAGGGTGTTCTTCTTCCAGTTGTGATTGGCTCGGGCTGTCACCAACCACCCTCTACCCAATATAGCGTCATACCCCTTCTGCTTGAGAGGGATTACGACGAAGTCTAAGGTGAAAGGCTGGGTTCCGATAGTCACCTATTGTGCCATCAGCATACCAAGTGGTTTAATACCGTGCTGGTCGGCCCCTAACAGATTGAAGGTTGGTGGCCACAGCGTCGGTTTCCCCAAACTCTTCCAAGTTTCCTCCGGAAGGACATTGACGCCCGACCCTCCGTCAACGATGGTGTTCGTGAGGATTTTACCCAGGATACCCATTTCTACTACTGCCGGGTTCCGTCCATGGTTTATTGACAACGTCATCGGGTCGGCTGCACAGCCGCCTGGGATCTCCATTCGTTCCACCGTCGTAGGTGGCGTGTTAGGCCCTAGGAATAGAGTTGTTTTTAGGTGTGGCATGGTCTCCAACAAGTCCTTGACCTTCACGGGTATTTCCATTTGCAGTATCTGTCGTAGTATACTTTGCTCCGCCAATTCTCGGTGAGAAGTGCCGGCGTCGGCAGGTTCCTTCCGGTCCTGTATCTCTTTTTCGATCTCGGCCCTCGCTTGCAGTACCCTCTGTTTCTCCGTTGGAGGGTGTGGGTACGTGGCCTTTTTGGCTTGGGCACGGGTGACTGTCAGGACCTTCTCAGTACCTCTACATTCCAACTCCAGGATGTTACAGCCGAGCTTCGGACAATTAGCGTCCTCATGGTCGCCCGGTCCACACCACCGACACAACTTCTGCGGAGTCGCGGCCTCCGTCTGACAATCACGGGCATAGTGACCCCACTGATTACAACTCCGACATTGTATCATGGGTCTTCCCTTGGCATCATATTGGACCCGGGGCTTATTCTCATTGTTGCCTCGGCCTCCCCAGCGGTTATTTTTATATCCGCCAGATGATGCAGCATTCTGTTGTCCACCCGTACCAGACGTGGAAGGTTGCTCCTGTGCATAGAGTACTTGTTGGCCTCTTGCCCTCAAGTTATAGGGACATTCTTTAAGGGGATGTCCTGCAAGTTGGCAGATATCACAAAAAGCTTTTTTCGGACAAGACCCTTTTGTGTGGCCTGCCTCCTTGCAGTCCGTACACCACACTGTATCTTCTTCGGCTTTGCTAGTACTTCCTTTGGCGGCTTTAAGTTCTCGCATCATCCTCTCAAGGTCTTTTTGCAATGCGAGCACTTTCTTGCTCGACCCGTCCTCACTACTTTCCGTCTCTGAATCATCATCAGAAGATGACCTTGTCTTCTTCGAGGTCTTACATTCGCTCTCGAGATCCATTGCTCGGTTATATGCATTACTATACGAAGTAGGTGGTACTATCTTCATTTTCTTTCGGAGGGATGTTTTGAGTCCCTCCACGAACCATCTCTTTTTCAATTCATCCGCTGGGGCCGACTCCATTTTTCCAATGAGTTCTTTGAGTCGTCGGTCGTACGCACGGACAGACTCATTCTTGGCTTGCTTCGTGTTGTAGATCTCCGCCAATATTTCATTATCATCCCGTAACAATTGGAACTCTGTCTGGAAGGCCTTTTTGACATCGTCCCATGTCGTGAGCCTTGTCTTGTCAACGTCCGAGTACCAATCAATGGCACCCTCCCGCAATGTTGCAGGGAACTGACGGATCCATTCGTTCTCGTCAGTTACCCCGTGTGCAGTCCATATTGTTTCACACGTTCGACAGTGCCGAATTGGATCCTCCTTGGATTGCCCCGTAAATTTCGATAACTTCTGCTTATTCACCGCCGTGGTTGGCCGCAGTGGAGGCGGTGCACCGATACCACTCGTGCCCACACCTCCCTGAGTTCTGTGGGTAGTCTGGACTTGTGGTACTTTTCCTTGTGGTAGTTGCTGGGCTGGTGGTACTTGCCCTTCTCCTGGCACCGTACCGTGCAGGGTTCTCGGTTCCAACGGAGGGTCTGCTGGTGTGCTCGTGCCACCCTCTGCAGTATCACCCTCTCCGTCGGTTTGGTTCTCCGCGCTTGGTGTACGGAGACCCACCTCAAACCGTACTCTCTCCTCTTGGAGAAAGGCTCTTCTCGCTCGTGTCTCCTCAAGTAACTCTTCCCGACTCCGCACTCTCCGTTCCGGAGAAGTGAACTCTTCTTCGGCTTCTGCACCCTCCGTACCACTTCCGAGGTCCCCTTCGGGCAACCCTCCGGCAAGCTGGTCTTTGGCAAGTTGCCTGAGCCTACACCGACGTTCACGTTGCTGCGCGGATATCAAAGCCTTCTGTGCGGCTTCCCCTTCGTCATCTATCACTTTCTTATTTCGATCTTTATTTAAATTATTGGGCATCAAGACAAACTATACACATTGCTCAGTCAAAAAGAACACTTATTTTTTATTAATTCATGTTGCTTTACAACATTCTCAATTGAACTACAATTGAATTTTTGTGTTCCGTTCCCCTTCGTTTCAAACTTCAACAACTTTACTGTTTGTCATTTCCTTCCTCCCGACGGCGACGAAGATGCTCTCGGGCGTGGAATGCACGGAGGATCTCCTGGTGGCGGTCCTCACGGTCAATTTCCTCTTGCCGAATACGTCGTGCGAGTGCTGCTTGTGCCAACAACCGTGGAAGTTGGTTCAACAACCGATTCGCTGCAGGGTTCGCCCCAATCGCATCCCACACTACGCCTGCAGGGACGTCTCCCTTCGTTGCCTCCCTTCGGACGTGAGTTTCAAGAGCTACTTGAAACAAAATTCGGAAGTCACGTGCCAGATTATCCTCTCCGTCGTACAACTTGGTACGGGCTTCCTCGGCTTCTGGGTTTATCGCACTAACGGGTAAGCCCATTATGCCTACTCGCCATCCAAGTATGTCTAGGCAGCGGCGCCAGATGTTTTCCCTCTCGGGTCAACAAGAATAGTTGCATAAACACACATTAACTGATAAACATGAACACAGGAAAGTATTGCGATTCGGTAAACATAAAGTACTCAGAAAACCAAATCATGTCATTCACACTCAGAGCAATGTGTACATATAACCTCCGAAGAGACACCACCGAAACGTCACGTCGTAACGGTTCACACTCTCGGTACTAACTGCTGAGATTAACATAAGTTTATTACACAACACCCGTACATACAAAATATACCGACAACACTTCTAGCTTTCTCTTATCTTCCTCATTACCAAGCTCATATCTTCTTCTGACTCCACCCAATCCACCTATTTCCTTTATTCCTTCAACCACTTCCTCTATGGTTGGTTTCCTTCCTTTAGGTTCATCCCCCTTTACTGGTTTCCCGGTCTTTCTCATTCTGAGAAGAGTAGCGATTTCTTCAATTTTTGTTTCCTCCATTTCCTCACCTTGTGCGGTGGACGCTGGCTGAGTCTTCTTTTTTTGAACCTTTGGTTCTTCAGCCGCTGGCTTCCTTTTCCTAGGAGTGGGAGTTCTTTTAACATACACCTTCTTAGGTTCCTTAGAAGATGCCTTTTTCTTCAAATTAGATTGAATCTCCTCATAGGTGCCAAACCGGTATGCAGAGAGATCTAAGTTGCTTTCCTGTAGTGCATCAGCATATGCCTTTACAACCTTAGATGTAATCTCCTAACCGAGCTCCGGTGCATACTCGGACCTAGGCTCCACAACCCGGATAATGCAATGATCGGTGCTCACCAGAAAACACATCTCTTCCTTGTATTCTTCTACAATGGTAGAGGGAATTCTTTCCATGTTGTGCATTCTTAGCTGAAAGGCTTCAAAATAATCGGTCATCGCCTTATTAAACTAGTTCCCCAAGTTATTTGCTATCTCACCTATCCGAACCATTACCGGTTTATCTTCTAGCCATGTAACCTTGCCTATGCCTGGAAATAAGTTTTGGTAATAGAAGAAAAAACATACCAGCAATGTCCCATATTTTAGAAACTTCTTCTTGACCAAACCGAGCTTCAAATTTTCAAAGATTTGGCTCCTTAGCATAGGACAAATGTCATATCTAGCATTGTCGTGCATTATTCTGTGCGCAGCATGTATCGCACCTCCCGATATGATATTCAAGTTACTCGACTGATATACTTTGAAGACGATAGCCGCAGCAGCAAACCGAATGCCATCATCTTCAATATCATTCACAGTCTTATCCAACTATCGTATTTCGACTTAGTCAACCGTGTGACTTCTGTGTTTGCTATGGTTCTTAGGGTTAGAGCTTCCCCTACGGCATTGTACCCGGTAACCCTACGTAAATCTTCTTTGGTGATTAGTGTAACCGCACCTTTCGCCAGCCACATCCCTGGTTCATGAACCCTACTAAGCACCAGTCTAATCCAATCTGGTCGAAACACGGTTGGATACCTGACTCCCTTAATTAAACCCGATGATTCCAGCTTAGCGTATTTAGATTGAAGCTTCCCATCTTCACACAGCGAGAGGTATTCACTCTGAATGAATGTTTCACCCAATTCCTCTTGTTTGTTGTGGATGAATGTCGTTACATCCTCAGTTAGCAACACACCTTCAGGGACGGATGATAGAGCTCCCGCCATATCATTCGCACGATTTTGAACCGCCATGATGTCGTAAACAAGTCTATCAACTTGATTGGCATTGATAAGGCTCACCACAAAAGATGAAGATGCCATTTTACTAGACCGGAATGTGCAGAAAGTTCTTGATAAAATTTGCGGAATTCACTAAGCAAAGATCGTAAATCACAACAAGAAAAGATTACTCAAGCTTTTGAAAACAATAATCACAAATCGCAATGAAAAGTAAAATGAGTAATCGGCTTTCCCTTTTATAAACTTAGGTCATAACGCTAATTAGCAAACAGTAACATTTGTTAACGGTTACTGTATTAATTACCCTTACCTAACCTTTTTTTTGACAACCGGTTCACAGACTCTTTACCTGTTTACAAATCCTCGGTTGCAAAATCCACCTTGCTACATCAGCAACTCTTACCTGTTCGGTTCACATGGCAAACCGATGTCTCCTTCCCGATTCCAATTCTTGACTGAGTGATATCAGAACTCGCCAGTCCCTCCAAGAACTGTAGGCTTGCTGCATGTTCCCCTTAAGCCCTTAGGCTTAATTTGTTGTTCCCCTTAAGCCCTTAGGCTTAATTTGCTGAAGAAATATCACCATCAATAGATGACGACCTTACCTCAGATTTCTCCTCAGCGGAATTCTTTGTCCCCTTTATGGACCAAGTCTTCTTGACTTCCCTACTGGTCTCTTTACTCACATTATCCTTCTGGTTGGGGGACAACTTCTTCTTGACCGGTTTGGCCAGTCCTTTGCCTTTGTTCACCGACCAGATCCTGCATTCCTTGGCAAGATGCCCAATCTTGTTACATTTGTAATAAGCCATTCCGGTTCCTCTCCATGGATTGACCCTTCTTTCCCTGTCCATGGGTGAGTGACAATCAGATTTTCTATGCCCTGATGGTCAACAGGTAGCACAATTGGATGTGCTTCGGTTCACATTCCTATTATGGAATACCGGTCTTGGTGGAGATTTGAATGCCATTGTTTTGGACCTGCATTCTTCCACTTTGTGTCCAAATTTATTGCAAGCATAGCAATATCCCTTGAAGCTTCCCCTGCTTCCACTGGACACACTGTTGGAGCGAGACCTGCATTCAAAGGTCTTGTGACCATACTTGTAACAATTGTTGCAGTAGCTGTTAGAAGTAAATGGTTTCACCGGTGCATTTATGCGATCATTGGTTTTATGACCCGGTTTGCCACAATGTTTGCGAGAGGGTTTGAAGATTCTTTTACCTTTGTCTTTTGTCAGTTTCTTCTTTTCCTTCTTGCCTTGCTTGTCTCCAAAGGACTCACCGGTTTCATTACTGCTTTTACCGATGTACCCAAGTCCTGTGGGATCCTTGTGCTTTCTTTGAGCTCTCAGTTGCTCATCAAGCTTCTCAGAACTTTCATTGTATCTTTTGAGTTTCTCATTCCTCTCTTCAAGAGTTTTCAGTTGTTCCTTTAGTTGATCAAATTCAGCAGCCATCTTTTTACATGCTTCATCTTTGTCATCCAAGTGCTCATGCATGATTGCATTCTCCTGATTTATGCCTTGCATGTCTGCATGCAGTTGCAATATGAGAGCATCACTCTCTCTTAGTGCGTCTTTAGCCAGATTTCTTGCTCTTTCAGCAGTTAACTGTGTTTCTATGGCACTGGTCTTCTCATCCTCAGCTTTTCTCTTGGCTTCAATGAGTTCAATCATCCTCAGAGCATGACCTTTCTGCTCCGTTTACAAATTGGAGATTAGATCGGTCAAATTCAAATTCTTCTCCATGAAATCAAAGACTGTCTCTTCTGCTTCATCAGATCCACTCTGCCCAGAGAGTTCCTCAATGGTTTTATGACTTTCACTCAGTTGCAGAGCCAGCTCTTTCCTCTTGGCAAGAGACCTCCTCAGTCTATTCTCCAGAGAGGCTATCATGTCATTGGCTTCCTCTAGCTGCTTTTGATACCTGTAACCCTCCATGATCTTTTCTCAAGCGGTTAAACTTTAAAATTCTGAGAACCGTGACTCTGATACCAATTGTTAGACCTAACCGGTTATTGAGAGGGGGGATGAATCAGTAATTTCAATTTCTAATTCTTCTTTTAAGCAAATAGATATTCTTGTTAATACAGAAATCAAAAGAATATTATAGCACCCATAAACAGAAATTGAAATGCACAGATCAACACAACATTTATAAGTGGAAACCCTCGGTTAGAAGGAAAAAAGCACGGTGGGACAGAACCCACAAAACTCCACTACTACAGTAATAAAGTTGCCCTGTTAAAGGCTTACAAAGCACTGGTAAGAGTGCTACCCGGTTAAAAGATTTGGTAGAAGACCTGTTAGGATCTTGACCCTGTTAGGAGTCGCATTCTCAGAGGACTTAAAACACCAATAAAGATGTTACCCTGTAAAGGGATTTATACAAAGAACCTGTAAGGGTTCACCCTGATTGAGGGATTTAAATATGCTTCACAACTTAAAGCAATGATCTTATGATGACACTATCTCTGTCGATTCAGATCATACCTGTTCACCCTTTCCTCTGCTTGGTTGTTGAATCTTTCTCTCCCTTTCACCTTTTGTGACTGTGATTCCTCTCAGAAGATTCTGCTCTCCTGCTCTCCTTCGCTCTATGCTCTTGATATTCAACAACACAACTTTCATTTATTTCGACCTATATTTATAAGAAATTATCTTATTAAAAATACATCTCATAGTTCCGCCAAGCTGTAAACTCTTCCATAAATCAAGCATGCAAAACCCTTGATCAAAAAGTTTGCAAACTGATCCTTAGTTTACCTCGAAACGCTCATAGAAAAAACAAAGATAACTTCAGTTCCACTGAAAAAGCTAACTCCAGTTTAACTGAAAAACGCTCCACATAATCCGGTTCGGATTATCATACACTTAACCGGTGTAGAATTTGTATCTGGTTAGTCATCTGTTCCCTGTGTGTGTGCCAAGACCGGTTGGACAAAACCTGGACCGGTATAAGCGTGACCGGTTAAAGTACACTGCTTACATGCCTAGTCTACCGGTTCACAATTAAGAGTACCGGTGTGATGTACCAGTGTTCCGATGGGATTGATGTTTGCCAATGACTTTACCAATGACAACTAACCTTATGTCAACAAAAAAATGGTGAGCAAGAAGGTGACGCTTCACTTTACTTGGACTTTACTTGGCTCACCGCCAAGTAAAGTGAAGCGCCATCAAATATGAGGCGTTACAAACTTTAAATGCCACGAGTGCCGATAACCGCAAATGCTATTCCAGAAGTGTCGATGACTAAGAAACGGCTGACATAAATATGAATAGAGGTTGTCATCTATGATTAAGTAGCTACTTCATCATCGATGACAATGATTCAGCAGCTTACATCATATTCCAAGTCAGAAACAAATGCCAGCGACATCAAACCAATTGGTGTGTTGTGACAAGAAACAACAGGATAAGCTCACGAAATATTATGAACTGAATACAACAACAAACCAAAAATTGCTCAAGAAGTCTCTATCGCAGCTACGTACTTCAACAATATTTAGTATAATGGTCATGTATGTAATGTTCTTTTAAGTCAATCAGACAGTTTTTAGTAACTTTTTGTTCTTTAAGTTTTTTAGTTAATTTAGTAACTTTCTATTCTCTCTTTAGTTCTAGATCATTTTTGTTATGGAAACATCTTATTATAATTGCTTATTTGAGGGAGAAAAAATTTTAGTCAATTTAGTAACTTTCTATTTTGTCTTTAGTTCTCGATCATTTTTGTTATGTTTCATCTTATTATAATTGCTTATTTAAGAAATTTTTCTCCCTTTGTTTAATATTGAATATCAATCGATTATCATTTCATGGTATCGGAGCAAAGGTTTGTTTTTGGCAAATTTTACCAATAAAATGTGGTTGAATTACCTGGAAATTTGCTTGAAATTTCTAGAAGATTTTTGCTTAATTTTTTTAAAACAAAAATCGTGAGGTCTATTTGGTGGATTTTTTTGAATAAAATTTGTGGTTTTCTCTGAACATTTCGTGAGGAAATTTTCAGAAGATTTTTTCCATTTCAATTTTTGGCAATGAATTCTGCAGATTTCTTTACCATTTTCTCACAAAAAAATGATTATTTTTTGGATCTACAAGGATTCTCTGTTCTTGTGACCAAGGGTTGGTTTTTCTAATCTTAGAGGATATTCCACATTTTTTCCCAAAAAATGTGATTTTTGATCTAAGAGTTTTTTTGCATTATTTTTCCCGAAAATTGTGGAGAGTTTTTTCATGTTTTTTTTCCACAATAATGGTTTTTCTTATCTCGGATGGTTTTGGTTTTCTTTGACATGGATTTGTTGGTTTTTGACGATTTTTTTAAAATCATGGGTTTTTACCGTGTTTTCCTCAAAATGAAGGTTTTTTGATGGTTTTTATACAAAAACTGTGATTTCTTGTAGATTGTTTTGAGTTTAACCTGATCTCAACATTGCATCGAGGGTTTGATGATTTTCCAGTGTAACACAGGTCCTAGGAGACCAGGCGATGGCGGGACAAGTTTTCAGAACAGGGGGAAAAAGGGCTTCAATTTGGGGACGCCAGGGGACGGCGGGGGGCAGTTGGGGGCTAGTGTTGTATATGCTATATACTATACATATACTACTTGAAATGCTAGTTATGAAAAGATCTATAGCAGTATAAGAAGTAATATAGCAAAATTGCAAATGCCAAATACTAAATACAGACTACAGTATACTTGAACATTGAAGTTTTATACATTAAATAATAAATATCAAATTAGTAATTACTATTAGAAATTAGAATACTGAATAAAATTGTCGAATCGACAAATGGAAGATTCATATCATATCAAAATATGACAGTAGCACCATATGAATTGCAAACATAGATTCACCAACATAGAAACCCCAGTTCTAATTTTATTTAGGGTAGCCAGCATAACTAACAATAATGTATGCAATAGCAGCTACAAACCCTCATAAACTGCCCATGTTATGTTTGTAAATGATCTGAAAATGTCCTTCAATCAGCCAAAAATATATGTATATATATCTGAAAATGTCCTTCAATCAGTCATTGTAACAGGGACAAAGGTAAGTAATGATCTGTTTTTTAGACAATGGTACAGGGAAATTCAATGGGAATTGAGAGATCACAAATTATGGGTCGAGCAGATGAAGAGACAAATTGAAAATATAGGTCCCTGCCATAATCAACTGGCAAACTGTCTATGCCAGTGTAACAGCTAACAAAGAAAATCGGAGAAGCGTCAGTTTGGCCGGTAACTCGATCAAGAGATCTTATTTCCAGTCCTTCATGGGGGGACAAGAATCACGGCCAGTATGGCAATGATGCGGCATTTACTCAAATGTAAATACTTGGAGGCCATCACCGCGAGGATATCTGAAAAATCAAACCCCAAATAGCGGACTTGACAATGACTATATTGACATAATCAGACACATATTGTGATGGGACACCTTATTTTCCAGCTTACAGAATAAATGTCGGGGCTTTTCACTGCGCAGCGTGTTTTCTAAATTATCTCGTGCTTTCTCTCACAGGCTATCTATGTCTTCGCCTCCTGGTATTTATGCATTGTCTTTGCGTGCATTATCAGTTGAAACAAATCGAGAGAATATAAAATTACCAGTATTTGCAGTTGAATAAAATGTAAAATACCCTAATTTGTGACAGACAGTAGAGAAAAACTGAGTATGGAGATAACATGCATACCATGGATGGCTCCTGGTCAGGAAGAGCTAGGCCTGCCTTGAGAAGTTTCGAACCCGCGTCAATTACTACTGCCTCCATTGATATGAATATTAATATGCTTGGATTGGATGTGTTCACTAGTTTTTTGCTCGGCCTTCACAGCGGAGAAATAGTGTAGCCGTCCCAATCAAACAGCTCTTAAACCCAAGAGATATCCCCTAAAATTTGAATTACAGATCATTACAGTCTTCTTTCTCGTCAACTTGCAACAAAGAAGGGGAACTAAAAATGCTTTCAGACACATCACTAGCAATTTCCACCTGTGATATGTTATTTCTTCTCGTGGGGGTACGGGATGGAGGGAGGGTAAAAGGAAAAGCTAGAAGTGGAGTTGTATTGAAGTTTTTTGAACTTTATATTATAATAATATTGTGTATATAATTTTAAATGGAGGGTAAAAATGATTGGAGTGGAAAATAGGGAAGGTAATAATCGAAATTAATTGGAGTAGATAGATAAATCAATCTTTTACATTTACAAAGTTAAAAGTAGTCTATGGGACAAGTAGTATTGTTAGTACCTGTCGTATAGGCAGAGACTTATGTTATCACTGCACTAAAAGTAATTAATCTTATTTCGAGAATCATGTCACAATAGCGCAAATAAATGTTTATCCTATAGTTTTAGCTCTTTTATTTTTCAACTTTAATTTTTTATTGAGTTCTTTCCTTTTTCTGATTCGTCGATGCTAATTTTGCTGGTATTTTTTTATTTTTTCTATTAAAAATTGTGAAGAAAAATCTTCAACCAATGAATGATGAGGGGGAGAAAAATAAAGGTTGTTGAATGCTCCACTAAGTCACAAATACCATGAATAAAAAAATAATTAAAAATTCATGAGATAAGCATCAATTAATTGCATTTGTCACTAAGTAGTTGTGGATTTCAAATCACTTTATTTTTTCCACAGGCTTCATACATTTAGGTAAAAAGTAAAAGTTATTTTGAGTCCAGGCGTTTACTTGAGTCTACTAGAAAGCAAGATATTTTTTTTCAGAGGGTTTCACATACAAGGACTTGGTTCGTAACTCCAATTGAAGTTGTTTCTATTTGGTTTTATGGGCATCAATATACAATTGGTCCTTTTTATCTAGATGTTGCATTCTGCATTTGGAAATTTGCAAGTGATTTTAACTGATTTAAGTTAAGAGTTTCAAAAGATTTACAATTAAGGTAATTTGGCTTTGGTTTTTGTTTTGGGACATGGATTTACATTTACTAAAATTTAAAAAAAGCTCCAAGTTGAGCTCTGTACTGATATTAGCCCCACAGACACATATCTGGTAGACAAACCCTAAATAGAGTCTAGTTCATGTATTTTCAAAGTTTTTTCTTCATTTTATCTCATTGTCTGTGCATATTAACCATATGCTTTGCTCTAGCTCTGTGTCATGGGAAGATTGTTGCTTCAGAGCCCTGAGAGGATCGCCCGTAGTTGCAATCGTACACATCCAATAGAACAAAGCACATCACAATTGGGGAGGAAATTCTTAATGTGTGTTTAGCGAACAAGAAGAGATATTTTTAGTTTTGAAAATCAGACAAAAAGATTGCAGAATGACCCAGTTAAGATTATTAACGCTTCCTTCAAACAGGAAACACTCATATGTCTTTGTATGTGGTTTTGATGCTCAATCACTCAAAATGCTTTTCAAACTCTGTAGCGTAAAAAAATTCCAGGTGCAGTTGTATCCAGGTTGTTTTGGAAGAGTCTTGTGAAATGTTTAAAAGACAAATTCTGGGTAGTTTTTATAATTTGAAGTTTCTTCATGGTTCTAGATTTTTACATCTAGGGTGTCCTTGAAATTTGTGTTTGGTGTTGTCCGCAATCTTTATGCTCTTTTGATTTGGGTTTTATGTTGCCACAAGATTTGTCATCCTTATTTATTTATTTTATCTCAAATTGCAGATTTTCTAAAACATAACGGAGGTTAATGAAAATGTTCCATTTAGCCAAATAGGGTTTCATTTTGTGAGTTTGAAATGTCTAGGGAATGATGATTTAAGTTTCATCAGTGCGAATAGGTAATATGCAACAATTACAGTTTTATCGATCATACCCACGATGCCATTTCTTGGGGGCCCAAGCTAAGTTGGGTTTGAAATACATGTTTTGTGATCTAAAGTTTGGATTTTTCCATGAAATGGACGCTAGGGTCTTAATTTACTTGTAGCTTTTGGTTGGTGCCAATTATGCTATTATCTTTTTGAGAATTGGGATACCATCTGAAATGTTAGTTTGTAATTCTTGCACAGTCAGTTATAACTGTAAAGTCTAATCTATCTGTTAGACTCGGTTGTTCGCATGTGCTAAACATAAGGAATCTCCAAGCTCAGTTTATATACTGAAAACTATGTCTCCATAATTCCAATATGCACTTAAATGACTATCCTCTTTACCTATCCTTCAGATGTAGCCGGTCAAACTAAACAGAACCGAAGGATGTTTCTGATTTTTTGCATTGACTACCTCATTGTATCCCATGTCTGCAGTCTATCAAGTTGTCATATGCCTAGTCAATTTGTCATATTGCTTTTAGGTTTCAAAAGTATTATCATGTGATTCATTGTACATAAGTTTTGTAATTGAATTTTGTATTAATTACATGATTGTGCATTATTTCCATTTAAGAAGAAATGGAAAGACTGAATAGAGTGTAAGGAGTACATTCCAGTTAAAAGGCATCAGAAACAATATGTTACAATAACAAAAAAGTGGATATCTCTATAAACTTTTCTACAATTTTGAATTTATATCCAGTTTATATGCCTTCGTCATTTTATCTAGGATAGTTATGTTGAACAATAGTTTGTTGCAGAAGACTTAATCTTCCTTGCTAAATGATACCCATGCTGAAGTAGAAATTTAATA
Organism: Chamaecyparis obtusa; assembly: GCA_027943335.1. Lineage (NCBI taxonomy): Eukaryota > Viridiplantae > Streptophyta > Pinopsida > Cupressales > Cupressaceae > Chamaecyparis > Chamaecyparis obtusa. The sequence goes on from BSBK01000615.1 coordinate 1,578,193, forward strand.
GTACTAACTCATCTCAAATTTGCTTGCCTTTGTAGGTTTTTGGAAGCAGAAAAAGAAGCAATTTTCTAGACTTTTGCAAACAGGACTTAAATTGAAATAGATTATCAAAATGACAAAAACATGTTATCCAGTCTATATGCTTTTGCTCTCTATTTATATTATAACAAACAATCACCTTATCGGTTTTGTACATATGAAACACACATGGTTCATTTTGTATAAATAACTCCTGATTAAAATATACAAAACCAAACATCTTATATGCGTACCGCCTGCTTAACATTATCATGAAGCTTTTCCTTGTCACCAATAAAATAGGGATTTGTTTTCATGGTTAGAATGTTCACCGTGTTATATTTGAAATGCAGCTCCTAAAAATAGAAAGAATCTAAAATTCATAAATATGCCTTGCTAAATCATAAGAGAAGATTCATTAAATTACTCCCTTTAATTATTCTATGCATTGGTATTTTTTAATATACTTCGATATAGCTAAATGGATGACCATATATAATTATAAATGCATATTGCAGGTTCTTAGATAGAACCCATGGAGTCTTCGTTGCAAAGTAATTCACCAAAAGATACAGACCCATAACATTACTTGACTCAAGGAAAATTCTTATTATTGAAACACGTTAATAGTTGAACCTTGCCTCCTCATTTTTATTTATATTTTAGTAACTCTATTGCTTTTCCAATTATTAATTGCTCTCATGGAAAGGATTTTACAAACTTGTGACTAGCATCATCACCTTAATTTCAATTTTATTGCACAACACAATACTTCTTCATTCAAAACCTACTTCCCAGAAGGCAAGGACTCCAGCTCAGCAGAGCACTTGTTGTTTTGATCTTTTGTATTTCAATCATTTTCTTATTCATGAAGATGAGAAGCATCCTACTAAAAAGTTTTAAATTTTATATTGTAATAATATTGTGTATATAATTTTAAAAGGAGGGTAAAAATGATTAGAGTGAAAAAATAGGAAGTGGTTAATAATTAGAATCAATTGGAGTAGCTAGATGGATCAATCTTTTACATCTATGGGGCTAAAGTAGTTTATGGGACTAGTAGTATTGTTGTTTTGATCTTTTGCATATCAATCATTTTCTTATTGGAGGAGATGAGAAGCATTTGTAGATACCCAAAAATGGACACACTTGCAGATTCACATTTAGTCACTAATTATTCTTCTAAATTAGTTAATGGTTATTTAATCATTAATTAATCATCTTATTTTCCTCTAAAAATCTAATCTTTTAATTAGTTAATCACCTCTCTAATATTAATTAAATAATTAAATTAAATTAATTAATTACTTTTAATTAATTGATCTTTATCAATTAATTGAATTCAATTTCCTATTTCCCATTATTTAAATTTAATTATTCAAATTCACTAATTATTCTTCCAAATTAAATTAATTAACCAAATTAATTTAATTTCACATCAATTTCATTTAATTTCATTCTAATCTCATCCTTCTTTTTAATTGAATTTTTAATTCAATTAAATCTTCTAAAAATCTAAAAAATAAAAAATATGAGACAATTATAATTTCTAAAAAACTCAAAATCCCCATAAATTAAGAAAAATAATTTTCAAAAAATCAAATCATTTTAAATAAAAAAAATTAATTCTTTTCTCAAAATTCAATTTTGGAAATTCTTATCTTTCAAAAAAATAACTAAATCCTCTCATCTTTATTTCCTAAATAACTCTCCGCTTTTTTTAGTTAAATTGGAATTAAATCTTTTATTCTAGAAAGTTACCCAAATCTTTTCAGTTCTTAATTATCTCATCCATTCAATCTATTTTTTCCCAAATCAATCTTGATCGTCCATTGAAATCATAATTTCTATATAAGAAACCCTCATCTCCCATAATTTCATCACAAAAATTTATGCATCAAACCTCTATCAGTTTATCATCACAATCATTAGCAAATCAAGCATTTGATCAGATTTCTTGGAGCTCGGAGTCAAGGTGTTGCCAGATTCATAGTTGAGTGCCACACCTCAACCAAGCAAAGAGAAGCAACAGAAGACTGGGGTATTCAATTGGTTTGCATGTTTATGATTATGTTTGTTTCGAGTTGTTTATGCCTCTTATTTTGTTGTTAATAGGCTCATATTTAGTAATTGTTTGATTTCCTTTATTGGATTGATTAGTGCTACTAACCCTCATTTTTTGAGTGTGCAGACTTAGGCCTATACATTTTGGTGAACCCGATGTGAATGAACAACCCAAGCCCAACAATGCTAAAAATTTGATAGATTTGTCTCCCATATTTGCATGCAGGTTTTCTTTGTTGATATCTTGTTACATGTAGGGTTTTCAAATATTTAGTCATATCTCATAAACGGCTTGGAATTTTATAATAAAAATTTTACTACACTTTTTAGATGGAATCAGGAGGCTATAGTTTGAAAATTAGATTCTTTTTATCATTTTTGTGTAATTTATAATTTTTTTATGATATTTCATAAAAAATTAATTATGGGTGCAAATCAATGAATTTATTTGAAAACTTTACATTTCTAGAAAGCTCTCAAAAATATAAATAGGGTCTATTCTCTATATTTTCAATTTTGATAACTAATAATTGTCAAAATAAATGGATCTTTCAAATCTAGTTTGTTTTCATAAATCGGGTCTTGAGGACACAAATGAAGGAATTTTTTAAAAATTCTTACATTTTTGGAAAGCTCATTGATTTTGACTATGGGTTACTTCTTTACATTTTTGCTTTTTCAAACCATAAATACATTTAAAAAATAGATCTTTATGACTAGGTCAAAAGCAGAAAAACAATCAAGGTGCACTTGTTCCAATTTCAATTGATTTGTATGCTCATCCTTGATTTTGCTAAACATATCAATTTTATTTCACCTTGGATTTTTTTTTTGGACTAATGTTTGTGAAGGGGACGCTTAGGAGCTGGAACGATTGCCACTAGGTGAGTATCAAAAAAGTAAAATGCAAAATAAAAATTCAAAAATACACCTAGCCTTTGCTAACTTCGAATTAGGTAAGCCTTATCCCTTTGCATTTTGCTTAAATTGTGGCATTCAAATTTCAACATCTAGCTTAATTAGAAAGCCTATTATTGTTTGATAAATTTTGGTATTAGGCCTATGCTCTTCACTTTCATAGTGAATCAAAATGCCAAACATGCCAAAATGGATCAATAAAAAGAAAGGCTAAAAGAATGAACAAACACTAAAATTTAAGCCTATGTGTTTGTGGATAAAAGCATTAGGCCTATGCTCTTCACTTTCATAGTGAATTAGAATGCCAAACATACTCAAATCCCCCTATATTAAAAGGTTTGGGAAAGAATCTTGTTAAACGTGTTTGGAAGTAAGTAAGTAATAGGGATATGCTCTTACCCTTCTCAGGGTAATCAGAATCCTAGACCTACTTCTCATTTAAATTTCATTGCTTTCATGAACATGCTACTTAAATTAAAACTTTAGAGGGTTCACCTCCCGAGAACATGCCTTAGCGAGGCCGATGAGAGGGACAGCCCAAAGTGGGATATAATTATTTTTGCCGCAATAATCCAACCCACTATAAAATAAAATACATTCATCCTTAATGGGGTGAATGATAAAAAAAACTTGAGAATAGTACCTCCTCTAGTAATCCTTCAGGATTGCACAAAATCATATTTTTATGCGTGTTGGAGGCCTCTATAATGGGGGATAGACTTAAGTCTTTCTGAACGGAATCCTTACTAGAACCTTGTTAAGTAGTAAGCCACCTTTTTTAGCCATGTTGAACCAAATTTCCCTTAGGTAGATTGCTCAGTATCTTTTCTTGTGAAAGACCAGTGGAGACAATTGAGAACATACACGTGGTGTTAGATTTTTAGAATTACTGATTGAAGTGTGTGTTGTGTTTGGTTATCATTTTGTTCTTTTATCTGAATCTTTTTTTGGAGTGTCGTCAACAAACTTTACAACCAAATTAGTTAAGTTCTCCATAAAGGGTTGCACGTCCTTAGAACTGATGAGTAAAAACCTTCAAATAAGTCTTAAACCATAGAGGTTCATCTTCCTCTATAAAGACTTCATCTAGAGACACACTTGCACATTTTGCAAAACTCATCATCTTAATCCAAAATCAAACACTTTCAATGAGTAACTCTTGGGATCTTCCCATGCATACTCTCAGTCGTGGTTCCATCACAGGTCCATATCCAAACAACAACCAGAGGAATCTTTCATCAACCCTTTCCCTCCATCAGAGGAAGAACCAGAGATTAATCCCTATGAATAAGTTGATCCTTCTATGTATTATAAAAAGATTCTTGAATCATCCCAACCTCCCAAATCAAAAGCTTTCCAAAATGTAATTGAAGAAGAGCTAGAAGATGTTGAACAAGATGCATTTGCATCTCAAGTTATAGAGAACGTAGTTGGACATAATCCCCAGAAGTACCTAGCAATGCTCTTGAGCAAAGGAGTCACACTTCCTTTTGGGTTTGATGTCTCAAAAATATGGCCTAAGAACCCTTTGGCAGCACATGACACTACTTCCCAACTCCCACCAAATATTGTAGTATCTCAAGTCATGACCATGTCTGAAACCTCACAAGTAATGACATCCCAAACATCGACACAGGCTGGCTCTTCTTCAACATGGAGACTTAACCAAAACCAAATGGCATCTCAAGGGATCCCCACCTTCCAAAATGCTATTGGATCTTCTTCCATGACTAGCTTGTCTCAAAAACTACCTTCAACTACCATCTTTGCAAGCATCCTTGTTGCATCTTCAGCAAGCCAAGGTCATTAAAACCACTTTTCTAATATTCCAATAGGACCTAGCTCTCAAACCCAATCAAGACAATTAGGATCTTTCTCAATTGGTCCTACATTTAGTCAACCACCCCCCAAGAGATAGATCTTTGTTCCAACAACAACCCAATTGGAATCCCCCCCATGTTCAACAGAACTTTCCATATGGTATCCATAACCCAATTCTTGGTAGATCTTACACACATATGCCACAATACCATAATCTAAGACAAGCTCCTCTACCAACTTCCACACAACCACTCAACCTTGGAAACCTCCCTCAAGATCATACTGACCTCTTGATTCAAGAGTTTCAAAACTTGCGAAATGAGGTGTCAAGCATTCAAAATCAATGGAAAACCAAGTCTTATACCTCAGAAGACTTATACCCCTACCCCTTTGACCTCTCAATTATGATGCTTCAATTCCTTGTACACTTTACGGTGCCAAAGTTTGACAAGTACAGAGGAAAGATAGATCCTATAGAATATATCAGAGAGTGTTTTGCTAGTTGCATAGAGGTTGCTCAAGACAGATCATACCTTATTCAATTGTTTCCTCAAAGCTTGGTCGGTCCAACAATGGAATGGTTCTCGCATCTACCCCATGGCATTCAGTCTTGGGAGGAACTAGCTAAAAATTTCATAGAACACTTCCATCATAACATCGAATGCAAGGTCAACATCAAAGACCTATGTGATACAAAAAAAAAGGAAGGTGAGTCTTTTTCCAACTTCTTGCAAAGATGGAGAAGTAATGCTAACAGGATATCCCATGATGTCCCAGAACAAGATCTTATAGCCATGTTTTGCGACAACCTTATCCCAGATATGGCTTACACAGATGAACTTCAACTCACATCTAATTTTACACAATTGATTGAGTGAGGCATTAGAAGTGAGAAAAACCTAATCAAGAGAAGAGTCGTTGTTGATTCTCATCAACCCAGCACCACCAAGAATAATGTTGACAAAGAAAAATGGTGGAATAAGAACAAAAATGTCACTAATGATGGTTTCGTTGATGTTAAGACAATTAATTATGCCTAGCTGAAGATCTCATTAAAAGGGGCACTTGTGCAAAATCCAACCAAGGTAATGCACACATCATTGGAAAATAATAAAACTCCTGACACGAAGATTCAAATTGGCAATGTTTACCAACCTCAACCCAATGTATCACGTCCTCCAAGACAACCTTTTTTCCAAAGTGCAAGTATACCCCACTAAGTGAACCAATTGAATCAAAAATAAGAAGTTGATCCTAAATAATATGATCACCTTACCAGAAATATGAGAATTTGAACATGGTGTGTTCAAATCTAGGTGGTGGAATGATAATGACTTTTGCGAGTATCACCATGTTAAAGGTCATAAAACCTCAAACTGTTAACGATTGAAGAACACTATCCAAGACCTAACCAAACAAGGATCAATCGATGTTGATAATCCCAAACCTAGAGATACCACAAATCATACCATTTTTAAGGATCCATTATAAAATCATAACAAAGGAAAGGCCCCTGTGTCTGGTAACCAACCCAAGCAAGTCAACTATACCTACTCGTCCTCTGATAACGTGATTAATTGTGTTAATTATGTTGAAAAGCAAATTGCTACAATCACTATCAGAGATAACAATTCAAAATGTGCAGTCACAACCCGTCACTCCAAGGTCATCCTATTGGAGGCACCTTCAACTTCTGCTACACCTGCAAATGCTACACCACTTCCCAATCCACATCCTAGTATTGTGGATCAACTTAAGAAAATACCTGCACAAATCTTTATTTTTGAGCTACTCCGCATATCTCCCCAGCATAAGAAAGCATTGGACCAAGCTCTTCAAAATGTAGTTGTCCCATGGGACATAACTCCTGAGAATCTGCAAATAATGGTAAACTATATCACAACCCATAAACATGCTGTAATACCCCAAAAATGGGCTATAAGTTCATTAATCTCCTACATCTTCAATTCGAATGAAATCGACATCAAAGTCCTAACCTAAGGCACATCTAAACATCATCGAATCATAATTGATTATCTTAAATTTTGCATCGGGGAATATTCCTAGTAATATTCCTAATTATCTTAATTATCTTTAATTTAATGATTATTTGGCGATAAATCACATTTATCCTAAAAATTTAATTAATTGAATATTTTCATATTTAATTAATTAGATTTAATATTTGCCACTTAATTGTGTAATTAAATTTAATTCTATCTATTATTAATTGTATTATTTAATTTTGACAATAAGTCAAAATTCCTATCTTTAATTGATTAAATTCTTATTTAATTAATTAAAGCATGTTGTCATTATTTAATAATATAATTTTTAATAAAAGTTTGGTAAAATAGTTAATTAACCCATAAATTAATTATTTATTTTCAAAAATCAATTGAGTTGAGGATAAATCACTTTATTTATTTATTTAATTCTTAATTATTATGCATATTCAAAAGAAACAGTTAAACTCCAAATCAGAAAATCAATGCAAGTTATTGACTTTTTGGAAATCAACATCCTTTTGGAGTTCAAAAAGCTGATCTAAACTCTAATTTGAGTTAAAAAGCTGTTTTTGCATGTTTTTGCATGATTTTGAGAATTAACTATCTTTTATGATCAGATAACTCAAAAATCAAGATGAGTTAATTTGAGTGATTTATGGCTTTTATCCATGCACCTCCAAAGCCATGGATTTCTATAAATTAAGGCTTTAGCTCTTCACAAATCATCTCATATTTTGCACAATCACGCTGGAGAATTGGAATTGAAGAATCAACTCTTGTGAATCGACATCTTTGTGAGATCAATCTTATTTTTGCATTCATAGTTTTCATATCATTGTTAGAATCTTCATTGTTAGATCATTTAGCATTCATTTCATATCAGTTTTCAATAGCATAGATTCATATCAAGTTTTTATCATTCTTATTGCATAGAAAATATCAAAAATATAGATTAATTGCATTTATTCCATATCTAGAATTGCATTCAAATCCTTCATTTAGGTGTCGTCTAGGCCACTGATCTCGATTACAATCTGAGAACATTAATCTCGCACCTATTAGAAGGCAGTAAATCGCTTGGTTAGATAGCTTTCAATTTTGCACGATTTTGATTATCAATAACCTCTAATGTTTTACTGAGTGTTGTGTTTACAGATCAGGTACAATTTTCACACACACATTTCTGGCGCCCACCGTGGGGCCACCCACCTTTGCATGCTGGTTTTGATTTTTTTGGGAGCTAAAACCCCAAAGTTTCAAAGATTTAATTTTATCTCCCAAACGGCTTGGAATTTTGATCTGAAATTTTTTTTACAGGTTGGTGACATGTCATGGAAGCTACAGTAAAAAATTTAGAATTTTCTGAGATGTTTTGAATTTTTAATAATTTTTTCTTGAAATTCCAGAAAAAATTAATATCTGACGCAAATCAGCATATTTTTTGAAAATTTTTATATTTTCGGAAAGATCTTTAAATTCTACAGGGGGTCCATTCTTTGTGTTTTAAATTTGGACATGATATCATAGCTCAAATGGTCAATTTACAAAAACTGGTCTGTTTAGATAAAATGGGTCTCTAGGGCACAAATGAAGAGGTTTTTCTAAAATTTTTGCATTTTTGGAAAGCTCTCTATTTTTTAGCAGGGGTCTCTATTCTGAATTTTTATTTTTGTGGCCAAAATCATATCAAAAAAATTAGATCTTGTTGACTAGGTCAAATGCAGCAAAAAAAATAAAGTTTTGTGATGGGTATGCACTTATTTTTTTTACATGGTTCAATGAATGATATGAGTTGTCATTTGGGTTGATTGCTGGTTATTATTACTGATAATAATTGATTTTTAGAGCTAACCCTATGGTTTTCATAAGTTGAATATATTTTGCATATCTTGTTTGCTTGTTTGCTTGTTGGAGAGTTCGTCACTTGCTTGCATGGAAAAGCTCAACAAAAATTGCTAAAAATCAAGTAAAATCTACTAAGCGCGTTGCAAGGATCCCAGGTATTCTCCTTCATCTAATAATATTTTGATTTGGGACTTAAAATAAATCTCTTATGTGTCAAGCTTGTGTGCATCTTTTCATGCTTTTTGATATATTTCTACACACTTGCATAATTGATACTAGGTTGTGAACCCTTAAGGATTCATTAAGTAGTCTTAGAATACTTGTGATTGATCTTGATTGCTATCTTGGGTTATTGGACTCGCTAATCCGCCGGCCCCTCATTTCCGCCCCGTGGTTGCAATCTCAGCGCCATAAAGGGGAGGGGTCAACAGGACAGAAGCGTTAAATGTTCCACTTGGCAACCCTTTTGTGCTTTTAGGAACTCCCTTGTTTTCTAAGTTGTGGACTCATTTTTAGCTTGTGTGAGGTGTTAAGTGTTCCACCTTGTGGACTCATCTCATATTCGCTTTAAACGTTAAGTGTTCCTCTTTCTACTTTTTGGATGCTTTTGGTAGATTTGCTTTCGGAACATACATCTGTGCTCACATAGTAATTAGGCCCTATGAACACTATTTGTGATTCTTGAGAGATTGGATTCCTAGCGAAATCCTTCTTGACGATAGAATCCTTGTAGGTAGGGAGGATACTTAGTGCGTTTCACATTCAACTTAGTTAGTGAGTCTTCTCTTATTGATCGACACATTCTCTCTCCGGAGAGGTTGATAGATCATGTGGGGTTGATATCACAAGCTTTGGTGAATCAAAATTGGTTAGTGCGTCTTCTCTTATTGATTGATACATTCTCTCCCCGGAGAGGTTGATAGATCACGTGGAGTTGATATCACAGACCTTGGTGGAACAAAACTTTGTCTTAGCGTGTCGGATTAATCTGCTTGCTTTGTTTGGGTTAAAAGTGAAGAGGTGTCAAAACCTTGAATCTGGAGCCAAGTCCCCTTGTGGTATACTATTGTGAGTCATCTTTAGAGAGGGTTAACCGTAGCGGACAATCCCTTCACAGGGCAAACTGCATTGACGGAACCTCAAGCGGTAATAGCCATTTTCGCCATGGTAGTGACAACCGCTATATAAATGTCCTTGTGGAAGAAATCTCCACGGGTATGGTTCATTGTTGGGTTGTCAGATCTCCCTAGCAGCTCTTGATGATTAAGTTCTCGGACTGTGTCAAAACCCTGGTGCGCCGGGATTGGAGTTCACCCCTTTGAATCATAAAAGTTGCAGAGTCAAACCATTACTAAAAACCCTAGAGAGGCCAATTTTTCATTCTCAGGTATATGTGTGTTATTGCAAAACTTTTTTAGAACATACACAATTATTACTCTCAGGGATTAGCACAATTTGGTCACTTGATTGTTCATGCGCAAGGTTGCTTTTGCCCTTATTCATTATTTTCAGATGTGCTTGGAATCACTTGCTTGCTATTCTGCATGCTTATTTATCTACATGGCTATTAAAAACGATCAAATCTGGTATAACCTTCAAAATCTGGACAATACAATTTGCAAACAATCCAAAACTGAAGACCTTAAATTTTGCAAAAATTGACGTAAAGTTCTTTCTGGAGTCAAAAGTCATTTCAAGAAGTCAAAAGTCGTATGACTTTTTGTAAAATGTCATTTCAGTAAAGCCCATATGTCGTATGATTAAGAACCCAGTGTCGTACGAGTCTGCAGAGTGTCGTTTGGAAAAATTTGAGAGAGTTGTCAGAAATTATCAAATTGCAAGATATCCAATGTTTCCAGCCTAGTTCCAGAATCTGTCAAAAATATCATTGTGTCAGGAATAGAGCAATAGCTATTGAGAATCAGTACACATGTCTCAAAGAATTAGTAAACATGAGGAAGAAATTCTGATCGCCGCTATAATGAAACAGATACATGCTATGCAAGTCCAGCTTGACAAACTTGGGGAAGAAAAGGAACCTCTATACTCTTTTCCATTTGATAAAGACTTGTACATGTCATCATGCCCCCGAAAAAAAATTGAGCAATATGATATCTCTTCCATGGAGAGTGACACATCTAGCTTTGGAGACTATGATGACTATGATGACAGACAATGTAATGATACCTATGACACCTCTGTTCCTAAGAGTCCTCCTCGTCGTTCGTTCCTACTTACTACAAATGGGCCATCACATTGGATAGATCAGGAGAGTGATCCATATGATTCTGATTATCAAAGAGACTTTGATGATTTCTATGCACAATACCCAGATGATCCATCTGTTTCACTTGAGGAAGAGAAAGTTTACCACACTGATTATAAACATGCATACTATAAGGATCTCTCCTCTAAGAACTCTCAGGATGAAAATAAAGATTACACTCTCAAGCAAGATCATGTTAATGTTGGACCTTTGTCTTGTGATGGTTCCCTTCCATCCCCTACTTCCTCCAATACCCATACATTTCCTAAAGCTTTCGAGTCTTTCAAATCTTTCACAAAACCTTCATCTGACACAAGCCCTGATACTTTTCATGTGGTTCCCTATAGTTATCCTCCAGGGCTACCCCTTAAAGAAACTCAAGGTAACCTTCACTTGGCTACAAATACTTTCAATAATGATAAACCTAAAGAGCCTAAGCCTTCATATGCTATAATCCCTACTTTGGCTAGTCTTTCACCATCTATTCCAAAGTCATCCATACAATCCCAACATGCTTCCTTGTCCTTAGAAGTGGCTCCATGTCAAGAGGACTCTAAAAATGATAAAGAAAAGAACATAAAGAAAGATCAAGATCAAGAACCCTCCATGTCATCCGCTCCTTTTCCCGATGTCTCTTATCCGCTTCATGGTTATTTTGATCCTATACCTCCTTTTTCATGCATTCCACCATATCTTAAGTCTTCTCTTAAGGAAGATCAGGCTACTACTTACACTGTTGAGCTTATTGACAATCAAAATAACCTTACTACACTTGCACTTTCCAAAGATGATACTTCCATTAAGGTTGGTAAAAATAGTGTTGTTAATTCCAATGTTCATTCTATTGAAAATCAAGAGACAAATTATGTGATGGTGCTATCCAAAGATCCTTGTCAAGATCAAAGTCTTCCATCTTCTTATTCTACCACTCCATGTTCACTTTCACTTTCTACTCTTCCTAAGTCTTCGCAAGCTTTGAATGATCCTATCAAAGAAAATGCTCTTATTCAAGATGTCCATGATTTTATTGAAAATTCTAATGCTCACTCTAAAGATGCTGATATCCTTAGTTGTCATATAGATGCTGATGAACTTATTGGTTATCCTTTTGCATCTTCCACTTCCATCCTTGGACCTCTTCCACCACTACAAAGATCTTCACACCTTCCTTCCATCTTGGGTCCTTATGTCCCTTCACTTTCCCCTCCTAACTCTCCTAATTCACCATCCATCTTGGGTCCCTACATCCCTCCATCTCCCATCTTTCCTCAAGATCAACATAGATGCATACCCTTGAATCTTTTTCATCCACCCACCCATCTAGACTAGTCGTATCCTCCCTCTTCCACAAATCCCAAGTCTTTTGGAAGTAACTTGAATGTTCAATACAAGAAAAAGAAGCAATACAAGAATCCATCAAAAAAAGATCACCATGTCTCCTCTAATAGACATGAAAGCATAAAGTCCAAAGAGATATCTAAGAAAAAAACTACAAGACAAGTATGGGTTCCAAAATCCATCATTCAAGATATTCTCTCTAGATCATCAAAAGGAAATAAAAATCCTAAGGCTATATGGATTCCAAAGTCTCTCTTGAAAGAGTCTAGTGTTGAACAAAAAGTAAAATTGACATTCAAGCTTCCAAAGGCTTCCACTTCATCTCCTTCCAAAAATATTCTTCCATTTCATGTGCCCAAACCTCAACCTCTGCTATCCATTCGCCATATTCCTTCACGTATTCCTTCATTCACATTTCCTCCACCCTCTCGCCATCCTTCAAGGTGTGTGTTTACGTTGATCTTGCCTTCCTTTCCACCTACCCTTTTACAATCCTTCCATGCATTATCCTTCTACCTTCTATCATTTTTCCTCATTTGCCTATTCCTCCTATCTTCCAACCTCACTCGCTTTACATAAAACCTTATCCTCCATTTTTCTCTTTCATCTCCCTTTCCCTATCAGCATCTTTGAGCGTGTCATTTTGAATCCTTGGCATATCATGGTTTATCCTTTCAAGGAGCATTATCTAAAAAGCTTGCCTTCTTCCAAAAAAGAAATGAAAAATGAAAAAAATTAAAAATGTGCCTTGGTGAAAACCTGGAAACAGGCACCTTGGTAGCAAAAGTAAAGAGAAATAAATTCATCCTATGGTTAAAACCACTTCCTTGTGGCACCTTGGATAAGTACCATGATGAAAACCTGGCAATCAGGCATCATGCGTAGTTCTTCTACATATTTCATCCATTTCATCTTCTCTCTTTGATCTTGACAATGTTGATCTATACACGAACATTTGGCTATTTTGTGAGCTATCTTATGATGATCTTGCTTTCATTCCTTCCATGTTTAGCCTTCATATCCATCTTCCTCCATTCATTTTCGCCTATCGCTATCCTTTTCCCCTTTGGTCTTGATCTAATAAAAAAAGAAAGAAAGAGTAAAACACAGTGCTATGAAGCCTCTTGACATGTCTACTCCTTTGGATTGCATTCTTTCCTACTCTTGCATTATGATTTTGTGCTTATCCTATGCTAGCCTTTCATTGCTTGACCAAATGTGCTTTACATGACAATTTTTTCCTAGCTTGGATATTCTTGAGGAGTTTTCCCTTGAGGATTTCTTCCCTTCATTCTCCTTCATTCTCTTGTCTTCCATCTCTTCCACCAACTTGTCAATCCCTCTTGTTCTCCACCTTGCTAGACATTGGGACTGCACGATATAATCTTGCTTGGGAGTTTGCAATGGAAAAAGATGCTATCAAGTATGCCAAGTATCAGAACAATTATCAGAATCAGTATCAGAATCATTATCAGAATCAGTATTAGAATTAGTATCAGAATTAGTATCATAATCAGTATCAGAACAATTATCAGAACAAGTATCAGAACCAGTATCAGAACAATTATCAGAACAAGCATCAGAACCAGTATCAGAACAATTATCAGAATCAGTATCAGAATCAATATTAGAACCAGTATCAGAACAATTATCAGCATCAGTATCAGAATCACTATCAGAATGAGTACAGAACTAGTATCAGAACGCCTACAGGGGCTACACCTTTCACTTTAGTTTATGGGTCTGAAGCGGTACTGCCTATTGAGGTTGAAATCCCATCACTCAGAATCAAAATGCATGGACTTGTCACTGATGAAGACTACAGAGTGTCTAGGTTACAAGAACTGGAATTACTAGATGAGCGTAGGCAAGCAGCGTATGATCATCTCAGAGTGTATCAGAAAAGAATGTCTAGAGGCTACAACAAGAAAGTCAGACATAGAAAATTTCAGGTTGGCGATCTAGTGTTGAGAGAAAATCCTAAAAATCAATCACATCGAGAACGCAAGGGGAAGTTCAAACCCAACTAGCTGGGTCCCTTTGTAATCACTGCTACTTTTGGCTCTGGTGCCTATCAACTCTCAACGACTGAAGGAGAACAGCTCCGAGAACCAATCAACGTTCTCCATCTGAAGAAATTCTACGCCTAAGGCATTCAGTGCTTGGTAAATGTCCTGAAAAAAATCTTAAAAATCAGAAAAAGTCCTGAAAAAATGAACATCTTGGTGAAAACCTAGCAATAGGCATCTTGATGATTCACAAAAAAAATCAAAAAATATCAAAAGTACAAAAAAATTGAAAAAATGAAAAATACAAAAAAATTGAAAAAATGAAAAATACAAAAAAATGAAAAAAGAAAAAAAAAGTGCCTTGGTGAAAACCTGGAAACAGGCACCTCGGTAGCAAAAATAGAATCTCTACCAAGATGGTGAAAACTCGGCAAACGGGCACCACTTGTTCCAAAATGCTCCATCTATCAGCACAATCTTGGTCTTTCCCAGCTTTCAGTCTTGCTTTAGTTTGTACATATCTCCCGGTTTGTTCCTGCATTTCCAGTTTTCAATAAGTCGGCCTGTACACCAACCAGCTCAAGCGTTTGCATCCTATCAATGTTCACACTTGGGGGCAATCAATGTCATATCCTATGGTCTCCCATGTATCTTAGACGTGTCATATCCACTCAGAGTCCTTTGAAGCTTCAAGTTGAGTCAGTCAGTCAGTCTCGTCTCCAGAAAGGATTTTGCATCAACAACAATAAAACATCAAAACTCAACTGAAAACAATCTGTGCTTTTCATGCTTTTATCTCCTTGTAGGCTTACTGATTCGCATTGAGATTTTTGCATATTGTGTCCCTTCGAGCTCTTCGATGATGTCTTTTACAGGATTTAGAGAGTGATGACTGGGGGCATAATCTTTTCTTTGTCTTCTGCTTGTATGTGAAAATCTAACAGCTTTGGAAATTCTGGATTGAAATGGTGTCCGACTG
Organism: Chamaecyparis obtusa; assembly: GCA_027943335.1. Lineage (NCBI taxonomy): Eukaryota > Viridiplantae > Streptophyta > Pinopsida > Cupressales > Cupressaceae > Chamaecyparis > Chamaecyparis obtusa. Next base: position 1,593,457 of record BSBK01000615.1, read on the forward strand.
TAAGAGCCTCTATCTCGAATTGGATGGCCATGCGTACCTCGACCATTGATACCCAAAAAAATTCAAGGAAGTTTGATCTAACTATTGTCTTTTTGAGTAAGTTCTTTCTCCTACTGTGGAATGCAATCTTGCCTAAGGATGTGAACGATAAAGGGTCACTACAGGTAATTCACATTGGATTTAGAATGATCTCTTAGCTGTTTGATGTGTTTTTAATGCAAGGCGTACTCAGGTCATCACAATGTTTATGTTTTGATGCTTGTACAAATTGCTATATCAAAATGGACATGATATTCAGGTCATCCTGGCGTTTGTGCCTTGATGCTTATATCTAATCCAACATTTTGAAAATAAAGTCAATATTCATATATCCATGGTTGTTGTCCAGTGGGTGTTGTATTGATTCTTGCAAATACAAATCGATATTCATATGTCTATGGTTTCATGGCTAGTGGGCATTGTATTGATTTATCCGGTTACCTAAAAGTTCAATGATGATAACAAATCGACACATGATCAATGACTAGGTCCTAGGTCTTAGGTTGCATTTCATTTTGCATGTCTCATTGCATTTTGCATGTTTACATGATCTCACAATGATTAAACGAACTTCAATGCTTAAATGATTTTTCAAATCGCATCTTCAAGTCTGACAAGAGCTGAATCTCACACGAAGGTTCCTCCAATGAAATAGCAAGTAGAATCCTTTTTCGGGATCAAAATTCAAATCTAAGATCATTCATATTATTAACTACTTGCATATTCGACCTTCAATCATCACAGAAATCTAGTATTCAACTTAACTGATTATCTTACATCACACTATCAAAATTTCAACTTGGTCAACCATGGTCAACTCATGGTCAAACCTAGTCAAACTTGGTCTTTTGGGACCTTCCAACGATGCAGAATGCGTTCTCGGATGTAAATAACCACTTCTCAGATCAATTAACATGCTTCTAAACTATCAACGCTGACTTTTCTTGTCAGATTTCAATTTTAATCCCGAAGGGGGCATGGTATTGCACATCATTCAAAGTCTGTAAATCAAATTCTATCGATCAAGTCTATCAATATCTTTCATCAGTGATCAAGACAAACAATCACGTCTAGTTACTGATTCATCAAAAGTCCTCATCGCTCGGGGCAAATCTATCATCACTTGGGGCATATCAGATTCATCAAGATCCATATCAATCTGGTATTCTCTTAATCTTGTAAACTGTATTAGTTTTTGCAACCATCAGATCATAGTGTTCTTTCCTTGGTTCTTCGGCAACTGAAGGATTCGGATGTGATACCTGCTAGTTCTGCTAAGACAATTGAGTCTAGAACGGGTCACTCACTTCTTATCAATCCTAAGGTTTAGAATCAGGTATTTTGACACTTTTTCGCAATCATAGGTGTATTTTCTGCTACAGTGAACATTATCTTTGGTCATTCAGGACCTCCTATCTCAATATCTTTCAATCGGTTTCTATCTTGAGATCGGTTTATCTTTTGAATTAGTTTCATATCTCTATCAAACACAGACTATCTTTGAACCACTGCGCTTCACACAGTAATTTAAAGAGGGGCAAAATGTAATACCCCAAAAATGGGCTATAAGTTCATTAATCTCCTACATCTTCAATTCGAATGAAATCGACATCAAAGTCCTAACCTAAGGCACATCTAAACATCATCGAATCATAATTGATTATCTTAAATTTTGCATTGGGGAATATTCCTAGTAATATTCCTAATTATCTTAATTATCTTTAATTTAATGATTATTTGGCGATAAATCACATTTATCCTAAAAATTTAATTAATTGAATATTTTCATATTTAATTAATTAGATTTAATATTTGCCACTTAATTGTGTAATTAAATTTAATTCTATCTATTATTAATTGTATTATTTAATTTTGACAATAAGTCAAAATTCCTATCTTTAATTGATTAAATTCTTATTTAATTAATTAAAGCATGTTGTCATTATTTAATAATATAATTTTTAATAAAAGTTTGGTAAAATAGTTAATTAACCCATAAATTAATTATTTATTTTCAAAAATCAATTGAGTTGAGGATAAATCACTTTATTTATTTATTTAATTCTTAATTATTATGCATATTCAAAAGAAACAGTTAAACTCCAAATCAGAAAATCAATGCAAGTTATTGACTTTTTAGAAATCAACATCCTTTTGGAGTTCAAAAAGCTAATCTAAACTCTAATTTGAGTTAAAAAGCTGTTTTTGCATGTTTTTGCATGATTTTGAGAATTAACTATCTTTTATGATCAGATAACTCAAAAATCAAGATGAGTTAATTTGAGTGATTTATGGCTTTTATCCATGCACCTCCAAAGCCATGGATTTCTATAAATTAAGGCTTTAGCTCTTCACAAATCATCTCATATTTTGCACAATCACGCTGGAGAATTGGAATTGAAGAATCAACTCTTGTGAATCGACATCTTTGTGAGATCAATCTTATTTTTGCATTCATAGTTTTCATATCATTGTTAGAATCTTCATTGTTAGATCATTTAGCATTCATTTCATATCAGTTTTCAATAGCATAGATTCATATCAAGTTTTTATCATTCTTATTGCATAGAAAATATCAAAAATATAGATTAATTGCATTTATTCCATATCTAGAATTGCATTCAAATCCTTCATTTAGGTGTCGTCTAGGCCACTGATCTCGATTACAATCTGAGAACATTAATCTCGCACCTATTAGAAGGCAGTAAATCGCTTGGTTAGATAGCTTTCAATTTTGCACGATTTTGATTATCAATAACCTCTAATGTTTTACTGAGTGTTGTGTTTACAGATCAGGTACAATTTTCACACACACACATGCCACCTTCATTGAGTAGGATGTGCCTTTGCATAAGCCTCTACATAATGATCCTTTGCACCTACTAGTGCAAGTACATAAACATATGATTAGATGATTAGACAAGTCCTCATTGATGGTGGGGTGCGACTAAACATATCTACTCTTGATGCAGGGGCATCCAAGGTTGAGGCAGGGGAATTTCTTATCCTCAATGAAACTGCATAGATTGTTTGTATTTGGTCGGTGTTACTTGGTTGTAGCCTTGACCGACATCCTCAGTCATTGAAGGAAGCTCGGTCACTAAAGGAACTCAGTAGTCTCTGGCACTCGGTGAAAGTGTTACTTGGTCATGCCTATGGTGCTCGGTTGACACTGGTGTTCGGTGATGCTTGACATGCTTGGTTAATTTACTGTTGCTCAGTAGTTCTGGTTTACCAACTAGAGTTCTGTGTGATTTGTTGGGCCGACTTGGTGCATTTATTATTGGTAGCTATTGTTATAGGCCAACATGTTAAATTAAATGTTTGTATACATTTGTAAGCCGACTTGTATGGCATTTAATTATTTGTTGGGAAGAGTTAATGGTTTCATCCAGCCGACTTGTGGTTGATGATTAATATTTATAGGATGTTTGGGTAGATGTTTAGGATGAGGTGGGTGATCATTGGGAGATCATAGAAGTTCATGACTTGAAGGCTTAGTGAATCAAATCTGAGGTTCTGAAAGTTGAAGTTGGCGAAGTTGTGGAAAGATCAAGCATGATCTTGTAGATCAGATTGTTATCTGGTAGTTGTTTGTAGAAGAGCTAGTGGTTTGCACACTTGGAGACAAGGAGATTGCTTGGAGGCTTGCGAGCTCAAGTTTAGATCTACCTTAGAGTTTCCATTAACTTCTGATTGTCTTCAGAGATGAGCTAGCTGAGAGTGTATTGGATCTGTTTCGATCTTGCAAAAAAATTTTGATTGTGATTAGCCCTAACCTAGAAGGCCTTACAGTCGGGCATGTTAATACAAATTACTTGAAACAATGGTTATGTTATCTGTTGTGTTGAGTATTCCGTTATGTAATTCTATTGGTTGCAAGGTTTGGACTGTCCTTCATTGGATCCACCATCCTTGACTGCATTAGGTGGTATCAGAGGAAAGTTTATTCTTATTGGAGCTGAGAGTTGATCTTGTGGAGTGAACGTTGACCTAGCAAGGCTGATCTTGTGAAGTTGATCCTATTGGAGAAAAGATTGTGCACAATCTAGATTGTAGATCTGAGGCACTGAACTTGTGAAATCATGCCCTAGTTGTTTGTGCAAGGTGGTAGGTTGAGATCTAACTTGCATGCAACTTGGAGATTGTCACAAGGTGGTCGATGTAGGGCTTGTTGCAGAGGGTTTCTCTTATCATTAAGGATGCCTCCGAGAAGATTGGACCCTAGAGATATTGCAGATCTTTGTGATACTATGGAATCAAATATTTTTGATAAAGTCAGATTGGATGTTAGATCTGAGATAGAATTGATGAAGAATGACATGGTCACCGAGATCATGAGAGTTGTTGCTAGTGTACCTCAGAATATTGGTACTGAGGATAGATATGAAGAGGTTGCTAAAGAATTTGAGATGCTGGATCTAGTGGTGATGACTGGAGGAATAGATCTAGTGAAGACAAAATTACTCGGTTGCATAAATCTAGAGCTCAGTTTAGTAATGGTTACCGAACGGAAGTTTCTACTTTCTTTGGTACTTTGAAGCCCGACAATCTGATTGATTGGATTGGTGAACTTGAAGATTTCTTTGAGCTATAAGAAATTGAAGATCCTCTTTGGGTGAGATTAGCACATACAAATTTGAAAGGACACATTGCCCTCTGGTGGTGTGTGTGAGTGATTTACACCTTCATGAAATAACAAGATTTAAAAGACAATTACACTATTCAAAAGCAAACTAATCTAAATAATACACAATTAATCTAAATATCTCATGGATCTCTAAAATAAAGTGGTAAATGAGGCTCTTAGCTATAATCCTCAGTAGTGACACTCTAAAGATGAGAATTAAGCTATATGATATGCAAATTTAGATCTATTCTATCAAATTCTAGCTCTATTTGATGAATAATCTACTATGATCAATGCAATTTAAGCTAATTAGCAATGACAAATGATAAGTGAGTGATATGGATGCAAATTGACAGAGCTTTGCTGCAATTCAAAGATATGGAGTGGATGAATTATGCTTCTAAATGCCTTCAATATATAAGATTTTTCCAAGGGTAGGGGGTAGAGTGAGATAACCATGGTTATGCTTGGGTAAGGTCAATTGGCTTTGCTTTGTCCATAAATGGGGGGACAAGGAGGGGACAATCATTTAAATGGTTTCAAAAGGCTGAACCATTTCAACAAAAGTGAGTGATTTGTGTCCATTTTGTCTCATTTTTTCTTTTTTTGAGGGAAATTTGTATTTATTAATTAATTAAAGTAATTAAATTTAGCCATGAAGGGTAAGAGGTTCATTTTGATTTTTGCTTTCAACAACTATGTCATTAATTGAATTTAATCAATTTCATAGTGTTTTTCCCCTTTTCAAGCTTTATTTAATCATTTAATCATTTAATTGAATTTTTCTTTGATTTGAATTGTCTTTCCATTTATTGATTTTTTGTGCCATTTTGATGATTTGTTGCACCTTTTGATTGATTTAAGCCTTTTGCCAATTTTCCATGTCTACAAATGCCCCTCTTTGAGTCGATGTGCGAAGAACACCGATTCAAAGATTCCCTTGGTATGATGATCTGATTCTATTCTGGTTCTGATATGCCTTTGATCGTTCTGATTGATGTACTTCCTAATTACGATGATGTGCCTCTGATGATAGTGCTTATATGATTCTGATGTCTTTGATATGATATAGGTCTTGGTTTGATGATAGGTCCTGGGTTCACTGATAAAGGTCCTGGGTTTATTGATTGCTGATATGTTGATAAGTTTGATATGATAGCAGATTTGATATTGATTTTTCTCCTGATATGAAATTGATATGATATGATAACTTGATATGATACGATATGATATGATATGATATGCCCCACTGATAAATGTTTTTGATGTGATGCCCATTTGATACTCTGATGCCCCCTCAGAAATAAAACATATTAATTCCTTGATTTGAAATATTTTGATTAGTTGGAATATGTTTTGATTTCTGATACCGTTTTAAAGAAATAAGCAAGTTTTATTCATGCCTCGGCTAATGAAGATGTCATATAATAGGTCCAAAGTGCATTTTTAAGTCTTTATTAGGGCCAATTTCACCTTAAATAGAGTAAAACCCCTCATTTTACTATTCATTTTCACCATTCCCTTTTGAGATTTTTAGCTTTGATTTTAGCCCTTTTTACACGATGGTGGTCCCACATCGCGAGCATCGGTTTGAGAGAGCACGCCGGTTCGGTCGGAGAGCGAATGATGGTCCTCTGGTATGTCATTCAAATTTTCCTCGTGTTTCTAAAATTGCATTTATGACTTCATTTAATGCGTTTTAAAAGTTTGATTCTGCGTTTTATAAAAGAAATGTCGCCTCCGTGCAATTTAGTCACGCCTAAAAAAATTAAATGTCGCCTCTTTAAAATTTAATATCGCCTTCCGTAGCTCTGTTCACGCCTCTAGAAAATCTTTTATCGTGTGCTGAAAAATTGGTATCGCTTAGGGTTTAAACATTTTAATTGTTTGTCACGTGAAAAACCCTAGATAATAAAATGTCGTATTAGGTAAATTTGATATCGCGTTTGTAAAATTAAGTCACGCGGATGATTAAAATCACGCGTATGATGATTTTGATGTCACGTCTGGTAAAATAAATTACGCCTGAAAGAAAAGTTGCGTAAGTGAATTTTTTTTTTTACGTTGCTTGAGACTTTTCTATGACGTCTGATTGCTCGATTGCGTCAACTTGATTGATATGGATCACTTCAATGAATTTGATCGAATGTTCAGTTAGGGTGTTCCCCTTGTTTGATTTCAACAACGAATTAGGACATTGGTAACTATGATATCGAAGGATAAGGTAAATCAATCTTCATCACGAATGATAGGTCATGGGTCTAATTGTCCATTCATTTTATTCTCAAATGCTTAGAGACATAAAACTAGGATCATCCTTCCTCAATGCTTAGAGTTAGGATTGGTAGGTCTGATAGGTATATTTAAATTGATGATTGTGATTGATTGTTTGATTTCCTGACATTAGGTTACTCATGTGATTCCCTTGTTTTGATTAAACAGGAGGATGTCCCTGTTCTGTACCTTCGGACCGTACCACATTGGATAATGGAGTTGAGAGAGCAGTTGACTGACGCCGAGAGATGAGTGATTAGGCGATGTGGTTTGTTATGTGTATTAGAGCTTCCTCAATTCCAGATGAACTGAGGTTTGATTACCGCTATCGTAGAGCGTTGGCACTCTAAGACAAACACCTTTTGGCTGCCACAGGGAGAGATGACTATCACTCCTGAGGATGTATATAGATTGCTGCGGATCCTGACACATGGGGAGATAGCATATTATGATGCAGTATATGATGGAACTTATTGTTGGTGAGTATTCGAAGATCCTTCAATTAGTGATGATTGCATCCTATGGCCTCAGTTTGCTTCATTTCCTGTTTTACCAGTGATGTTAGGTGCTATCATTGGTGGCGTGTTACTACCTGATTGTCGAGGTCGCGGGTTTTCAGTGGGTTGGGGCAGGATTATTGAGGACTTGCTTCATCAGCCTCGATGATTTGATTGGGGATCTTGTGTGCTTGCACAGCTATACCATGATCTGCATGAGGTGGTTTATAGGAGATCAGTTGCGTTATCTATTGGGATTCATATTTTGTAGCTTTGGATATGGGAGCACTTACCAGTTAGTCATCTGATATCAGAGCGAGACCGACCTTTAGGGTATCCTTTTGCATGGTAGTACACTGGGATGGTGACACAACATCACTTGGGACATTTGGAGTATTGGCAACGTCAAATTGATGATATGGATGAGGTCTATTGGAGACCATATGTCGATGTTGAGGATTGGAGAGAGGATGGCTTGGAGTTACCGTACATGTTTGCTCCTCAATGGATGATCGGCAGGATCGATTCTATCCTTGAGAGATTTTTGGCAGGTAGAGTGCTACGGTAGTTTGGGCGGATTCAGCCTATGCCTCAGGGATCTGCAGTTTATGCTCATTCTAGTGCAGAGAGGGCTACTTGGGGACACATGCCTTCATATGATGATGCTATTGAGCAGATATCGCGGCTTGGTTTTATGGACTGGGATATGAGATTACATATTAGAGATGCCGGGGTTACTCAGGAGTATCTGGATTGGTTGATGGAGCATCCTATGCCTCGATTTACAGACCCTACAGAGCCAGTGCCTGGGAGAGATGATGATGGTGATGGTGTCGGTGGTGGGAGGAGACACAGAGGTAGACCATGAGGTAGGGCGGTGATTAGACTCAGAGGATGAGTGAGAGATATACAGATATAGGCACCACCTCCTCCTCCTTCTCATCCTGCAGTAGCACAGAGACAGAGGATAGATCGTCAGGACCATGTGAGGGCTGCGAGGCAGGATTCAGTGTCAGGATAGGATACGGGAGCGGGATTATCGTAGGCTACCATGGATGGTCAGGATACAGGTGCATAGCAGATGCCAGCAGCTTTTTCCTGGGATCGGGGGAAGGCTCCTATAGATACAGGTGATCCTCAGAGTACCTATGAGGTTGGTGAGAGTTTTAGTACTGTCCAACTGTGACCAGATGTGGGAGTGTTACGGACAGAGGTATCACAGATGTCTTCGATGATTCAGTAGTTAGTATCAGGTCTAGCTCCATTGGTTCCTCTCCTTGTTGCTATGGTTGGTCAGATGCCTCTTCAACCACCTCAGCAGCCTCCATCACAGCCTCCTCCACAGCCTCCTCCAGGACCTCCTCCCAGTGGTGACGAGAGTTGAGCTATGAGTGCTCTTGTTGATCAGTTGTGTACTGATGTTGAGATACTTGATGTTGTATCATATTCTTGTGACCTTGGTGTTATCCTTCCAATTGTACTTTGATACTTGTTTGACATTGATGCCCCTGTTGATAGGCGATTATAGAGTTGCTTTATGATATCATTGTTATACTGAATTTGTTGAGTTTTGAGTAGACGTGTGATATGAGGAAATTTATGATCTTTCCTATTTTTTACTTGATGATATATGAGATTACCTTTATATGCTGCTATATGTGTTTATCTAATGCATTTGTTTTGAATGGATGTGTTTATGGATGCAATGTATCTTATGTATGATATAGATAGATGGATGCATTTCTTTCTTCATGTATGGGTGCAATTTTTTTGTTTTTGCTACTATTTTCTCATGTATGCAATTTGTATCACTGTCTAGATGTATGCACACGTAAATGGTTATTTCCTTCTTTTCCTCGATGGTACATCTATGTAATGATTAATGGTATGGAATGAATGCAAAAAGTATAATCTCATGTTTTTATTGTAGAAAGATGATATTGAGGTGATGTTGTCCTTGCTGATTTGACCTTGTTGATGATGTTATGTACCCCCTTTTTGATGCGAAATGAAGCTCTTGGGAAAAAATGCATGTGTAATTAATCTAACATGATAATGCAATTAACCTTTCTATGAATGCAATTATCTTTTCTATGAATGCAGCTAAGTGTCACTAGCTTTTAGCAGAGAAATGCCTTGAGGATATATTTCATCATTGAGCACTTGGGACCGAAAAGTCGATACAATCACCACTGCCCACTGACATGATGATATGAATATCACTTTTTATTGCTCATATGGTAACCTCCATTTTGCTTTCCCATCGGTCTCGTCGATACGACTATCATTGATTACAAACAATCATGAGAGTACGAATACCGATTTTGTCAAATTCTATGTTGCAAGTGGATTTTGGCATTTAGATATGAAGAATCTAAATATCCAAGGTATCCGGTTGCGTAAACAAACAAAAGTTAACTCATTGTTTTATAAGATAATCCTTGATGGTTCTTTGATGACCATGTCTTTAGATGAATTCTCATAAGGCAATGAATCTTCCTCCAAACATTCACTTCATAGTCAAGAAAAATATCATGTCTCCATCATTGCCAATCTAGTCAAAACATCATTGATTAGCTAAAAAGACTTGATACAAATTGAATTAATGTAAGTAAACAGATTTTTAACCAACTTTTCAAAAGAATCTATCTAGGTCTTTTGCATTGTTTTCTGATCTTCAAATAATATTTTCAAGTGTTTTGATCATGGAATGATGTTTGATTTTTAATCCTGAATAATAAGTCAATTTAGGCTCAAGGATTTGTTGTGGTAGTCAACTTCTTGGTTAGTAAACAATGATATCAATCAAAGGTTTACAAAAATCTGATCTCTCTTCTGAAAATGTTGATTTCTTTCTGCTTGTGATTGAATGTTGCTTGTTTGAATCCTTTTTGAGGTACCCACTTTTCAATCTATTTTATGCTGCCCCCAAGTGTTTGATGTATCAATTTTTGACAACTTTGGGCAATGCAAAGGATGACGCTAAAAATGTTATTATGACTATGTACACATGACAGATGCAATGAAGGTTTGGACAAATGGGATGATGAGATGCATTATGTACACATGTGACTAGGAAATAAATGACTTAAGGAAACCAAAAGTGCTTGTTGCCAAGTTTTCACCTTTGGGTGCTTTTTTTCTTTTTTTTCTTTTTTTTCTTTTTTTTTGCTACCGAGGCGCCTATTGCTAGGTTTTCACCAAGGCACTTTTTTTCTTTTTCATTTTTTTTTTGTATTTTTCATTTTTTTGATTTTTTTGTATTTTTCCTTATCACCTTGGTGCCTATTGCTAGGTTTTCACCAAGAGATCATTTTTCAAATGTTTTTGCTTTCTTCCTGCTCAATTTTCCACTATTTTTTATCTTTCTTCTTTTCCAATGTTTTTGGATTTTCCATTTTCAAATGTTTTTGTATTTTCAAGGTCTCTTTTCAAGTATGTACAATAATTATGATGCTCTCTCATCTGATACTCTTTATACTCTTTCCTCTGCTTTAGGTGTAGAACCTCTTCAAATGAATGCTATTTATGGGTTCTTGTAACTCTTCACCATTACAATCTGATAACTTATATGTTCCAGTTCCAAAGGATGACACTATCACAAATGGGCCTATCCAATTAGCTTCCCACTTTCCTTTCTTTTCCCTTTCAACTTGATTTTTGGGATTTTCTCTTAATACCAAGTCTCCTACTTGAAAAGTTCTTGGTTTGATGTGTTTGTTGTAATTGCGTGAAATTTTGTTTTCATAAACTCTTAAATGCTCATAAGCTTGAGTCTGGTGTTCCTCTAAAAATTCCAATTGTTGTAGTCTGGCAATCCTATAATCCTCATCAGTGATCAATCCTCTTAATGAAACCCGTAGAGATGGAATTTCAACTTCTAATGGTAGAACTGCTTCGGTTCCATAGACTAAAGAGAATGGGGTGGCTCCTGTAGGTGTTCTGATACTAGTTTTGTAAGCCCATAGTGTGGGATTTATTTGCACGTGCCAATCTCTTCCTAATTTGTTAACTGATCTTTTTAATATTTTGAGGATATTTTTGTTCGTTGCTTTAGCTTGTCCATTGCCTTGTGGATAATAAATGGATGACGAATGATGTGTAATGTGAAATGTCATGCAAAGTTCATCAATATCCTAATTTTTGAATTGTTTCCCATTATCCGTGATAATGGCATGTGGAATACCATAGCGGCAAATTATGTGGTTCAAAATGAACATTGAAATTTGTTTGCCGGTTGATGTTGTTAATGGAACTGCTTCCACCCATTTGGTGAAGTATTCTGTTGCTGTGATGATATACTTGTGTCTGTTTGAAGATGGAGGATGTATGATTCCAATCAAGTTAAAACCCCATTGATAAAAAGGCCATGGTGTAATGAATGGGTGTAATTCTTGAGCCGGTGCATGTATCATGTTACCGTGATATTGACATTTGCTACATGTCTTCACAAATTGACAAGCATCCTTTTCTAATGTTGTCCAAAAGTACCCTAAACGAAGGATTTCTTAGCTAGATTAAGACCGCTTGAGTGTGACCCGCAAATGCCTTCGTGGACCTCGCGTAAAGCTAACTTAGACTCTTCTTCCTCTAGACATCTAAGTAATGTCCCATCAAGACCCTTACGATACAATGTGTCTGAAAGGATTAGGTAACGGGTGGCTTGGCGTATGAAGTTACATTTTTGGGCACGAGTTTGGTCTACGGGGAGTACTTGGTCTTTAAGGTAAGTATAGATGGGTCCATACCAAGGAGAGTCATGTCCATGTAAAAGAGCAACAATTTGGGTGTCAGGAAGGTTGAATGCCGGTTTTACCAACTCTTCCACCAAGAACTCATACTTCTTATTTTGATCTGGTTTTTGTAATAATGAAGCCAAGGTAGCCATGGCATCTGCTGCTCTATTCTTTTCTCTTGGAATTTGTTCAAATGTGATCAAAGCAAAGTACTTCTTCCATCCATCAATCAAGGTTTTATATTTCATCAATGTTATATCTTTGGTATTGTATTCATTATTAACCTGATTGATTATGAGTTGGGAATCCCCATACACTTGTAATTCTGCAATATTCCATTCCAAAGCCATTTTGATGCCAATGACTAATGCCTCATATTCTGCTATGTTATTGGTGCATGGAAATAAGAGTTTATAGGACTTTGGAATGGTGTACCCTTGAGGGGTAACCAATAATATACCTGCTCCAGAACCTCCTTGTGTATAAGATCCATCAAAATATAATTTCCATGTCTTTGCTTCTATGTTGACAATTGTTGCATCTGGAAATTCAATTTGAATGGTTTGTGTAGACTCCATTGGGTTATCTACTAAGTGATCTGCTATCACTTGTCCTTTAATTGCTCTTTTATCAACATATTCAATGTCGAATTCACTTAGGATCATGACCCATTTTGCTATTCTACCTGTTAAGGTAGTTTTACTTAGCAAGTATTTGAGAGGATCAATCTTGGCAATTAATTTGATCTTATGCATCAACATATAATGTCTTAGTTTTTGAGATGCAAAAACCACTGCTAGACATGCTCTTTCCATGAATGAATAATTTAGTTCATATTTTATTAAGGTTCTACTAAGATAGTAGATTGCCCTTTCTTTTCCTTGCTCATCTTCTTGTGCCAACAATATGCCTATAGACCTTTCTGTGGCTGATATGTATAACAACAGTTCTTTGCCCTTGATAGGTGACATAAGAATAGGTGGGTTTATCAAATAAGTCTTCAAAATAGTGAAGGCCTTATCACATTCTTCATCCCACATAAATGTAGTGTCCTTGTGTAGCAATCTAGTGAAGGAGTGACACTTTTCTGCTAATTGAGATATAAATCTCCTTATTGATTGAATCTTTCCTTTTAGTGACCTCATTTGGCTAATATTTCTTGGAATCTCCATCTCTAGAATGGCTTGTACTTTTTCAGGATCAACTTCAATTGCTTTTGCTGACACTATATAACCCAATAGCTTGCCGGATTGGACACCAAAGGCACACTTCTTTGAGTTTAATCTAACTTTGAATTGTTCTAACCGAATGAATATTTTTCTTAGGATTTGTAAATGCTCTTCTCTATTGTGGGACTTTGCTAGAATGTCATCCACATAATCTTCTAAGAAAGTGTGCATCATGTCATTGAAAATAGTTGTCATGGCCCTTTGATATGTAGCTCCAGCATTTTTTAGACCGAAGGGCATGACATTCCAACAAAAAGTACCCCAAGGGCAAGTAAATGCTATCTTTTCTTGGTCTTCGGGAGCAATCTTTATTTGGTTGTAGCCACTAAATCCATCCATTAATGAGTACATTGCGTGACCTGCTGTCAGATCCACTATAGTATCAATGCTTGGCAATGGGAAACCATCTTTGGGACATGCAAGGTTTAAATCTCTGAAATCCGTACACACACGGATAGATTTATCATGCTTAGTAACCGACACAATGTTAGAGATCCAATCAGCATATGCTATTGTTCTTATGAACCCCACCTTTAACAATTTTTCCAATTCTGCCTTGATTAGGAGAGCCACATGTGGGTGCATTTTCCTTAGTTTTTGCTTCACAGGTTTAACTCCGGGTCTAACATTCAGATGATGCATTATGAAATCAGGATCCAGTTTGGGCATATCGGCATATGACCATGCAAAATTTACTTGTTGTTCTTGGAAGAATTTGATAAAGTCCTCTCTTTCAAGAGATGTAAGTGATGTAGCCAAGTGTATGACCTTTGGATCTACTTCTGTACCAATGTTAACTTTTTCTGTTGGTTCTATAAGAATAGATGACCATTCTTCTTCATGTTCAGGCAAAGTATCCAATCTCTCTTCTAATGGTGCCATAGTTGGGTTTTCACCAAAAGAAACGTCTTTTATTTTCATTATTTTTGGTTCTAATGGTGCCACAGTTGGGTTTTCACCAATAGAACTTCTTATTTTTTATTTTTTTTTCATTTTTTCATTTTTTGACTAAGAGATTGGACCCTTGTTGTTGTCATTATGTCCGCATTAAGTTCATTGGTGAAAGAGGGTTCAACCGCATTGAGATATTGGTTTGTTGCTTGGTCATTTGGGAAGTAAAGTAAGTCATGTGGTTCAGTTTGATCCCAATCAATGAGGTTCGGGTGCATCAAAATTAAGGAATTATTGGGTAAGGTATCATCAATAGGATTAATCGACATGACTTCATTTGAGGGTTCATACATTGTATCATTTAGATCTATGATGTGCGCTTCCTCAAGATGATCCATGGAAGCAAGGTCAAAGTCCCCTTCGCTCGAATCCTCATCAACCTCTACAGGAAACAATGTGGGAAAAGCCACAAGCGGGTTAAAACTAACTTTTGAATTTTCCTCCTCTGAAGGTGTCCAAAATGTTTCTATCCATGCTCCACTATTAGATGCTTGTTCTATATTAGGCCTTTGAATAGGAGATTCTTCATTAATTGGAGCATCTTGTTTTGGGATTTTTGCATAAGTATGTATAGCAATGACTTCTTTATCTTGACATGACTCATCTGATAAAGTATCCCATTCATAATCCCGAGAGTCATCACTATCTCCTTCGGATTCTAATGCATTTATTTGAGGATGAAAATCATGCATTGGACTTGAACTTTCTCCCTTGTATTGGAAACCTACTCTGGATTTTTCATGACTTGCCCTCCAAATAGGTTCAATAGGTTCTAATAATCCTCTATTTCTTTGGCCTAGGGGTCCTCTTCCTTTGTATCCCATCTTTTGCATAATATCAAATCCTTTCCCATATTGTTCGGTTTGTATATTGACATGCTGAATTCTTTCCATGGGAGTGTCTAAGGTATCATCCTCATCATGATAAAGCCATTGAAGGACATCATCTTCTTCCTTATCCCATGTTGCTTTGCTATCTTCCCTCACAAAATAAGAATTATACTTATGTGGAAGATGTTCTTTTGATGGTTTACCATGTGATTTGGGAGACATGGGCACGTCAAATAGAGAAACTGAATATTCTCCTACCCCTTTTGAACTAATCTTGCATTGTTTGTCAAATTTGTTCATCATCTCACTCATGTATTGGTAATGATCTTCTTTAGCTTGTTCTTTTTCTTCTTTCGTAGGTTTGTAGATCACTGTCTCCAATTTAGGTGCTAAATATGGACTTTCCATTACATTTTGACCCTCGTAGCTCACTTTTTCCTTGCCCTTAGTTGATGTAGTTGAGCTAGCTTGAAGAGGATTTTGTGCATCTTCATTGGTGATTCTTGGAACAACTCCTTCACGATTATGTGGAATGTATAATTCATGCAAGGGTTTGAGTGCATTACAATATTGGAATGGATTTGAGTCTCCTCCAACTGTAATTTCTTCACCCATGTATGGGAACTTGATGCATTGGTGGTATGTGGATGGGACAACTTGCATCTCATGAATCCATGGTCTTCCCAATAAGATGTTATAGGTTAATTTCATGTCCAACACTTGACACTTGGTTTCCTTCTTGACTGGTCCCACTTGGATGGGCAACACAATCATGCCTTTAGAAGCTCTTTTAGCTTCGTCGTAAGCTTTTATGGTGATTTTATTTGTAGGGTCAATGCAAGACTCAGATAGACCTAAGGATTTTACAAGACTCAATGTGCATATGTTAAGACCGGCCCCTCCATCAATAAGGGCTCTTTTGACTCTATGCCTTTCGATCAAAACCTCTATATGTAATGGAAAATTTTGAGGATGAGTTATAGACATGTCGTCTTGATCAGAAAATGAAAGACAATGAGGAGCCACGAGATGTCCTACCATATTTTGAAACTTTTCTTCCCCTAAGGTAGTAGAAACATGTGTCTCTTCTAAAGCTTTTTCTAAAATCTCTTTATGATTCGGTGACAACTTCAATAACTCTAAGATTGAGATTTGTGCTGGAGTACGTTGCAATTGGTCCACCAAACTATAAGGCCTTGCTGCTGTAGGAGGTTGTTTGACCACAATGTTGGATTGTGGGATATTGGTGTTTTGAGGGACTATCCCTTGTAAAGTCATTCTAGAATTTTTCCCTCTTGTAATGACATTTATTGCTTCCTTTTGAGGTTGTTCATTAATTATTATAGCATTAACAATATGATCATATGATGGCATAAAGTTGAGATTATTGGCACTTTGTTTCTTGCCATTTGATGACTAACCTTTATCATGTTTGTAAAAAGGTTGTTTGAAGGCCGTATGATCTTCATTATTTTGGGGTCCATCAATAGTGATTATGTTATTATCTATCAAGTCTTGCACCACATTCTTTAATTGTAGACATTCATTTGTAGTGTGCCCCCGAATCCTATGATATTCACAATGATTCTTAGCATCCCACCAGCCCGACTTGTGGTCTGGTTCATAAGGTTTAATAGCGGGTAATGTAATAACATTGTTAGCCATGAGAGCCTTTAATGTAGTTTCAAGTGATTCTCCCAAGGGTGTAAAGTGTCTTGAAGGAGTGGGCTTCAAATACTTATCATACTTGCTGTTTTGATCCTTGTTTCCTTGATTATTCTTGTTGGCATTGTTGTTATTGTTGGAAGGTGCATTATATGCTTGATTAGTATTATTCACTTGATTTGGTGTCTTTGTAAGGGCAAATGGAATCACCTTCAAGTTGCTGGATTCCACTACACCATCATTAACAATGCCTTTGTTGTTATTTTTTGCAGCATAACGGCTATTGTTATTGTACCAACTTTTATTTTGATTGTTGTTATTGTTGGTATTGTTGTTGTTGGAGTTAGAGTTTTTCTTATTTTCCTTGTACAGTTTCAACTCTCCACTCTTAATCAACACTTCTTCCATTGTAATTCTGTTATCAATCAAATCTTGGAAGGTTTTAGGACATTGCATCCTTAGTCTATAATTTAATTCACTTCTTAAACCGTTAATAAAGATATCCATTTTTTCTTTTTCCGGTACACTTCTTGGATATCTAGCAAATGCAGTCCTCCATCTTTGCAAGAATGTGAGGAAGGCTTCTCCATCTTACTGCTTCATGTTACATAGCGTTATCATTGTGACCTCATGTTTGATGTTATAGGAGTAATGAGTCATGAATTTAGAAGCTAATTCTTCAAAGGTTTTAATGCCGTATGGTAGTTTTGAAAACCAATCCATGGCCGTTCCTCCCAAGCTTCTTGGGAATAGTCTCATTAAATAGGTTGATTCATGCATGAATTCAAGACTCAATGCACAAAACCCCCGAAGATGATCATGTGGGTCAGATGTTCCTTCATACCTATCATATTTAGGAAATGTTACATTAATGGGAAAAGGCACCATGACCAAACTCTTATCAAATGGAAAAGGACATAATGTTTCAATAGAGAAAGGCTTAGGAGCCCCGTTTTGTTTCAAACTATCGATTTCCATTTGTAATGCTTTGAATTGTTCCCTTATTGCTTCCATAGGGTCTTCTATTTCCTTGGGCTTTAGTTGTTCTATGTCAAAATCTTTAGGTAGCTTTACCCCCGTTTGTATCAAGTCCATGAAGTGTTTTTGTTTATCCATAAGCATGGTCTTTTTCATTAATTCTATGAAATAAGGACATTATCTTGCCTCTAACGCTCTTTCAACCGTGGCTTCTTCCACAGTTGGGGGTAGGTTTGTATTATGAGGAGGAGGTAAGTTGTTGCCTTGTGAATTTGCTTCTTGGGAATTAGGATCTCTTCCTCCATTATTAGAATTTCCTTGATTGTTGTTAGGATCCATACCCCCATTCATGTTATTCCCTTGGTTGTTAGGATCGGTATTTCCTAGGGTGCCGCTAAACATCTTGTTGGTGTCCTTTGCCTTAGCGGGTTTTTCAATCACTCGTGAAGTAATGAAAGTGTCCTTCGGAAATGGGAGCTCTTCTCCTTTGTAGGTCCCGTCTGTTTGTAATGTTTTCTTTATAGAGAGTGATCTTGTAATAACAGACATGAACAAACTTTAAGGGTATGTTGACTTCTTCTCTTGATAAGCTGGTTTTTGGAATAAGGTAAAGGTTTTTGATCAATTTTAAATGGTTTAAAATTTTAATGATGTTTTGATCACTAACTTTGGAATATCTTGTTTGAAAATATAAAAACAATCTCAACACACACATCAATTGGGTACCATATCCCTAGAATGCTCTAATGTGTGTATTTTTGAACGTTTTCATAGGTTGAAACACAAGAATAGCTTCCACGCAATCTACCTAGCACATAATTGGTTCGTAAACATGGCTCTAATAGGTAGTTTTGCTATTTTACCGTTATGTAGTAAGTTTTCCGTTCAAAATAGATCTTAGCCTTTCATCCCCCAAGTATGTTAAGGGGCTTCCCACATGCACCGAAGCACGATTTTGCGCAATCTGTTAAGACTACTAGAGGAAGTTTGAAAGAGCTAAAATCCTTTTTGTCGTGCACCCCATTAAGGATACACACATTTCATTTTATAGTGGGTCAGATTCTCACGGCAAAAGAAAGTGTATCCCACTTTGGGCTGTCCCTCTCACCAGCCCTTTTAAGGCAATCTCGGGAGGCGAGCCCACTAAGTTTTAAACATGTTCATTTGAAAGCATGAAAAGTAGATTTGGTAGAGCAAGTTTGGGAATTTGATTCACTCAAAGAGTGAAGAGCATATCCCTATTGCTTTTCCCTTATCCCAAACACTCACAATCAATTTGGTTCTTTTTCAACCCCGTGACAAAGGGGTTCTTAGAATTGAAGTGTTTATTCTTTTCCTTTTATGATTAAACTATGTTTTGAACTTTGAAATGCCACAAGCTAAGGGAATGTGCAAGCTTGATGAGAGAAATACCTCAAACGATGCTAGCAAAGGCTAGGTGCATTTTTAAGTAGTAGATTTCTCATTTTTCTCTCCAAATCCTTCCCTTACCTTAATGAAACGTTCTCTCCACCAGCAAGTTAGTCGGCACAATACAAACAAAGTGAGGGGAAACCAAAATCAAAGCTTAGAATGATATAGTTGATTATGCTTTTGATTCTTTTTACCAAAATACTTGCAAAATTCTTACAAACTTAAGGACTAAACTCCCAATTTAATGATACATATTTCTGTTTGTAAGCATCTACAACAACAATGTATTTAGCATATAATTCTACCTCCTTTTCTAAATCATTGTTGAGAACAAAAGTAGAGTGTACCCGATTTTCCTTTCTTATCCTCTTAGCGATCAATTTCTCCTCTAAGTTATGCCTTCTCTTTGGTTTTTGAACTTTCTTATGATAGACCATACTCCTGAGATAGAAAAAAAAATGACCGTGAAGTCAAAATACGGTCATCATTTTAACATTTTTGATAAAATATAGAAAATACAGCCATGCGACATTATCCAGACTATAGGCGAGATAAAATTTAACAAAGATGTGACTACTTTAACTGTGAGTGTCACCTTAAGGGGCTCAAGCGAGATTAAAATAACTAGGTGTGATATCAAATTTTATCTAAGCATGAAATATTTACCAGACGCGACAACAGTGATTATTCTGATAAAATATAAATGCGCAGTCAGGCGACATTGTCTATACTGAACGTGAGATCTAATTTAATAAAGACGTGATTACTTTAACCGCGAGCATCACCATAAGGGGCTCAAGCGAGATTAAAATAACCAGGTGCGATATCAAATTGTAGCTACGCGTGAAATCTTTATTATACGCGATAAACTAATACTAGAAAAGTGATATTTCATTAATCAAAGGCGACATTTAAAATGAAGGAAGCAAGAAATTAAATGGATAAGGCAGAGTACTCCCTTCACACCAGACGTAAAATGATTCCTCGGCTGCGGCTTTTTAATTATGATCACGCGACATTTAAATGACCAAAGGCATCAACAGTTTGTCCAAAATGCGAGAGTTTAATTTCTGACCGCGTGATTTCTTTCACCAAAAGCGTGATTCTGCAGGCTAACAAGCGTAAGAGTTCAGACTGTAGGTGATATTTTAATTTCCATCCGCGACATTTCTTTGCTTTAGGCGTGACTTCTTTACTGGCAGGCGTGATTTCTTTTCTGTAACCTGCAAATAGTAAGCAAATTTATGCAATTCTAGCCTAAATTTTGCAAATAGCGTGGAAATAATGATGAATTTGTAGACACGGAAAATTGGCAAAAGGCTTAAATCAATCAAAAGGTGCAACAAATTCACAAGAAGCAAATTCATCATTATTTCCACTAGATTATCATGGTGGGCGCCATTTGTGTGTGAGTGATTTACACCTTCATGAAATAACAAGATTTAAAAGACAATTACACTATTCAAAAGCAAACTAATCTAAATAATGCACAATTAATCTAAATATCTCATGGATCTCTAAAATAAAGTGGTAAATGAGGCTCTCAGCTATGATCCTCACTAGTGACACTCTAAAGATGAGAATTAAGCTATATGATATGCAAATTTAGATCTATTCTATCAAATTCTAGCTCTATTTGATGAATAATCTACTATGATCAATGCAATTTAAGCTAATTAGCAATGACAAATGATAAGTGAGTGATATGGATGCAAATTGACAGAGCTTTGCTGCAATTCAAAGATATGGAGTGGATGAATTATGCTTCTAAATGCCTTCAATATATAAGATTTTTCCAAGGGTAGGGGGTAGAGCTCAACCATGGTTATGCTTGGGTAAGGTCAATTGGCTTTGCTTTGTCCATAAATGGGGGGACAAGGAGGGGACAATCATTTAAATGGTTTCAAAAGGCTGAACCATTTCAACAAAAGTGAGTGATTTGTGTCCATTTTGTCTCCTTTTTGCTTTTTTTGAGGGAAATTCATATTTATTAATTAATTAAAGTAATTAAATTTAGCCATGAAGGGTAAGAGGTTCATTTTGATTTTTGCTTTCAACAACTATGTCATTAATTGAATTTAATCAATTTCGTAGTGTTTTTCCCCTTTTCAAGCTTTATTTAATCATTTAATCATTTAATTGAATTTTCCTTTGATTTGAATTGCCTTTGTTCCATTTATTGATTTTTTGTGCTATTTTGATGATTTGTTGCACCTTTTGATTGATTTAAGCCTTTTGCCAATTTTTCATGTCTACAGGTGGAAAGAAGTACGAAGAGATAGACAAGATGAAGGTGAAACAAAGATCAATCGGTGGAGGTTGAAGGTGACTAAGTTGAAAGCTAAGTTCATACCTTCTGACTATGAGTTTGACTTGTTCAAGAAGTTACAGAATCTGAAACAGAAGGATCTGTCTATTGAAGATTATACCGAGGAGTTCTACAAACTTACTATTCGGTCTGGACACCGAGAGCTTGGTAAGGAAAAGGTAGCTCAGTATGTGAATGGTCTGAGATTCAATATTTAGGATGAGATTGGTATGCTGAAGATTGAATTTGTTGAAGATGCTTATCAGTATGCTTTGAAGGCAGAAGATAATTTGAAGAGGAAACAACATAGTAATCCTCGAGGGAAGGAAAAGATCGATCACTCGGTGAAGGATAAACCGACTGATGCAGAAGATGAACAAAAACCTGTGGAACCGAAGAAGAAGACATGTAGAGTTATCTTTAAGGGTACTTTCTATAACTGTGGAGAGGAAGGACACCATTCTTTTGAGTGTACATAGAAGAAGGTTGACCAACAAACTGTTGTGATGAATGAGAACATTCAGAATAAACCTGAATCTAAGAACTTACTGCTTTTGGCGAACATTGCTCGGTACAAAGGAGGAACCTTGTCAGAGGAGTAACTTGTTTAAAACCTGAAGCAAGTATGGAGGTAAACTCTGTGATGTTATTGTTGTTAGTGGTAGTACTGATAACCTTTTTATTGAGGACCAGGTTCAGAAACTTGGGTTGAATAGAATGAAGCATCCTTGTCCTTATAGGATTGGCTAGTTACAAGATGTTCATGCTTTGGAAGTAAGAGAACAATGCTTCATTGATGTATAGATTGGCCAGTATAAGGATCTTGTGTTATGTGACATTGTGAAGATGAATAGTTGTGATATATTGCTCGGTAGACCTTGGCAATATGATTGCAAAGCTATGCATGACCGTGTCTGGAATGTGTTTACTATTGAGAAGGATGACAAGAAGTTTTCCCTGATGCCTTTGATGGATACAACACTTAGAAGGAGAAGCCCGAGTATTGGTAGCCAAGTTGAGATTATGGATCCAAAGAAAATGAATGATCATTTTGGAGAATCGACCTGCATGTTGTCAAGAAAAGACTTGAAGAGACAGAGGAAACTAAAGTGGAAGAGTATGCAAGCTGAAAAGGTGGAGGACTTGTATGTGAAGAACTAGTTTGAGATTTATGTGCTGAATCGTGGAATATGTTCTTCTCACATATGAACATCTTTTGGAACATGGGGTGTCTTATGTAGGGGCATCCAAGGTTGAGGCAGGGGAATTCCTTGTCCTCGATGAAACTACATAGAGTGTTTGTATTTGGTCAGTGTTACTCAGTTGCAACCTTGACCGACAACCTCAGTCATTGAAGGAAGCTCGGTCACTGAAGGAACTTGGTAGTCTCTAGCGCTTAGTGAAAGTGTTACTCGGTCATGCTTATGGTGCTTGATCGACACTAATGCTCAGCAATGCCTGGCATGCTCAGTTAATTCACTATTGCTCGATAGTTCTAGTTTACCGACTAGAGTTATGTGTGATTTTTTGGGCCAAATTGGTGCATTTATTGTTGGTAGCTGTTGTTACAGGTTGACATGCTAAATTAAATGTTTGTATACATTTGGAAGCTAACTTGTATGGTATTTAATTATTTGTTGGGAAGAAATAATGGTTTCATCCAGCTGACTTATGGTTGATGATTAGTATTTATAGGATGTTTGGGTAGATGTTTAGGATGAGGTAGGTGATCATTGGGAGATCATAAAAGTTCATGACTTGACGGCTTAGCGAATCAGATATGAGGTTCTAAAAACTGAAGTTGGCAAAGTTGTGGAAAGATTTTGCATGATCTTGTGGATCAGATTATTATCTGATAGTTGTTTGTAGCAGAGCTAGTGGTTTGCACACTTGGAGATAAGGAGATTTCTTGGAGGCTTGCAAGCTCAAGTTTAGATCTACCTTAAAGTTTCCATCAGCTTCTGATTGTCTTCAGAGCTGAGCTAGTTGAGAGTGTATTGGATCTGTTTGGATCTTGCATAATTATTTTGATTGTGATTGGCCCTAACTCGAAAGGCCTTACAATTGGGCATGTTAATGAAAATTACTTGAAAAAATTATTATGTTATCTATTGTGTTGAGTATTCCACTGTGTAATTCTATTGGCTGCAAGGTTTGGACTATCCTTCATTGGATCCACCATCCTTGACTGCATCAACTCTAAAAGTCATAAATGCCTTTGGATACTTAGAGTCCATTATTGATATCACTTGTATGATAAATATCAAAGCCTATGATGAAGAGGAAAGGTCATCCAAGGGAGTCCTTATTCTACCAATCAAAGTAGGACTAGTGGTGAAGGATACTGCATTTCAAATCCTAGATTTGGAGTTAGGATATAACATGTTGCTAGGAAGGCCCTAGATACATGAGATGCAAGCTATACCTTCCACCTATCACCAGTGCATTACATTTCCACATCAAGGTATTGGGGTTCTTATTGAAGGTGATCCAAACCTTTTCCAATACTATGCTAACTTAAGGGTTAGTTCCGAGAACGAAGTGCCCCTAAACTAGGAAGCTAATATTCCTTCTACTTCTAGTTCCATTCCCAAAGACATACGCAAGATGGGAATTAAAATATTAGTCCAGGACAAAACATGTGGTGAGTATCACTACGAAGAGGCATTCACCATCACTCAACTACCTTTGTCTCCAAGATCTTATTGCCGACCTAGACCCTTAGAGATAGTTGAGGCACCAAAACTTGTTGTCTTCAGATGCTCACCCACAACATTTGTCAGATGGGGTGATGTAAATGAAGAAAATACTTTTGATCTTGATACCAACATATGGTTATATCAATATCCTCAATACACACCTCCAGAACAACTATGCTTGGAAAGATATGCACATGGCTTCACCATGCTACAACAATTTGGATATGATGGAACCACGGGTCTGGGGGCAAGACAACATGGAATTATAAAACTGTCACTACCACCTACCTAGAGAAATAATAGGGGACTAGGGTATGGTCAATCTAGAATCATACTAGGAGTCAAAGATGTTTCAGAAGTCACTACTCCTAACTAGGAGAAACTTCACAGACATGCCCAGATTAGTCATATACTTCCACATTTATTGCCACGAGAGGCAAAAATTGTAAACACTAAATTTATCCTCAAATAGGAAGTCTTGGATTCTATGGAAAATGAGATACCTTATGAGAATTCTAGCGTGAACGATTCACATGAGTATGAGTAGTTATCCCTCCATGACTCTGAACTAGATACCCCTTGGTGTTCCCCTCATTTGACCAACACCATGCACATAAATGAACTTTTTGACCAACCAAACCTAGAGGAAGAACCTTGCATTGATAAACATGTTGATGTACATTCCCTAAATGGTCCATCCACATCTCACTCTAGATTTTTCAAAACTATCACTGTAGTTCCCTTTGTCCAAACTAAGCCATTTCCTAGCACGAGCCTTTACCTAGTCCACCTTGAGTTAGTCAATTGGGATCAACAAGGACATCCAAATTTGGATATTTTTTAAAATGATGAGGCCATTGTAGAATTTCTAGGACTTTGAGAAGGGATGCCATTAGGAGACCACAAAGTTGGGTTCTTCCTTGACTAGGACAGATCATCTTACTTTGCGGAGGAAGCTCCCCTTTCTAGTCAAAAAATTAAAAATTGAAAATAAAAAAGAAAAAAGAGAAAATAGGCCATCAAGTGAAAATCGAAAGGTGCTTCTTGACCATGAAAAAAGTAAAAATAAAGATGTATCTTCTGGTGAAAACCTTTCCAATGCGCCAAAAGATGGAAAGTTATAAATCCTCCCCTTAGAGGAAGAAAAATCAACATTACTGGCAGAGGACACCATTGAAATAAACTTAGGAGATGAACTCCATCCTAAGAGAATCTATTTGGCTAAATCTCTCTCGCTTGAGGAAAGAGAGAAATTCATTGAATTCTTCAAAGCAAGACAAGTAAATTTTATTCTAGTCATATGCTTACATGCCGAAACTTGATCTAGAACTGGTATTACATCACTTGCCATTATTTCCAAATGTGAAGCCTATGAAACAAAAGCTAAGAAAAATCCATCCACACATTGCATTACTAGTCAAGGGTGAGTTAAAAAAACTTCTGGACGTTGGTTTTATCATACCAATCCCTTATGCAGATTGGATATCAAACTTAGTGTCTATCACAAAACATTCAAGAGATATCCGCATATGTATAGATTTCAGGGACCTAAATAAAGCTTGTCCTAAAGATGACTTCTCATTGCCAAACATAGACATGATAATGGATTTAACATCCAGACACCAAACACTATCATTAATGGATGGATTCTTAGGATACAACTAAATCAAGATAGCACCTGAGGACCAACACAAGACAACCTTTTATTGCGCTTGGGGTACATATTGTTGGAACGTAATGCCTTTTGGTCTAAAAAATGCAGGTGCAACCTATCAAAGAGCCATGACCACAATCTTCCATGACATGATTCATAAGACAATGGAAGACTATGTTGATGATATATTAACAAAATCCAGACTTGGAGAGGAACATCTACAAGTGTTGGGACCTATTTTTGATAGGTTAAAGAAGAATACAAGGTTTGGCTAAACCCAAAAAAGTGTGCATTTGGTGTCACATTTGGAAATCTTCTAGGGTTCATTATTTCACACAGAGGAATCAAAGTTGATCTTGAGAAAGTCAAATCCATACTAAACATGCCTCCCCCTCCAATCTAAAACAACTTAGGGGACTCTAGGGAAGATTACAATCAATAAGGAGGTTTATAGCTCAACTCGTTGATAAGTGTCATCCATTCCAACACTTATTACATAAAGGAGTCACATTTGTTTGGATAGAAGAATGTGAGAAAGCATTTCAAATCTTCAAAAAATATTTGTTGAGTTCGCTAGTACTAGTTCCACCAAGTCCTGGAAAACCACTTTTACTGTACATTTTAGCAATAGAGTTAGCACTAGGAGCTCTCGTGGCTCAACATGATGATTAGGAAAAAGAAAGAGCCATATATTACATCAGTTGAACCCTTGTGGTATATGAATTGAACTACTCATCCATTGAAAACTCATTTTTAGAAGTTGTCTTTGCCTCTCAAAAGCTAAGGCATTATATGTTGAGTCATAAAACCAAACTCATTGCTCACATAGATCCATTGAAGTACTTATTAAGCAAAGCAACATTAATGGGAAGACTTACAAAATGGGTCATGATTTTAAGCAAGTTTGATATAGTATATGTTGACCGTAAAGTAATAAAGGGACAAGTTATTGCATACCAACTGGAAGAAGCTCCTTTACCACATCACCAACCCATTGTGTCTTACTTTCCTGATGAGTCAATTTTCAACATAGAAACATCCATACTATTTTGGAAACTACATTTTGATGGATCATATACAAACCATGGTGCAGGTGCAGGAATTGTTTTCATCACTCTGCAAGGAGATGCAATTCCAAAATCCTTTCACCTCAATTTTCCATGCACCAACAATATAGCCAAGTATGAAGCTCTAGTCATAGGACTAAAAATGGCTAAACAATGGGGGATAAAGAATTTGAAAGTTTATGGTGATTCACTGCTAGTCATTAGTCAAGTCAACAATGACTACATGACAAAAGATGAAAAATTGATCCCATACAGGCAATTAATGGAACGATTGTGTGCTTCCTTTCAATAAATTATGTTTGAACAAGTTCCAAGGTTCAAAACAAAGTCACAGATGCGATGTCTACCATAGTATCCTTGATGACATGCAAGGAAATGAAACTAGATTCAAATTTCTAGTAGAGAAACTCATGATTCCAACACATGAAGAATCAATAACAGAATCAATATGTGTCCTTGTTGGTCCCAAGTCTCCATGGTACAAAGGCATCTATGCTTACCTCCAGGATAATCACCTTCCACCTGACTTGTCCAAAAACCAAAATAAGTCTCTTATCTGACAAGCCTCTAGATATACCCTTCTCGATAATACTCTATATAGAAAAGGTCTAGATGCTACACTACAATGATGTCTTATGTCCATAGAATCTAGGAAAGCCTTGTACAAGGTACATGAAGGTTTTTGCAGGGCCGAATTAGGTGGTAATATCCTAGTGAAAAAAATATTGAGGACATGATATTATTGGCCAAATCTAGAGACAGATGCACATGAATATGTACAAAGATGTCACCAATGTTAAAGACATGGAGATCTCATCCATGCACCAGCTCAATATCTTCAACCCCTTACTTAGCCATGGCCTTTTTCAAGGTGGGGATTTGACCTAGTAGGAAAGATTACACCTATTTCCTCTAACGGTCACAAGTACATAATCATAGCAACAAAATATTTTACAAAGTGGGTGGAGGCCATTCCCCTGACACACATCACTAGAAAGCATATATCCATGTTTATCCTTAATTATATCATTTTTTGGTATGGAATTCCACAAACCATACTAACTGACCATGGATCACCATTTCAAAACAAAGATGTTGAGGACCTTTGTGAGAAGTTTAAAATAAAACAAAACTTCTCGTCATTCTATTAACCTCAAGGAAATGGTCAAGTTGAGGCAACTAATAAAACAATCCTAAATTTTTTAAGGAAAGTTGTCAATGAAACTGGTCGAGACTGGCATTTGCAGCTTAGTCTTGTACTATGGGCATATAGAACTAGCATAAGGACTCTGACAGGAGCAATGCCCTTTTCCCTTGTATATGGAACAACAATAGTTCTACCTATTGAATTTGAGCTTCCATCACTTAGGATATCACTGCAGGACTTTATTTTCGATGAAGACTATAGGGAAGCCAGATTATCAGAACTTGAATTTTTGGATGAGAAGCATCAAAATGCAACAAACCACTTGCAAGGATATCAGAATCACCTTCGCAGAAGTTACAACAAAAGATTTAGACCAAGGACATTTGAGGTAGGTGACTTGGTCCTAAAAGAGAATAACAAAAATCTCGCAAATTGAGAGAAGCCCAAAAAATTTGAAGCCAACTGGTTAGGACCCTATGTCATTATTGGATCCTTCAACAATGGGGCATTTCAACTGGCAATCCAAGAGGGAGATCTGCTCCCTAGATACATCAACAACATGCACCTAAAAAAATATTATACCTGATATCCCAAGGTCAAGTGTATATATCTTAAAAGTTCCTAAAAAAATACAAAAATATATAAAAATAGACAAATAGAAAAAAGTAAAGAGAAAAAATTGCCCTTCGGTGAAAACCTAGAAAACAAGTGCTATTGGGTAGGGACCTTGGTGAAAACATTGCAAACAGGTGCCAAGTGTTGAAGTCCTACTCCACCATCAATGAATCTAAATGATCGGTTTGTACTCACTAGCAAACACCGTTGTGCATGCTAAACCCAAAACCAATGAGCATAACTTTGTCGAGCCTTCACGCTTATCCATGAATTTTATTGGTTCACCAGACTGGGGTTCATCTCACTTAACATCTTGAACAAATCCTAAAAATTTCAATAATGTCCTGAAAAATTTCTTAAAAATTCAAAAAACGTCTTGAAATTTTTTTAAAAAATTTAAATAACGTCCTAAAAAAATTCTTAAAAATTAAATAATGTCCTTAAAAAATTCTTTAAAATTCAAATAATGTCCTAAAAAATTTTATTAAAATTCAAATAATTTCCTTAAAAAATCAAATAATGTCCTGAAAAAATCCATAAAAATTCAAATAATGTCCTGAAAAATCCTAAAAATTTAAAAAATGTCCTTAAAAAAAACCTAAAAATTCTAAAATGTCTTGAAAAATGATAAAAAATATCATATATGATCTTGAAATAATCCAAAAAAATTGAAAATATCAAAAATTCATCTAAGGAAATAATCTTTGGGGTGTTTGTGATAAGTGCCTTCATCTATGTGATACGCCACACATACCTCAAATCCAAACATATGAAACTTTTGATGGACCAAAAAAAATAAAACATGTCAAAAAAATCTTGCAATAAACACATCTCTGTCATGATAAGCAGAAAGTGATGATCAAGTATCAAATTTTAGTCAAAATAGTGAGCTTCATAAATCAGCAATGGACTCATAAGATCTATCTTTATCAACAAACCAATATGTTATCTATCAATCAAACAATCAATCAACCAAATCAATTGTCTTGTACAGTGATGGATACACTCAAAGCCAAATAGGTCAGTCTTATACAAGTAGTCCAAATCTGAACCCAGACACAATCAATCCAATAAAGCATCAAAATCAAACCAATCAATAATCAGTAAGGCTATTGACAAAGTCAGTCGGGTCAGTCCATTATTGATTTATTTTCTTGATTGTGTTCCTATGCTCCACAAGGATACCACTAAGTGGTGAGAGTGGCTATGATGGTTCATAATCTTGTTTTATTTTTTTGCTGCTTGTGGAGTGTTTGATAAAATTCTGGGGCAAGGATGATGTAGG
Organism: Chamaecyparis obtusa; assembly: GCA_027943335.1. Classification (NCBI taxonomy): domain Eukaryota; kingdom Viridiplantae; phylum Streptophyta; class Pinopsida; order Cupressales; family Cupressaceae; genus Chamaecyparis; species Chamaecyparis obtusa. The sequence goes on from BSBK01000615.1 coordinate 1,623,474, forward strand.
ATGAATGTGATAAGTACTGTCACGCAACTGGCAGCCACACACATCTATGATTTGAGACAACCCTGGGACGATGTCAGAACATTCCTTGTTTTCTTTTTGCTTGCTTCAACATATATTGTAACGGTATCTAGATGGTGAATATCTAGATGCATTCAAATATCTTTCTTTTCAATAAGGCACAATGATGAAAAATAGTGAAATATTTCTAGCAATGGCTCAATACATCATCCAAGTTAATAGCATAAGTTCAATTCTTCTAGTTCATTTCTCCCAATTCATTCTTCTATCTAAGTCATACTTCTCACTAACATTTCTTCTATCTATCAAATTTGGTCAATACATCAATTTTGTCAAATTTATCAAATCATTTCTATCAATTAGTCGATCAATCAATGATCACATGTCTTATACAGGATGTATCTTTCCTGAAACTAGATGATGTTGGTTGTCTTATACAGGGTATGTCTTCCCTAAAACTAGACATTGTCGCTCATCTTATACATGATGGATCCTTCTTGAAACTAGACATGTTTCTTATTAACAATCCAATGGAAATCAACCAGTCATCATCATCTACTAAGTCTTCACTTCTTAATAACTATTCTTCTCTTTTATCATTTCATCTAACATTTCTCATCTTCTATCGATAGATCAACCATGCCTTTCTTGCACAAATAATCTCTCGAGGGGGCATAAAACCACCTACTATCACTGAGGCAAGCTAGGACATGACCTAGTCTAAAATTCTTTGATACAATGTTCATAATCACATTATATCAAAGAGGGGCAAATGTAGATTTTGAAAAATGGACACACTTGCAGATTCACATTTAGTCACTAATTATTCTTCTATTAGTCAATGGTTATTTAATCATTAATTAATCATCTTATTTTCCTCTAAAAATCCAATCTTTTAATCAGTTAATCACCTCTCTAATATTAATTAAATAATTAAATTTATTTAATTAATTGCCTTATTAATTGATCTTTATTAGTTAATTGAATTCAATTTTCTATTTCCCATTAGTTGAATTTAATTATTCAAATTGGCTAATTATTCTTCCAAATTAAATTAATTGACCAAATTAATTTAAAAACACATCAATTTCATTTAATTTCATTCTAATCTCATGCTTCTCTTTAATTGAATTTTTAATTCAATTAAATCTTCTAAAAATCTAAAAAATAAAAAATATGAGGCAATTATAATTTCTAAAAAACTCAAAATCCTCATAAATTAAGAAAAATAATTTTCTAAAAATTAAATCATTTTAAATAAAAAAATTAATTCTTTTCTCAAAATTCAATTTTGGAAATTCTTATCTTAAAAAAAAAAACTAAATCCTCTCATCTTAATCTCATCTTTATTTCCTAAATAACTCTCCGCTTTTTTGAGTTAAATTGGAATGAAATCTTTTATTCTGGAAAGTTACCCAAAATCTTTTTAGTTCTCAATTATCTCATCCATTCAATTTGTTTTGCCCAAATCATTCTTGATTGTCCATTCAAATCATAATTTCTACATAAGAAACCCTCATCTCTCATAATTTCATCACAAAAATGTATGCATCAAACCTCTGTCAGATTATCATCACAATCATTAGCAAATTGAGCATTTGATCATATTTCTCGGAGCTCAGAGTCAAGGTGCTGCCAGATTCACAACTGAGTGCCACACCTCAACCAAGCAAAGAGAAGCAACACAAGGTTGGGGTATTTGATTGGTTTACATGTTTATGATTATGTTTGTTTCCAATTGTTTATGCCTCTTATTTTTTTGTTAATAGGCTCATATTTAGTAGTTGTTTGATTTCCTTTATTGGATCGATCAGTGCTACTAACCCTCATTTTTTGAGTGTTCAAAATTTTCCTACAACAACTGTTGGAAACTGCAATTGAAGCAATTGTTGTATTGTCATTGATGTCAAACCTTAACTGGTAAGACTGTTGCTATTTAAGAAAGTACTATATCTATTTGATTGTTGCTAAGGGGAAAGGCAAGGTTGGTAACAATAGCACCTAAGGAAAGGTTGAGTTATTTTGATGCTTCAATGAGTACTTGATTATGTGGCATAATGATAAGACAATGTATTATTTATCTAAGTAAGAATGAAGACTAAACTAGTAGGCTTAACCGAGCAAAAGTAAAGAAATATAGTTTAAGCCGAGTGATGTTAGTGTCGACCGAGCTAGTATATGCCGAGTAAATTCAATGTTGACCGAACATCAGTTAATTACCGAGGAAGATAGTATTAGCCGAGGGAACAATTTTTGAGGTGACTGAGCTTTCTAATGAAGACCGAGGATTTGAACATTGTATTGACAGTGTCAGTATTTTACATTTGTGGGAGAATTCAGATTTCTAACTGACATCGTTGAATTCTTGGATTATGTAAAATGCGTTGACTTTATTTATTAATTGTACAAAAGTATTTAATGCATTGTAAAATATTTTATTGTAAATCTATTAAGAGATTTGAGATATTTCTAGAAGGATAGCCGAATAACATAAAGTAGGAAGGATTCGATGAATCTGACCTAACCCTAAGATCTACGAAGGAGATTAAGCGGCAAAAGATGTATTGACCTAATAGAGGAAGTATTAAGGAAAGCTAAGCTAGAGGTTGAAGAGAGAGGATGCTGGAAGTATTGTTGATGTTATTGACTGTACAAGTAGAGAAGGCTAAAGGAGAAGTGTTGTGATTGCTTGAAGAGAGTTCTGAGTAGATCAGTGATGGAGATGGTAAAGGTTCATAGTTAGTGAGCCAGCATATGTGTACGAAATTGGATCTGATAGTTGCAAAGTGAGTTGTATGTTTTTTAGATCAATACTACTGCTACTTTCTAACCATTGTATCAGTCAAAATCATTTTAACAGAGGTTGACCTAACAGTCATAGGTATAAATCCTTTGAACAAGGTTGCATTCTAATGGAGTGTATGCAAGTCCTATAACAAGGCGCACTTTTAACAGAGTGGTTTAAATCCTTTAACCGGGTCACACCTGATAATTTTTTTGTAACCTTTGATAGGGTTGACTTTTCACCAAGCTCACTTTAGAAGAGTGAACATAATAGTAACATGTTACAAAGTGGTTTTTCCCAAATTGGGTTTCCACTATAAATCCTGGTGTTGATACTTGTGTGAATATTTTGGTTTGAACATTTCTGTGTTTTACAAGTTAGATACTATTGGATAAGTAGACTGCACTATTATATGTTTCTGTTATGCAATTAGTAATGACCGAGTAGCTGTTGGTTATTAGATTTGATTTTTTGAAGAGTTTTGAAGTTTGTTTTATACATCTGGACCTGAGAACAACTGATTTACCCCCCTCTCTATTGTTTTAAATCATATTAACAATTGGTATCAGGGCTGTTGGTGCTTACAAAGAACAAGTTTGAAGGTACTTGAAGCAAATGATCAGGATGTATAAGAAGGAGGTACCAAAGCTAAATAAGGAGAACTTACCTACATGGCAAAGCTTGATGAAGCTGCATTTGGCCGGTATTGGTGATTCTACAAAGTATTATGTTGAGCATGATTATGTCACACTTGTTGCACCTCTGACTACCGAGGAAATGAAAGCTAAACAAGAGCACAACCAAGCAATGTTGGAGATTGCGGGACACCCTTGCAAACATTTATGGTGGTGACATAAATGTATTGAGAGAAAAAGCTGAGAGCCTAAGAGATGAATTTGATGAAATGAGAATGCAAGAAGGTGAGAATATTGCACACTATTATGGTAGAATAAAAGAAGTTGTAAATACTATTAGAGGAGAAAATTAAACTATTGATGATGAAATTGTAATAGGAAAGGTATTGAGAACTATGCATCCTATCTATGCCATCAAAATTTCAGTAATTTAGGAATCTAGATGTAACCCTAACAATGCTCTTACTTTGGAAAGTTTGGTTGGTAAGCTTACTGCTTTTGAACTTTCTAACTATGATAACTTCACTGTTGGTAATGTTGAATCTGCTTTTAAGTCACAAATGGTTTTGAGTAAGTCAAAGAAGGAAAAATAAAGATGCATCAGTGAAAGTGAAAGTGAAAGTGACAGTGACACATCTGATGAAGAACTTGAGGATCTAGAAGCTCTTATGGCTAGAAGACTGAAACAGGGAAAAGGAAAGTACAAAGGTAAACTCTCTATTATATATTTTTCATGTAATAAAGTTGGTCATATAGCTGCTAGATGTCCTAATAGGGATGATAAGGATGAAGAAAGAGACATCAAGAATAAAGACAAAAGAGAAGATAGAGGTTACCGAAGATACAAGGACTACAAAGGAAAATGTAAGAAATCCTGCTATATTGCCGAAGAAGAGACTGACACTGATAGTGATGATTTTGAAATTGAGGTTGTCTATGCTGCAATGAAAGATGAATCTGATGAGGATGAGAAAACTACATTGATATCTTATGTGAATAAAAATGATAAATAGATTATTGACAGTGGTTGTTCACATCATATGACTGGTGACAAGAGTAAGTTTTATACCTTAGATCATTGTAAAGGTAGGAGTGTGAAATTTGGTAATAATGCACCATGTCCTATTAGAGGAAAAGGATTGATTAAGCTGACTAATAAGATCACTTGTGAAAATGCTTATTGGGTTGAGGGTCTTAACTATAATCTACTGAGTGTTGCACAACTTAATAGCACTAGCTACCGAGTGGAATTTCATCACAGAAAGGCCAAAATATTTGATGCCACTAGTGAACTGATTGGAAGTGGAGCACAAACAAGAGGTAATTTGTTCTATCTAGACCTATCTGAAGAAACATGTATGATTGCACAACTTGATGATATTTGGTTATGGCATAAGCGGCTATGTCATGTTAACTTTGATAATCTAGTAGAAATTAGTAAGAAAAAGAAAGTGAGAGGTCTACCTAGATTGAAGAAACCTGAGAATAATGTGCAAAAAATGTCAGTTGGGTAAGATGACAAAGTCTAGTTTCAAGAGCAAAAATTTTACTTCTAAGAATACCTTAGATTTGGTTCATACTAAACTTTGTGGACCAATGGGTGTACAAAGCTATTGTGGTGCTAGATATTTTATCCTGTTTGTTGATGATTATACCAGAATGATGCATGTAATGTTCTTAAAGGAAAAATATAATGCTTTTCAATTTTTTAAGTGGTATGTGGCTAAGGTTGAAAAGGAGATAGGTAGGAACCTGAAGTGTCTGAGATCTGACCGAGGTGGAGAATTTATATCCAATGAATTTAATCTATTTTGCAATGATAGAGGGATCAAAAGACAGATGTCTGCATCTAGAACTTCTCCACATAATGGTATAGTAGAGAGAAGGAACATATCTATCTTGGATCATGCAAGGACATTAATGATTAAAAAGAATGTTGCACAAAAGTACTGAAAAGAAGCTGTAAGTATAGTTGTTTATACTCTTAACTGAGTACAGATAAAAATGGTACAAATCTGACACCTTATGAGTTGTGGCATGGGTATGCACCTAATGTAAAGTACTTTAGAATTTTTGGAAGTAAATGCTACATACTAAAGGACAGTAGAAATGGAAAATTTGATGCTAAAATCGATGAGGGTATATTTCTAGGCTATTCCACAAAAAGTAAAGCTTATAAGTGTTTGAACTCTAACACTAACAAAATTGTGGAAAGTGTGAATGTCAAAGTTGATGAGTATGTAGAGAAAAATGAAGCTGATAGTAAAAGAGAACTAGAAGATTACAGATCTTTTGTGTATGTTGGTGCTCTCAAAATTTGGCTCAAATTTGGAGTGACCAATTGAAAATTTCTCTATGACAAAATGGGTACTCTTAAATTTTTTGTGAAAAGGCCTAATTGGTGTGCTTGTAAAAGACACCCTGATGATTTTCATGAGATGCAACTTGGAAAATAGGTTCAACACCTTTCATTTGACATATATAGTGGGTTCCAACTCCTAAGTTTCAAATCTGACATGTTTAGGGAGTAGCCATTTTGAGGTGTTATCTCAAATCTGCATTTTCATTTAAAGTGCCAAATTGTTGTACCAGGCCTAGTTTATATTTGAATATCTTTTGCCTTGTTGAGTCTCATAGCCTGCCACTTTGAAAATGTGTTAAATGTATATCAGAGAGCTTATGTTTCAAAGCTCAAGCCATTTTGAATCGGTCTAATAAGTTTTTTGATCCCCCAAAGTTGGTCTTCACGAAATATCTTGTTTCTTTGTTCTGTCTAGTTTTCTGAGTGGCCCTGTTTGACTGATTATAAATTTTGACCATTTGACCCAATTGAGAAAATTCCTTTTTAACTATACTCTAGTGGTCAATTAATTCCTATGTTTCAATTTTTAGGTCACGAAGAGTTCATTTGGTCAGTTTGCTAAGCCCATTCCGTTTGTAGTTTCTAATAATTTGATGCAGATCAATTGCATACTTTAGTCGGAGGCCCTGTTCAGATGATTGTATCTTTTTCCCAGAGATTGATTGTAATGTACCAGTGGTTGCATCATGTTGTAGACATGGGAATGAGTCATCATACCAATTTTTAGCTCCCCATGTGCCCATTTAGTCACTTCGCCAGAGCCATTCTATTTATAGATTGTCAATATTCTTTGAGTGTGCATTGTTCAGATTTCCAGTCATGTTTTTTTATGATAACTCAAAAAATACAAACTGGGTCGGGCTAAATTTTACATATCTTTGAGATGACCATGTGTACATTGTACAATAATTTTTTTAGAAAAACTCAATTTGACAATCAAAAGTTATGGTCCTCTGAGTATTGACAGCCATAAAAAAATCAGCAATGCTTCATAAAGTTTAGTCCCACATTGCTCCCAAATTTGAAATTTGAAATGTTTATATGGAATGCTCCAAACATATGAAGTAAATCAAAGTGCTAGAAGCTATGCTTGCCCAGGCTTGTGCGGTTGTCTCGATTTCCATACTAGTGGGCCCTGAAGAAATTTTGCAGAAAGGGACACATGTCACTTAGTCTCCAAGTCTCACAAAGGAAAGAACTCATTTAGAGACTTAGAGACTTAGTCTCCAAATCTCTAGATAAGATTAGTCTCCAGATCTCCAAATGAGTTAGTCTCCAAATCTCTAGATAAGATTAGTCTCCAAATGATTATGAGACTTGGAGACTAGTCTCCAAATCTCCAGATGCAGATTCAGAGATCTAGAGACTAAAGGCAGTCTCCAAATCTCATAAAGAAACATAAAAAAAAGAAATCATTATGAGACTTACAGACTTAGTCTCCAAATTTCCAGATGCAGATTCAGAGATCTAGAGATTAAAGGCAGTCTCCAAATCTCATAAAGAAACATAAAGAGAGGAAATCATTATGAGACTTAGAGACTTATTCTCCAAATCTCTAGATGTGGATTCAGAGATCTAGAGACTAAAGTTAGTCTCCAAATCTCATAAAGAAATATAAAAAGAGGAAATTATCTAGAGACTTAGTCTCCAAATCTCCAGATAGAGATTCAAAGATTTAGAGACTAAAGACATTCTCTAAGTCTCTAAAAGAAACCATGGTCAAGGAAATAATTCAAAGACTTAGAGATTCATGTAGTCTCCAGATCCCCAAATGGACTGAGGTTAAAGGTGAGTTTGTCTGAGCATCCAATGAAATGGTGACAAGTGGCAAGTTTTGGTGGCATGTGCAGATTTTAAAGGTTTTAAAAGATTTAAAAAGTTATAAAGTTCAGACTTTGGAGAAATTTTAAAATTTTTTAATGACAGAGTTGTTCATGAGAAAATGCCTAGGAGATTCATTTTTTATCAGAATATGGCAGTATAATATGTTTTCAGAAACGCCAAAAGATGATAGATGCAATGATGACAGTTAGAATCAGATCAGATCAAGTTGCTAAGAGCAGTAAGAGCTTTTAAATCTACAACCAGATTTTGGGGAGACTTTTTTCTTTTCCAAAATCGATTGATCTTGCAAATCCGGCAGAGGGAATGAATCAGAATTGCATGATGATAGGAAAAGAGGGTACAGAGGACTAAATCACATTTCAAGGAAGAGCAAATGAGAAATTAATCAGATTTCCAGTAGATGAGCAGATTTTATGCAAAAAAGGACAGATGTTCTTTGATTTTGGAGGTGCCCGAGAAGATCATATTTTTAGAGGAGAGAAAAGACAGTGAGATTAGATTTGTAGAATGGACAGGTGTTGGTCAAGTGCAAATTTTAGGGTTTCTCCTTCTGCTATTTATTATCTTATTTTCTCTATTTTTGGGGTTCCTGTTCCTCTTTTTGGAGGGCTCCTGTAGTTGCTCTGTTATGAGTAGGTCCCTTGATGATGAATGTTGAAGATACAAGCTTTGTAGAGCAGACTTCTTATTTTGAATCTGAGTCTTTAAGTAAAGAGTTTTTCTTTGTATGTATTGATACACTTTTCATGAAATACAATACAATTTCTGTCTTGGTTCTGTTATTGTCTCTTAGCTTTGTGTTTGTTCTTGTATGTTTCTATTTGTAAGGCACATAAAAACATACTAGTTGTCAGGCAATTACTCTAATTGTTTCATGAGTTTCTTTCAAGGAAAGGATTAAATTCTCATGTGCAATTTCAGAGAATGAACACATATGTTGAGATCTTGATGATAACAATCTAAGATTGAGAAGATAGTATGTCAGGCATTCTGTCTAAATTATATGTAGTTTGCAAGGCACATTATTGTATTTTCTTGAAATTTCTCTGTTAATTCATGTTAGACTCTTCTGCCCAAGGGATTAGGCACTGGTTTGATTTTTGTTTATGCAACTACCTTTCTGTCATCAAGCACAAAATTTATCATTACCATTTCATTTCATTTTCTTTAGTTTATGCCTACTATGAAGGGACTGTATCTAGATGATATAGTTCAGTTTGTTGATTCCTTGAAGAGAGAATCAAAGGTTAACCTTCCTTGAGTTGTACTCACAAAAAGAAGAAGGATTCACGTCCTTATTCCATTGTCTATGCTATTACATTTGTAGTTTCTATTGTCAAGCTCTGTATTAGGAGATTCTCAGCTGTCCACAGAGTGATGTTTTGTTGAAGTGATCTGAAGCCTAGATAGCATAACAGTGAAGACCCTATCCACCATTTGAATATTTACTTGAAAGATAGTGAATCATTAATAGGCAATACCCGCCTGAGTCTTGTGGAGCTCGAAGCAGAAGGAGGATCTTATCCAATCCTCATCAATTAAGCTTTTCTTGCAAACTTGGAGCCCTTTTTAACTGAGAATCAAGCCCATACCTTTGCCAAGTTTGACCCTACAAGAAAAATCCCTAACAAATTGGTGACGCTACTGAGTATATGTTATAATTAAGATAGAATAACATGGGTACAAGTAGAGCTAGACTCCTGGCCGGCTTATTCATTTATCCAGTGGTCTCCATTGAAGTATGTAAGAGTCAGTTTTCAAAATTTTCAAATCATCTCATGAAGTTGTGAGTGGCGGCTCTGAAGTTCTTTGTTTGATCAGTGCACAATGACATATTTTCAGTCCTGATAAACATCATATGCACCCTGTTAAAGTTTCATGTGTTGGTGGAGAAAAAGATCCCAACTACTTGCAAATCTTTTCCTCTACAAAGAGGTGGCGGCTCTACAAAGTTCTTGAAGGTGATTTGGAGGTGACTTCAAGATCACAAAATATTTTGTAGCTCCCCCAATACATCCAGGTATTTTAAAGTTTTAAATGCTTTTCTTATCAAGTGATCAAAGCACTAAGGAAAAATGAAATAAGGTGTGAAAAGAGGTTTGCATGTTTCAAAGATTTTAGTTGCATTTATGCAAAATCTGAAATGAAATATGTACCAGAAAGATAGAGGCAGTTTATAGTTTCTCTGCCTGCTAAGATGGCACAACTATTTAAGAATAGGTTGTTTGGGGCAATAAATTTTGAAGGTATCCTTGGATACCCAAATCATATCCTAGAATTGGTTAGAGATTGTTTACTAAAATTCACTGGTTTTGGTGAGTAATCAGCTGAAGATCATTTGCAAAACTTTGCTAACTTGATAGATGATCACAATATCACACATGATGATGTATTGATGAAACTCTTTGCAATATCTCTGATTGAGGTTGCAAGGGACTAGTTTAAAGAACTACCTCATGGCTCAATAGGATCTATGGAAGCATTGGAAGATTGTTTTATTAAAAAATATGGTGATTTTGAGTAGTACAAGGACATGGAACATAGTGATGAACAAGATGTAGCTGAATCTAAAGACCCTGTATTAGAGCTTGAACTTCTTCAAGCATAAACAGAAATGTTAACACTAAGGTTGCAAGAAGGTGTGGTGATACATTTACAAGAAAGCATGAGCAGAGAGGAGGGTGAGTCATATTATGCTTTCTACATAAGGTTTATTGATAAGATCAAGGAGTTTGACATCACTTTTTGTCCTCAGGATTTTGTATGGGCAAATTTATTTGTTAATCTTTGTTTTCCTCATGCACTTGATTTGCCAATCTCTCAGAAGGTAGAATGTATTCAGCAAACTATGCAATGGATGGAACATGTAGAAAATTTTTCTTCCAATGATGTGCCCGTGGCTGAATACAATGATGTTGAATCTGAAAATCTAAAATATACTGATGTTGAAAGTGATAACAATAGTGAAACTAGTTATGCTAATGAATCTGATTTTAGTGATTATGATGGTAGGTCCACTTGTACTGAATGTGTTGCTGATGATAATGCTGATAATGAACTTTGTGAACAGCAAGATAATGAAAATGTTTTGTGTGGACAGCAAGATGATAACTATGATGCGGATGTGAGTGTTTGTAGTGTTTTCTTTACACAAGATGATATGCTCCAAGAAATCTCACTCCATGATTCTAATGAGGAAAAAATTTGCAGCATCAGGCAAGAGGATAGTTGGGATAAATCAGAATGTCAATCCTTGCTAGGTAGTGAGAAATTTTTAAATTTTCAGAATGAAGATTTTGATTATGAGAGTGTATCAGAGATGAGTATTAATGATGATAGTTGTTCACTTCATAGTGAGTACGTTTCAGATTTGTTATCCTATGAGTATCTCAGAGTTTTAGGGAAAGAAAGATTAGAAACTCAACACTTCACACATATTCAGTTTGACAAGGAAAATATATCAGATGGCCAAAGTTTTGACACTTATGTTTCTGATTTTCCTTGCACTCCCATATCACTAGACCACAATCAAGTTGAGTATGATTTGTCAGATTTTGAAGTCATTAGTATTGTTTCAGATTCAATGGATGTGGAGACTCCAGACATCATGTTGAGTATTGACTGGGATAGTAGTGTGGATTTTGAATCCTGTTCAGACTTTGAATTTCTCATTAAATCATTAAAAAATGATCCTTCAATGGCTCAAGTTTCATATGCAGATAATGAGTATACTGGTATTTTCCCTCCCACCCACCACCAACTTTTGGGTTTGTTTGATGTTGTTAGGATGTAGGATGCTCTTCCTATTGGAAAGCAAATTTGTGGTATGGATTGTTCATGTTTTGATGCTAAAGTAATTGCTACATATCCTAAGTTTGAGCTAGATCATATCCTATATGATGAGCCTCCTTAGTGTTTGCTTAAAGGTCAGTATGTTATTTCTTATGACCTGCCATCTATAGATATGAGTGGATATAGTGATGCTTGCTTTAACAAAGTGACAAATTTTGAGTGCTTTTCTTCATGGTTGGATAGCAACTTTCTGGGTTATGGTTTAAAGATTGAAGAAGATAAATTTTGCATACATCCAAGTGCTTTCTTATCTAATGAATGTAACATGTATATGCCACACAATTTACATGCTTACAATCTGCCTGCTTTTCATGAAAGCTCACATATGGAATATGCAGATGAGTTTTCATATGCCAAGGTAATGCAAGATGATAGTGGGTTAAGACAGACAAGTGAGAGTGATAATGTTATCTTACTTTTTAAGCATGGGGTAAATTTTTTTGTTTTTGATAGAGGGAAGAGTTGGATCTAGTTTTGGGGCTTTGGGTCTTTTGTAAATAATTCCCCTGTATGTACAGTTGCTTCATTTCCCTTCAGTTTTAGTTGTCCCTGCTTTCAATAAAGTGTTTCCAGGTTTTGAAGAGGGAGGTTCCCGGTTCGAAGTTTTGAGATGTTGCTGAAAAGTGGAAAGTCTGATTTGATTTTGTGAGTGGTCTGCTTCTACCATGATATTTTGAAAGTTCTCTGCATGCCCACATGGGGAATACATCCACAGTCAGAGCCACTATTGGTGCTCTCAAATTTGGCTCAAATTTGGAGTGACCAATTGAAAATTTCTCTATATGGGAAAATGGTTACTCTTAATTTTTTTGTGAAAAGGCCTAATTGGTGTGCTTGTAAAAGACACCTTAATGATTTTCATGAGATGCAACTTGGAAAATAGGTTCAACACTTTTAATTTGACATATATAGTGGGTTCCAACTCCTAAGTTTCAAATCTGACATGTTTAGGGAGTAGCCATTTTGAGGTGTTCTCTCAAATCTGCATTTTCATTTAAAGTGTCAAATTGTTGTACCAGGCCTAGTTTATATTTGAATATCTTTTGCCCTGTTGAGTCTCATAGCCCGCTACTTTGAAAATGTGTTAAATATATATCAGAGAGCTTATGTTTCAAAGCTCAAGCCATTTCAAATCCGTCTGATAAGTTTTTGGATCCCCCAAAGTTGGTCTTCAAGAAATATCTTGTTTCTTTGTTCTGTCTAGTTTTCTGAGTGGCCCTGTTTGACTGATTATAAATTTTGACCATTTGACCCAACTAAGAAAATTAATTTTTCGCTGTACTCCAATGGTCAAGTACTTCCTATGTTTCAATTTTTAGGTCACGAAGAGTTCATTTGGTCAGTTTGCTAAGCCCATTCCGTTTGCAGTTTCTAATAATTTGATGCAGATCAGTTGCATACTTTAGTCGGAGGCCCTGTTCAAATGATTGTATCTTTTTCCAAGAGATCGATTGTAATGTGCCAGTGGTTGCATCATGATGTAGACATGGTAATGAGTCATCATACCAATTTTTAGCTCCCCATGTGCCCGTTTAGTCACTTTTCCAGAGCCATTCCATTTGCAGATTGTCAATATTATCTGAGTGTGCATTGTTTAGATTTCCAGTCACATTTTTTTTATCATAACTCAAAAAATATGAACTGGGTCAAGCTGAATTTTATATATGTTTGAGATGACCATGTATGCATTGTACAATAATTTTTTATAAAAAACCTAATTTGAAAATCAAAAGTTATGGTCCTCTGAATACTAGCAGCCATAAAAAAATCAACAATACTTCATAAAGTTTAGTCCCACATTTGTAAAATTGCTCTCAGCTAGAGCTATAAACTCATGACCTTGCTAGTCAACCACACAATGAGAGATTCCAAATGAATGCAATGCTATGCAAATCTATATGAGAATGCAAATTAATCTTATGAGAATGAATATGCAATTAAGCTTTGAAAATAGAAATGAAAGAGTTACAAACCCTATAATTAAACTATGTGAGATTAATCTAAAACATGAAAAGAAATGATACCATGATGATTCAACTATGATGCAAGCTAGGATGTGATGTAGATGCAAGATGAATGCCAATGATGCTCCAAATCTTCAAAACTTGATGCAAGAATATCTCCAAAAGCTTCAATGACTTAGAAAACCCGTAGCATAATAATTCAAGTATGTATGGTGTGTGCAAATGAGCAAGAGAGCTCTTCTTTTATAGGAAGTGAAAAATAATGAACCATGGAGATTAAGAGGCAAAAGACTTAATCAACAATGGAGAAAAAAAGAAGCTTGATCCTTGTGCACAAATATCCTCCAATAAGAAAATTAGAAGCATTTACTTTATGTTGAGTATTTACTTTATGTCCATGTGAGGCAAAAGTACTTTTATTTTATTTTTTATTTTATTTTTCTTTATAAATAAGAATTAAATGCTTTATTTGTGCAACAAGGATAAGAAGAAAAATAGAGATTTTTTATTTAAATAAAAGGGGAAGAAATTTCTTTTAATTAAATAAAGGCTTAGGATAAAGTGATTTTATTATTTAATTAAAAGAGATTTTTAATTAATTAAAAAAGAGCATGTTCTCTTAATTAAATAAGATTTTTATATTTTATTTCTCTTTTAAATTAAATAAGGCTCAAACCTTAGGAAATATTGAATTGATTATGATTTGATCAAAGAAATTGATATATTTGAAAAATGTTGATTTTTGAAAATATTGATTCAAGGATTTGATAAATTACAGAAATAGGGGCCCAAAGTCTAGGTGACCATTTCAGGGTGCATACATTTGCCCCTCTTTGACAAATGTGAGATCGATTTGGGATCACATGCAGTCAAAGAAGAATTGAAATGTGAGATCAATTTGGGATCACAAAACAACTCAGATGTGTGTTCATTTTGGGAACACATCAAGACAAGCATAAGCAAAAAGCTAAAAGACAAGACCAACACCGTCGCTGCTAGGTGCAAATCAAGCTTTAGACAAAACTATCACCGTCGCTGCTAGGCAATAATCAAGTCTAAAAAATAGGAGATAAAAATTGAAAGACAAAATCACCACCGTCGCTGCTAGGTGATAATCAAGTCTCAAAATAAGAATCTCAAGCTGAGCTGAATGATAAAGCTGAATCAAAGATTAAAGCTGATAGGTACTGCCCCCTCGAAATCGAAATCAAAATCAGGTAGAGGAGAACCAACAAATTGATAAACTTGATCAAGTCACAATAAATCATAATCGAAGGATGGAGCATGATATGATAACCATCAAACAGTGAAGATATGCCCCAGGTTGACTAGGTTTGACTGGGAAAGATATAGGATAAAGATTAAGTCAAACCTTAGAAAGAGGAAGCAAAAGGGGTAAATGAAAGACTAGATATTTGGAAGACATGGAAAGGAAGAAATTCCATCAAAGATCGAAGAATTATGCCTCAAAAGGTTAGTCAACTACGTAGAAGAATGAGAAAGCTTGGAAATGTGACTCAGATTTCAATTTCGAGTCCGAAAATGGATAGAAAATGATGTGATATGAAAGACTAGAAATGAAAGATATGATTAAGAAGAATCAGAAAATGAGCACAGCTGACCAAGTAGTCCATAGATGATAAAAAGCAGAGCTCTCTCCATATGCAAGATGCAAAAACTAAACTATGATGAACTTAAGAATGCAAACTACTGTGAAAGAGGTTGACTTGCAAGGTCACAATGCCTATAGACATCTAATAATCATCATCAAGCTTTATTGATAGCATTGCAAGATCATACAATGCACACTAGCATAACTATGTGGATATGAATATGATCTTTATCAGATAGAAATGTGGAAATCTCACCTAGGCATCAAAGACATGGAGGTCAAGATGACTAATGCAGTGAGATTACCTAAGTTTGATATGGCGAGATTATGCTTGTATCAAGACACATGAAATTCAGGATAACTAGAAGCATGCACTCACAAAACAGTCAAGGATAATACCTTGTTAATCCATAGTGTCAAGTAAGACCAGCATAAATGCTCATGATAGTTAGGATCAAAAAAATATACCCACAAGCAGATAAAGAAAGAAAACATGTTCTCATACCCTCAGTCTTCTAGCTATGCATCATCGAAAACTTCTCAGGGAGAGACCACTCATCAAAAAAATCCTCATAGACAGCACACAAAGAAAAATAAAGTCAACATATCTCAACAAGTTGATTGTTTAAGTGCGTGTGTGTTGGTCATAGAGTCAAACTTTGATCATCGCATCTGAAAATGAGAAATATCGCATCAAACTTAGACTATTGGGTAAGACATTTGATAAGTGTTAAGAAACACTCGACGCAAGGGTAGTGTTGAAAAACACTATTTGGGGTGGTGTTGGAAAACACCTGTTTGTGAAATACCCCAAGAGACAAACGCACCTAAAGGACCTATGCTAACAGGTATGCCCCCTAGACAAAGATAAAGACCAATTCCAGACCAAGTCAAATAAAGTCAAGGCGTGATGGAGAAAGGCTAAGTGTCGAGGATGCATGCTAACAAATAGGAGTGCAAAAGCCTCAAGTAGCACCTGTTTCCAGGTTTTCACTACTTGGAGAATTTTTTGATTTTTTAATTTTTTTCTTTTTTTGTATTTTTGCTACCAAGGTGCCTATTGCTAGGTTTTCACCAAGGCACTTTTTCTATTTTTTTGAACTTTTGATTTTTTAAAATTTTTTTTGTATTTTTCCAGTACTGTATATGCTTTTTAGAATTTTTTCAGCATCATATATAATTTTTTTTGGTATTTTTTCAGGATCATAAAATATATACAAAAGATGCCCCCAGATAGAAATGGGCATCAAACTGCCAAGCAAGATCACATCGTGTAGTCCCAATATCTAGCAATGTGGAGGACAAGATGGATGAGCAAGCTGGTGAATAAGATAGAGGAAAGGAGAATGAAGGAAAATGGAGGGAAGAAATATTTAAGGTCAAACTCCTCAAGAGTACCCAAGCTAGGAAAAAATTGTCATGTAAAGCACATTTGGATAAGCAATGAAAAGCAAGCATATGATAAGTCACAAAAGCGCACTGCAAAAGAAGGATGCAGTCTAAAGGAGTAGACATGTCAAGAGGCTTCATAGCATCGTGTTTTACTCTTTTTTTATTAGATCAAGACCAAAGAGGAAAAGGATAACAAAAGGCTAGAATGAAAGGAGGAAAATGAAAATGAAGGCTAAACATGAAAGGAATGAAAGCAAGATCATCATAAGATAGCTCACAAGATAGCCAAATATTCGTGTATAGGTCAACCTTGTTAAGATCAAAGAGAGAAGATGGAATGGATGAAAAATATAGAAGAACTACGCATGATGCCTGATTGCCAAGTTTTCATCATGGTACTTATCCAAGGCACCACAAGGGAGTGGTTTTCACCATAAGATGAATTTATTTCTCTTTAATTTTGCTACCAAGGCACCTGTTTCCAGGTTTTCACCATGGCACATTTTCAATTTTTAAAATTTTTTTCTTTCTTTTTTTGAATTTTTTAAATTTTTATAATTTTATATTTTTTGGAAGAAGGCAAGCTTTTCAGATAATGCTCCTTGAAAGGATAAATCATGATATGCCAAGGATTCAAAATGATATGCTCAAAGATGCTGAAAGGAAAGGAAGATGAAATAGAAAAATGGAGGATAAGGTTTTATGTAAAGCGAGTGAGGTTGGAAGATAGGAGGAATAGGAAAATGAAGAAAAAGAATAGAAGGTAGAAGGATAATTAATAGAGGGATTGTGAAAGAGTAGATGAAAAGAAAGACAAGATCAACATCAACACACACCTTGAAGGGTGGCGAGAGGATGGAGGAAATGTGAATGAAGGAATACGTGAAGGAATATGGTGAATATTTAGCAGAGGTTGTAGTTTAGGCGCATGGAATGGAAAAATATTTTTGAAAAAAGATGAAGTGGAAGCTTTTGGAAGCTTGAATGTCAATTTCACTTTTTGTTCAATATTAGACTCTTTCATGAAAGACTTTGGAATCCATATAGCTTTAGGCTTTTTATTTCCTTTTGATGTGTTAGAGAGAATATCTTGAATGATGGATTTTGGAACCCATACTTGTCTTGTAGTTTTCTTCTTAGATATCTCTTTTGACTTTATGCCCCCATGTCGATTAAAGGAGACATGGTGATCTTTTTTTGATGGATTCTTGTATTGCTTCTGTTTCTTGTATTGAATATTCAAGTTACTTCCAAAAGACTTGGGACTTGTGGAAGAAGAAGGAAAATACGACTGGTTTAGATGGGTGGGTGGATGAAAAGGATTCAAGGGTATGCATCTATGTTGATCTTGAGGAAAGATAGGAGATGGAGGGACGTAAGGACCCAAGATGGATGATGAATTAGGAGAGTTAGGAGGGGAAAGTGAAGGGACATAAGGACCCAAGATGGAAGGAAGACATGAAGCCCTTAGTAGTGGTGGAGGAGGTCCAAGGATGGACGTGGAAGATGCAAAAGGATAATCATTAAGTTCATCAACATCTATATGACAACCAAGGACATCAGCATCTTTAGAGTGAGCATTAGGATTTTCAATAGGATCATGAACATCTTGAATAGGAGCAACTTCGTTGATAGGATCATTCAAAGCTTGCGAAGATTTAGGAAGAGTAGAAAGTGGAAGTGAGCATGGAGTAGTAGAACAAGAAGATGGAAGACTTTGATCTTGACAAGGATCTTTGGATAGCATAAACGTATCAACTTTCTTTTGATTTTCAATAGGCTTTACATCAGAAGTAACAACACCATTTTTAATAACCTTAATGGAAGTATCATCTTTGGAAAGCGCAAGTGTGGTAAGGTTATTTTGATTATCAATAAGCTCAATAGTGTAAGTAGTAACTTGATCTTGTTTAGGAGATGGTGGAATGAATGCGGAAGAGTGTAGAAGATCAAAAGAACCATGCAATGGAGAAGATACATCATGAAGAGAATTGGATGATATGGAGGGTTCCTGATCTTGATATTTATTTATATTTTTTTCTTTATCATTTTTAGGGTCCTCTTGACATGGAGCCACTTTTAAGGACAAGGAAGTAGGTTGGATTTGTATGGAAGACTTTGGAGATGCTGAAAGACTAGCTGAAGTAGGCATTGTAACATATAAAGGCTTAGACTCTTTAGGTTTAGCATTATTGAAAGTATTTTGAGCCAAATGAAGGTTAGCTTGAGTTTCTTTAAGAGATGGCCCTTGAGAATAACTATAGGGAACTGCATGAAAAGTCTTAGGATCTTTGTTGGATGAAGGATTTATGAAAAATTTGGAAGACTCAGAAGCTTTAGGAAGTGTGTGGGTATTGAAGGAAGTAGAGGATGGAAGGCAACCATCATAAGACAAAGGTTTAGCATTAACATGATCTTTCTTGAGAGTGCAATCTTTATTTTCAGCATGAGAGTTTTTAGAGGAGAGATTCTTTTGACGTTTGAAATCAGTGCGGTAGATTTTCTCTTCCTCAGTAGGAATATTGTATTGTTCACAAAAATCATCAAAGAATTCTTCAAATTTAGAGTCATATGGATCACCATCACAGTCTACCCAATACGACTCCCTCTTAAAAATCACAAGTGTACCACGAGGATGATGCTTAGGAATAGAAGTTTCATGGGCATCACTACATTGTCCATCATCATAGTCATCATAGTCATCATAGGTGGGTGCGTCACTCTTCATGGAAGAGGTATCATAAGGACTATCACGTTGCTCATTATGGTATGTCTTGTGAAGAGAAGTAAGACTCTTTGAAGAAGTAGAAGAAGAATGAGATTGTGAAGAAAAGGAAGGTGAAGACCTAGTGGAAGAAGAATACTTGGATGATGAGGAATTTGAATGATGTTTAGAAGAGTCATGATAAGATTTGGAAGATGAAGAATGTGAATAGTGTTTAGAAGAATCATGATAAGACTTAAAAGATGAAGAATGAGAATAGTGTTTAGAAGAATCATGATAAGACTTAGAAGATGAAGAATGAGAATGATGTCTGGAAGAGTCATGATAAGACTTGGAAGGTGAAGAAGAATGAGAAGATTTAGATGATGAAGAATGTTTGGAAGAAGAAGATCGTGATATGATCATGTTTATGATTCTAGCAAAGGCATCTGATTTAATCATTTTTTCTTTTATTTTTTATATAAATTCATCACTCATGAGAATTTTGGAGGAACAACACTTTTCGAATATGTCAATGAGCTCAAGATCATCTATTCTTAATAAAGGTTCCAAAACCAGATAGTCAAGATTCATGGTTATAGAAGAGGAGGAATCAAGCATGGAAGAAATGAATAGATGAATAGAAGAAGGTATACTAGATAGTAAGAGGAAAAGAATCAAGAAGAAGAAGAAAAATTTCCCATGGGAATAGAAGACTTTAGAAGAACATGGAAAATGGGGAAGAAAGAAGAAGACTAAGAGTCATCTTGTGCAATTGATACCATAACGTTCATTGAGATGTTGAGCAACATGACAGCACCTAGGATCTGAGATCTGGACTGACCAAGGAAGACCAAGCTTTTAAGGAGAACTCACTACAGTAGGACGAAACTCAATTTCAGTATTCCAATTAGATTTTTCAAAAGATTTCACAATGATGATCAAGCACATAGAACAACAACCAGGGAGTTCAAGCAAATAGTCTTCAAGCAATGAGCAAGAGACAAAAAAACTTTGCGCATGAATAAAGATAGTGACTTAGTATGCTACTCCTTAAAGATTCTACTTGTGTATGTTCTTGAAAATATTTTAGCAGGCACATAGAACACAACAACACCTTAACAAGCTATCTACAAGGATATACGTGGCTTTTCTAAGGAGTCCTCGATATACATAAGGTGCGTGAGGCCCAAATCCCTAGATGAGAAGAATCCAAAATCACACAACCAGGGGGAGACGGTAACCCAAATCTCCTCCTTCACTTCTCAAAGGTATAAAGTTCTTTGAGGCTTAGCCAAGAGTGATATCAAACTCAATTTCCAAGAGAGGTGTCTTTGGATTCACCTCCCGATATTTATACTCCACCGGAACACAGGAGTTAAGGTCATCCCTTGAGGTGGTGTGTCTCCAAGCAAGCCTTCTAGAAATAAAAATTAAGTAATTCACTATCAAAAGTATTTAGAGCACTAAAGGTGGAACACTTAACTCTTCAAGTAAATGTGAAGTGAGTCCAAAAGTGGGACACTTAACCCTTCAAGTGAATGCGAAGGGAGTCCAAAAGTGGAACATTTAACTCTTCACACCAACTCAAAGTGAGCCCAAAAGTGGAACATTTAACTCCTCACATCAACTCAAAGTGAGTCCACACTTTAGAAAACAAGTGAGTTCCAAAAAGCACAAAAAGGTTGCCTAGTGGAGCAATTAACGCTTCTTTCCTGTAGACCCCTCCCTTTTAATGTGGCGCTGATCTTGCAACCACAGGGTGAAAATGAGGGGCCGACAGATTAGCGAGTCCAATAACCCAAGATAACAATCTAGATCAATCACAAGTAATCTAAAATTGTTTATCAATACTACTCACAAATGACAAAGGGTTGAATCAATGAAATATTTAACTTTCCAAGCAAACATAGAGTGAGTCCACAAAGTGATGCATTTAACTCCTTATGTAAACAAGGAATGAATCCATGCCCTCAATCACTCAATGAGATATTTGATATTGAAACCAAGAATTACTTAAGGTTTAAACACAAGCATTCACTTACACAAACTTGGAAAAATAAATCTATGTTCTTTCATTTCCCATTAAGAGCATCAATTGAAATGTGTTCTATGAAAGCATGTAAACACTCAAGCCAAACACATGAGAGGTTTAATTTTAATCCCAAGATCTAAATGTTGTAGAGTTGTAACAAAATACTTCAAGTCCAACGCAACGCGCTTAGTAGATTTCACCTTTTTTTTATTTGTTTTAAGCATTTTTCATGAAAGCAAGTCATGCACCTTCAAATGAACAAGACAAGAAAACAAGCAAACAAGATATGCAATGTATATCTAACTTATGCAAACCCTAGGGTGGTTAGATATGAAAATCAATTGTTAGGAGCAATGATAACCAACAAATAATCCAAATGATAACTCATATCATGCATTGAACAATAAAAAATAAGTGCATACTCATCACAAATTTTTTTTTTTTTTGCATTTGACCTAGTCAACAAGATCTGATTTTTACCACATGAATTCAGACCCTAAACCCAAAATGCAGAAAAGAGACCTCTATCAAAAAATAGAGAGCTTTCTAAAAATGTAAATTTTTTAAAAAAATCTCTTCATTTGTGCTCTAGAGACCTATTTTACCAAAATAGACTAATTTTTATAAATTGACCAAATGAGCTATGATATGATTTCTAAATTAAAAACACAATGAATGGACTCCCTATAGAATTCCAAGACCTTTCCAGAAATATAAATTTTTTTTTAAAATATGCTGATTTGCACCAAAAATTGATTTTTTTATGAAAAATCAAGAAAAAATCATATAAAATACAAATTACCTCCGAAAATTCTAAATTTTTTTTGGGAGCTTTTCTGATATGTCACCAACTTACAAAATTTTTTTTAGACCAAAACACCAAGCCATTTGAGAGATATGATCAAATCTTTCAAATCTAGGATTTTTCATCTCCAAACAAATCTGCACAAGGGTTAGCTCCAAAAATAATCAAAACCAGCATGTAAAAAGTGGGTTGCCCCACAGTGGGCACCAAAAATGTGTGCTAAAATTTTGTCACACTTCTATAAATCGTTATATGCAAGAAAACTCAAGAATGAGCTCTCACAAATCGATTCATAGCTCTTTATGTATGGAGTTGCAAGATTTGTAAAATTGCTCTCAGCTAGAGCTATAAACTTATGACCTTGTTAGTCAACCACATAATGAGAGATTCCAAATGAATGTAATGCTATGAAAATCTATATGAGAATGTAAATTAATCTTATGAGAATGAAGATGCAATTAAGCTTTGAAAATAGAAATGAAAGAGTTACAAACCCTATAATTAAACTATGTGAGATTAATCTAAAACATGAAAAGAAATGATACCATGATGATTCAACTATGATGCAAGCTAGGATGTGATGTAGATGCAAGATGAATGCTAATGATGCTCCAAATTTTCAAAACTTGATGCAAGAATATCTCCAAAAGCTTCAATAACTTAGAAAACCCATAGCATAATAATTCAAGTATGTATGATGTGTGCAAATGAGGAAGAGAGCTCTTCTTTTATACGAAGTGAAAAACAATGGACCATGGAGATTAAGAGGCAAAAGACTTAATCAACGATGGAGAAAAAAAGAAGCTTGATCCTTGTGCACAAATATCCTACAATAAGAAAATTAGAAGCATTTACTTTATGTTGAGCATTTACTTTATGTCCATGTGAGACAAAAGTACTTTTATTTTATTTTTCTTTATAAATAATAATTAAATGCTTTATTTGTGCAACAAGGATAAGAAGAAAAGTGGAGATT
Source organism: Chamaecyparis obtusa (assembly GCA_027943335.1). Taxonomy (NCBI): domain Eukaryota; kingdom Viridiplantae; phylum Streptophyta; class Pinopsida; order Cupressales; family Cupressaceae; genus Chamaecyparis; species Chamaecyparis obtusa. The sequence goes on from BSBK01000615.1 coordinate 1,646,459, forward strand.
TTTTATTTAAATAAAAGGGGAGGAAATTCCTTTTAATTAAATAAAAGCTTAGGATAAAGTGATTTTATTATTTAATTAAAAGAGATTTTTAATTAATTAAAAGAGAGCATGTTCTTTTAATTAAATAAGATTTTTATAGTTTATTTCTCTTTTAAATTAAATAAGGCTCAAAACTTAAGAAATATTGAATTGATTATGATTTGATCAAGGAAATTGATATATTTGAAAAATGTTGATTTTTGAAAATATTGATTCAAGGATTTGATAAATTGCAGAAATAGGGGCCCAAAGTCTAGGCGACCATTTTAGGGTGCATACAGAATGCTCCAAACATATGAAGTAAATCAAAGTGCTGGAAGTTATGCTTGCCTAGGCTTGTGCGGTTGCCTCAATTTCTGTGCCAGTAGGCCCAAATTTTTTTTTGCAAAAAGGGACACATGTCACTTAGTCTCCAAGTCTCACAAAGGAAATAACTCATTTAGAGACTTAGAGACTTAGTCTCCAAATCTTTAGATAAGATTAGTCTCCAGATCTCCAAATGAGTTAGTATCCAAATCTCTAGATAAGATTAGTCTCCAAGTCTCCAAATGATTATGAGACTTGGAGACTAGTCTCCAAATCTCCAGATGCGGATTCAGAGATCTAGAGACTAAAGACAGTCTCCAAATCTCATAAAAAAACATAAAGAGAGGAAATCATTATGAGACTTAGAAACTTAGTCTCCAAATCTTCAGATGTGGATTCAGAGATCTAGAGACTAAAGACAGTCTCCAAATCTCATAAAAAAACATAAAGAGAGGAAATCATTATGAGACTTAGAGACTTAGTCTCCAAATCTCTAGATGCGGATTCAGAGATCTAGAGACTAAAGTTAGTCTTCAAATCTCATAAAGAAATATAAAAAGAGGAAATTATCTAGAGACTTAGAGACTTAGTCTCCAAATCTCCAAATAGAGATTCAGAGATTTAGAGACTAAAGGCATTCTCTAAGTCTCTAAAAGAAACCATGGTCAAGGAAATAATTCAGAGACTTAGAGATTCATGTAGTCTCCAGATCTCCAGATGGACCGAGGTTAAAGGTGAGTTTGTCTGAGCATCCAATGAAATGGTGACAAGTGGCAAGTTCTGGTGGCATGTGTAGATTTTAAAGGTTTTAAAAGATTTAAAAAGTTATAAAGTTCAGACTTTGGAGAAATTTTGAAATTTTTTAATGACAGAGTTGTTCACGAGAAAATGCTTGGGAGATTCATTTTTTATCAGAATATGACAGTATAATATGTTTTCAGAAACGCTAGAAGATGACAGATGCAATGATGACAGTTAGAATCAGATCAGATCAAGTTGCTGAGAGCAGTAAGAGCTTTTAAATTCACGACCAAATTTTGGGGAGACTTTTTTCTTTTCCAAAATTGATTGATCTTGCAAATCCGGTAGAGGGAATGAATCAGAATTGCATGATGATAGGAAAAGAGGGTACAAAGGACTAAATCACATTTCAAAGAAGAGCAAAGGACAAATTAATTAGATTTCTAGTAGATAAGCAGATTTTATGCAAAAAAGGACAGATGTTCTCAGATTTTGGAGGTGCTTGAGAAGATCATATTTTCAGAGGAGAGAAAAGATAGTGAGATTAGATTTGCAGAATGGACAGGTGTTGGTCAAGTGCAGATTTTAGGGTTTTTCCTTCTGCTATTTATTATCTTCTTTTCTCTATTTTTGGGGTTCCTGTTCCTCTTTCTGGAGGGCTCCTGTAGTTGCTCTATTATGAGTAGGTCCCTTGATGATGAATGTTGAAGATACAAGCTTTTTAGAGCAGACTTCTTATTTTGAGTCTGAGTCTAAGTAAAGAGTTCTTCTTTGTATGTATTGATACACTTTTCATGAAATACAATATAATTTCTGTCTTGGTTCTATTATTGTCTCTTAGCTTTGTGTTTGTCTCTTGTATGTTTCTATTTGTAAGGCACATAAAAACATACTAGTTGTCAAGCAATTACTCTAATTGTTTCATGAGTTTCTTTCAAGGAAAGGATTAAATTCTCATGTGCAATTTCAAAGAATGAACACATCTATTGAGATCTTGATGATAACAATCTAAGATTGAGAAGATAGTCTGTCAGGCATTCTATCTAAATTGTATATAGTTTGCAAGGCACACTACTGTATTTTCTTGAAATTCCTCTGTTGACTCATGTTAGACTCTTCTGCCCAAGGGATTAGGCACTGGTCTGATTTTTATTTATGCAACTACCTTTTTGTCATCAAGCACAAAATTTATCATTACCATTTTATTTCATTTTCTTTAGTTTATGCCTACTGTGAAGGGACTGTATCTAGATGATATAGTTCAGTTTGTTGATTCCTTGAAGAGAGAATAAGAGGTTAACCTTCCTTGAGTTGTACTCACAAAAAGAAGAAGGATTCATTTCCTTATTCCATTGTCTATGCTATTACATTTGTAATTTCTATTGTCAAGCTCTATATCAGGAGATTCTCAGTTGTCCACAGAGTGATCTTTTGTTGAAATGATCTGAAGCCTAGATAGCATAACAGTGAAGACCCTATCCACCATTTGAATGTTTACTTGAAACATAGTGAATCATTAATAGGTAATACCTGCCTGAGTCCTGTGGAGCTCGAAGTAGAAGGAGGATCTTATCCAATCCTCATCAATTAGGCTTTTCTTGCAAACTTGGAGCCCCTTTTAACTGAGAATCAAGCCCATACCTTTACCAAGTTATACCCTACAAGAAAAATCTCTAACAATGTATATAGAGGAAGGAGAGGCAAGTGACAGACTTGCACCTGATGCTGAGTCTTGGGTAAGCAATGCCGAGCTTTAGGAAAATAATGTCGAGAGAGAAGAAGAACATGCCAAGTGATAGGAAGAAGCTACCGAGTATCAGGGAGAGGTTACCAAGCATTCAGAAGCTAAATCTGACAATCTTGTTGGTGAACCTGATGAGAAAAATGAAAGGAGAGAAGAACCTATTCTAGCACAATATGTAAGGAGACATCACAAGCCTGAATAGACTATTGGAGACAAAGATACTGGAATTTTGACCAGAAGCAAGACAAGAGATCAAATATGTTTATTATGTGAATTTGAGCCTAAGAAAACAAAGGAGGCATTAGAAAATGAAGACTGGATAGAAGCAATGAATGAAGAGATAGACCAGATAGAGAATAATGATACCTGGACTCTGGTGCCGAGACCAGAAAATAAGAATGTCATTGGGACAAAGTGGGTATTTCGTAATAAGCTGAATGAGCATGGTCATATCATAAGAAACAAAGCTAGGCTGGTATGCAAAGGCTACACACAAGAAGAAGGAATAGATTATGGGGAGACATTTGCCCCTGTAGCTAGATTGGAAGGAGTAAGAACTTTGCTTGCATATGCCACCTATAAAGATTTCAAGGTATACCAAATGGATGTTAAGTCTGCATTTTTAAATGGTATATTAGAAGAAGTGTATATTGAATAGCCAGAAGGATTTGTTGATCCAAACAAAAGACACATGGCTTGCAAACTGAATAAAACACTGTATGGACTAAAGCAATATATGGACTACATGAAAGATGAAGAAGGTAAATGAATCTTGTTAGCTAAGATCTTTGTAGATGATATTATATTTGGTGGACAAGATGCCTTGTGTAAGAAATTTTCAAATGAAATGCAAACTAAATTTGAAATGAGTATGTTTGGGGAGATCAAAATTTTTGTTGGTTTACAAGTATATCAGATAGAGAAAGAAATTTTCATCACCCGGTCTAAGTATGTTCATGAGATACTGAAAACCTTTGGTATGGAAGATTCAAGGCCAATAAGTACTCCCACGGCTACTGGAAAAAAGTTGTCTAAAAATGATGATGTTGTAGAAGTAAACCAGACTTTGTATAAATCTATGATTGGAAAGCTACAGTATGTTGTACATAGCAGACTAGATATTGGATTAGCTATTGGGATTGTGGCAAGATTATCTACCAATCCTAAGGAAACTCACATGAAGGCTGTCAAAACAATAATGAGATATTTGAAAGGGACGACTGACTATGGATTGTACTACAAGAAGCACGAGAAGTTTGAACTGAGAGTGTGTACAAATGCTGATTGGGCAGGAAATGTAGATGACAGAAAAAGTACTAGTGGTGGAGCTTTCTTTCTTGGATGAAGATTAGTTTCCTAGACAAGCAAGAAACAAAATTGCATTTTCCAATCTACTGCTAAAGCTAAGTATGTGGCTGCAGTTGTGAACTATTCAAATTTGATATGGATAAAGCAATTGTTGGTAGGCATGAAAGAAGAAATCACTAAACCAGTTGTCATTCTCTGTGACAACACAAGTGCTATCAACATCTCTAAGAATCTAGTGATGCACACAAAGACCAAACACATTGCCATTAAGTATCATTACTTGAGAGAACTGGTACAAGATAAAGAGGTTTGAATGGAATATGTGAATACAAAGGAACAACTAGTAGACATATTCACTAAGGCTTTACCTAAAGAAGCTCATGAATATCTGAGAGGTCAATTAGGGGTCCTTCCTAGTCAAGCACTAGTCAATAACTGAGGCTACCTAGTCAAGCTAGGAGCACTGCATCAAATGTGCTACAAAGAGTATCTAACAAGTTGATGCAAAGACATGTCACACTTTAGGAGCAACCTAGAGTTGTGAAAAGCATAGCAAAGCCAAGAATCAATCATAAGCAAAGATGATAGAGGGAGAAATACTATTACTAAATTGAAAAGATGATATCTACATCTGTAGGATGTATGTTTTAGTTGCTGCTTTGGCATTTTTGTCAAAAAGGGAGATGATCACAGATGAATACACATAATAAAATTTTTCATGGAAGATCAAGTAAGAGGGAGAAATTTAGTGGACAGTCATACAAGCATGGCTAATTGATTCTGTATCAGAATGAAGCTAAGGATATTATAAATATTTTTGATGGATAGATAAGTTTTGGATTGGTTGGTAATTCATGTGATATTCATATGGTGTTGCCATCAATGCCAAAGAGAGAGATTGTTGGAAACTGCAATTGAAGAAATTGTTGTATTGTCATTGATGTCAAACCTTAACTGGTAAGACTATTGCTATTTAAGAAAGTACTATATCTATTTGATTGTTGCTAAGGGGAAAGGCAAGGTTGGTAACAATAAAATCTAAGGAAAGGTTGAGTTATCTTGATACTTCAATGAGTACTTGATTATGTGGCATAATGATAAGACAATGTATTGTTTATCTAAGTAAGAATGAAGACTAAATTGGTAGGCTTAATTGAGCAAAAGTGAAGAAATATAGTTTAAGCTAAGTGATGTTATTGTCGATTGAGCTAGTATATGCCAAGTAAATTCAGTGTTGACCGGACATCAGTTAATTGCCGAGGAAGACAATATTAGTTGAGGGAACAGTTTTTGAGGTGACTGAGCTTTCTAATGAAGACCGAGGAGTTGAAAACTGTATTAACCGAGCATCAATATTTTATATTTGTGGGAGAATTTAGATTTCCAGTCGACATTGTTGAATTCTTGGATTATGTAAAATGTGTTGACTTTATTTATTGATTGTACGAAAGCATTTAATGCACTGTAAAACATTTTATTGTAAATCTATTAAGAGATTTGAGATATTTCTAGAAGGATAGCCAAAGAACATAAAGTAGGAAGGATTTGATGAATCTGACCTAACCCTAAGATCTACGAAGGAGATTAAGTGGCAAAAGATGTATTGACCTAATAGAGGAAGTATTAAGGAAACCTAAGCTAGAGGTTGAAGAGAGAGGATGTTGGAAGTATTGTTGATGTTATTGACTAAACAAGTAGAGAAGGCTAAAGGAGAAGTGTTGTGATTGCTTGAAGAGAGTTTCGAGCATATCGGTGATGGAGATGGTAAAGGTTCACAATCAGTAAGCCAACATATGTGTATGAAATTAGATCTGATATTTGCAAAGTGAGTTGTATGTTTTTCAGATCAATACTACTGCTACTTGCTAACCATTGTATCAATCAAAATCATTTTAATAGAGGTTGACCTAACAGTCATAGGTATAAATCCTTTAAACAAGGTTGCATTCTAATAGAGTGTATGTAAGTCCTATAACAAGGCGCACTTTTAATAGAGTGGTTTAAATCCTTTAACCGGGTCACACTTGATAGTGTGTTTGTAACCTTTGACAAGGTTGGCTTTTCACCGAGCTCACTTTAGAAGAGTGAACATAATAGTAACATGTTACAAAGTGGTTTTTCCCAAATTGGGTTTCCACTATAAATCCTGGTGTTGATACTTGTGTGAATGTTTTGGTTTGAACATTTTTGTGTTTTACAAGTTAGATACTATTGGATAAGTGGACTGCACTGTTATATATTTCTGTTATGCAATCAGTAATGACCGAGTAGCTATTGGTTATTAGATTTGATTTGTTGAAGAGTTTTAAAGTTTGTTTTATACATCTAGACTTGAGAACAACTAATTCACCCCCCCTCTCTATTGTTCTAAATCATATTAACAACAACATCCTCATCTTCTCAATGTTCTCATCATTGAAAAATTTTACCAAGAAACTATTATCATTAGATTGGTATGCATATCTTTGGTGTTCTTGAAGGTATCACACTCCATTATAAGTGTTTTTATCTGTATTTGTGTTGTCCTAGTATTATAAAATATACACACCCTTTCTTTTCATGTTTCTTTAGCTGTCTTCCACATCTCTATTTTACATTAGAGTTGATAAGAGTTGGTTCTTAATCGAGCGATTAGAATCTTGGCTCTTAATAAAATATTAGTTGCTATGAACCCTTTTTGTTGATAGTCACATGTGGGGTTGAAGTCTTCAAGATGATACTTTTTTTTCTCCCTAGAACTTTATTCCACATATGCTTGTGAAACTTATCTAAAAAAAAATATTTTCTCTTTATTATTTGTAGCACAAGAATTCAACTAAATACTTTATTTACTCATCCATTTGTTATTTTTTTTCATCCATAAACTTGTGGTTTTTTTGTGGGGTCATTGAAAACAACCTTAGGCCACCTACTAGATTATGTTTGTTCATTTTTTTTTAACTTAGAAGGCACATCATTACAATTGCTTCAATAAAAGAAACCCCTATTTCAATTAGCACAATCTTATACCAATTCCCATTATTTAGTCTCACTAATATCATGCATACATGACATTTATCATGCATTGGTGCTTCATTCTTGGCGTGGTCAACTACTTTTGATTTGGGTGCAAATGATACAACTAAAATTTGAACTTTCTTGTGATCAAGTGATTTTCAACTCTCTCAATTTGTTTCCACTTATAATATGATATATTCCATATTGGAGAAATAATTTGTAATATTTATTCTCACTATGTTTTGTAATACATTCATAAGGGGTGATGGGTTCCACTAGCAATGGTGAAGGTGACTTGTAGACATGAATATTTAATATTTTTTTCCTCACATATGGATTTGAGGAATGGAATTGCTAATGACAAGAAAAATGGAAAAATGAGTGGTTATTGGGCTTCTCCAAGTGGATGCTTGGAAAGAGGCAACAAGTGTCTATTGGTATTCTATATTGCATTTAATGTAATATTATCTTCCAAATTTAGGCACCCAAGTTGGAGGGAAATTATTGGAGCCAAAATTGGTGTCCTTTCACATTTTGAGAAGGCAATCCAAGGGGTTGAGATATTTAAAAAGAAGAGTCATCTTTGGGAATATTGTCTGGTGCTTTAGTTCTATTTCAAGTTTATAAATTAGTTCTTTAATGTAGAATTAATTGAATCTACTGTTACTATGCAATAATGACATGTTAATGCCTAAATATGTTGTTCACAAGTACACATTTGCTACCATGTTGGAAGCAAAGAGGATATGAAAGCAAATGTATTGTAATCTCAGTCATTTGAAGATTATGCATACTTGACCTCTCTTTTTGGTGAATTTTTTTTTCTTGCAAAGGTTTCTCAACATAAATATTGTGTTATATGATGCTCTTATGTTGTTGATTCATACATTTTTATTGCTAAGTTATTTGATTCTATGCATTATTTTCATATTGTTATTTTAGATTGGGAAAATTAGGGAATTAGCATAAAAAATATGATCAAGCCAATCACAAAAGCCATAAAAAACATGTTAGGAAAGTCCCAATCACAACCAATAAGGCTATTGAAATGAATTGCATAAACAAAGCATTTCAAAATAGAATATAAACATTCTTTTGATGTCTCCTCGTTGTTTTTTCTTTCTCCTCCAATATGATGGTGTTGTCTTTGTAGGACAAATACACAAATAATAGCCAAAAAACATGGATTAATTTCAATAGCATTACAATGAGGATACTAGAAAATAGAGTGGCTGCCAAAAATGAGAGAAAAGAGCTCAATTAATATACTCCCAATTCAAAATAAAAGGAAACAATCAAAAGGAAATGAATGGAAAAAGGAAGTGGAAATGAAAAGCCAAGTGGAAAGGAAAGGTTAAAGGTCAACAATAAAAAGAAAAAGGGGAATTAATAAAAATCCATTCATTAATTCCCTTCAAAAGTGACAAAAAGACAAGGAAGATGAAAAGATAAAATAAAAATAAAAAGAAAATAGAATAATGGGAAGGAAAAGTCAAGTGGAAGACGAAAGGACAAGGTAGAAGACAAGACAAAATAAATAAAAATAAATAAAGATAAGAAAAAAAAGGAAAGTGGAATAAAATTAATAATTTTTCATTTATTAATTCTCTCCCACATTAATACTAGCTAATTAAATAATATTTATTTAATTATGACAAAAATAGTAAAAGAATAAATAAATGACATTTATTTATCCTAAGTAGGACATGTTAATACAAGGGGGAGTAATTAAAATATTATTCTCGTAAGGTTAACTAATGATAGAGATTAAATAACTGTTAAAATTATTTAATTAGAATAAATGACAAAGATTAACAAGGGATAAAATAATCAATAAAATCATTTAATCAGATTAGTGATCAAGGACAAAATTAAAAGGACATGACAAGATCACAAGACATGATTAAAAATTAATTAAATAATTTGCATTATTTAATTAATGGACAAATGACACAATATCGACCAATGATGAAAATTGAATATGCAATATAAGACATGCTAAAGAGAGGAGCTAGGGGCATTTACCATTTTTAAGCATCTACATTTTCCCCCTCTCTGAGACAATACTAAATGATGAAGATTGACAAGGGATAAAATAATTGATAAAATCATTTAATCAGACTAGTGATCGAGGACAAAATCAAAAGGACAGGGCAAGATCACAGGACATGATTTAAAAAAAATAATTAATTAATTTACATTTTTTAGTTAATGGACAAATGACATGAAATTGACCAATGATGAAAATCAAATATGCAATATAAGACATGCTAAAGAAGGGAGCTAGGGGCATTTACCATTTTTAAGCGTCTACATTTTGCCCCTCTTTGAGACAATACAATTTTGAGTGTCATTTTAAAGAAAAACTAAAAAAATGAATTAAAAAGGTAACTCAAACACAATAGGCTACAAGGGTGCCCCCTCAAAAAATTGGGTGAAAAAATAGAAAAAAAGGCTAATTTGTCAAAAATGACACCAAGAACACAAGACCAAAAAGAACACAAGGTTAACCAAAAGGAAACAAGATGAACCAAAAGGAAAATAAAGCCAACTTGAAAGGACACAAATCAAATAAAAAGGAAAAAAAAAATGAATCCCTACTTTTATTTATAAGTGCAATTGTTTGTCTTTAATAGAGCATGTTGCTATAACAAATTGGATGCATCGCATAGTGACATACATGAAGTTAGAGCAATCTTGTGATCCTTTTTGCATAAAAAAAAGGAACACCCCAATTTGTTCTAAAACATATATACATCAAGGGTCGAGGTATGCGTGACATACACCAAGTGAATGTGCCAACATAGACACCCAAGATATACATGCCCTAGAACTTCATGAAAATATGTCACAAACAAAATACAAAGCCAAAAATAAAAGACCATGAACCATCCTAGACACTTTTACCATTTAATGGTATCCTTGAGTAGCATAGGAACATGGTGAAAAAATGAAATCAATAAAAGATAAGACAAAGAAAAATAAAATACCATGAACCATCCCAACCACTCTCATCACTTGGTGATATCCTTGAGTAGGATATGAATATGGTGGGAAATTAAATCAATGAAATATAAGACTCACTAAACCAAGAAAGCCAACATCTAGTCAGATCTAATTGTCAAAGTTGATTGTTTAATAATGATGATGCTAAATGATCAATGTGTTTGGCTTAAGGAAGGACTCATCCTATATAATAAGACACATGATAGATCATGATAATATCTACTTTTAGGAAGGGTGTATTTTGTACAAGACAAAATGATGATAGGACAAAAGGAGAAAGATCAGATAATGATGACTGATTGATGTGACAAGTTCGATCAAACTCATTGTTGAATCAATTAGATAGTGTGTATGTTGATGCATTATTCATGATGTGTAGAGTTTTGTGTATCCTAATTGTGTTTGTTAAAATGTCTGCCTTTGTCACAAAGGACAATTTATTGCAAATGAAACGAAAATAAAAATGACAATGAAATGACATTGGTATAAAAAACTGACACTTTATTGCTTTTGGTTTTTAAAAGTTTATTTTATTTTTTTCATGACTTTTTTTTACAGTTTTTAAGAATTTTTTAGATTTTTAATGCTTGAGAAAGATGTATTTATTTTCCCCAGTATCTAGCAAGGTAGGGACATTATGAATGGGAAAATAGACTAATGGAATGACAATGGATAGAGTAAGGATGGTGGAAACTTTATAATGGCATTGGGACCAATTTGACTCACAAAGACTATCTAACGAAAAGAACTACATGTTATTTTTGTAAGTTAAGGGATTGGACATGGCAGTATAAGGTAATGACATGATGTACTAAATAGCAAGTGATGTACAAGAATGGACATGCTAAGAGGTTTTTAATATTATTTTTGTATTATATGTCCTTATTTTATATCAAAATCAAGGGATAAATTTGGATAGGATAATGATAAGACAAGGATAGGACATAAAGGGATAAGCAAGATCAAAAGGATGGATAAGTGATATGGAATAAAGGGTGAGATAAGAACTAAAAATACCCACTACCTCAAGAATGGAGTGGCTACAAACATCTCCAATGGCTAGGGTCTCTACGGTTATTCCAATAGATATAGAGAAGGCATGGGAAAGGAGGAACATGGGTTGGAGTAATGTTAGCCAAATTAAAAAGCTATAAGTGACAAGGAGAAAGTCAATGGATGATACAAGCCATCATGGAGAGAAATTTGGGTCTATCATGGAAAGATGGGTGACCTGTCATGCTCAGCTCAGCCTACAAAAACTAGTACAGATGCTAAGATTGGGAGTTGCGATTTGGATGGTAAAGGGATAGATAAAGAAATTGCTAGGGTTTCATCATAACACCATCATAATGGGCATGCTAGGGTTTCCTTGACTAGTTTTAGCAGCGATGCTATGGTTAATTTGGAGGGTGAAGTAGAGAAGGAGTTGTTGCATAATGATAATTTTTTTTCAAATCTTAGACTGATCAGGAGGTTTGGGGGGCTATGGCCAACTCTAATTGATCTCCATGGGTAGATTTCTAATTTTTGGGAGCCCATCTTGAAGGGGTATGTACAAATATACCCTTTTGTTGGGGGTTTCTTTATTTTTATGTTTGAGGATGTTCAAGATATAAACCAAATCTTATTTGACTATCATTGGGGTTGGAAGACATGTTACCACTAATGTTGAAACCTTGGCATCTAGATTTCAAGCTTGCTATTGAAGTTTTTGATAGGATTCCAATCTGGGTGACGCTTCCCAATCTCCCTTTACATTTTTGTTTAATTCATATTTTGAAGTTGTAGGTAATTCCTTAGGTAGCTTTTTTATGGTGGACGATATCTCTTCCTTCCTTCTGCATTCAACATATGCATGGATTGTTATGGAAATAGATGTTTCTAATGGTCTCCTAGAAGAAATCATGATCAAATCATCAATAGGTTACTGGAAGCAGTCCTTGGATTATGAAGGGATTCCATTTCATTGTAGAAGGTGTTTCAAAACAGGACACATAGTGAATGAATGTGAAAAATAAAGAGTAGATAAGTTGGCCTCCTAGTGGAATTAAATATCTCCATCCCATTATACAATAGAGAATAAGGGAGAGAGTCCAATGAACTATTCATAGGTTGTTGATAAGACAACGTCACAACATCTACCTGAGGCCTAGAATTAGGGCGAGGCTCAAACTCAGGGTGAGGTTTTAGCATTGTGCAATGTTAATGTTGACAAGATAGTGTCACAACATCTTCCTAAGGTCTAGAATCAGGGAAAGGCTTAGAATTGTGATAAGTCTCCAGCTTTGTGCAACGTTAATGTTGGTCTTATTTTGGAGGTCAAGAAATAGAAGGGAATTGTAACACCAAATGGAAGGGAGAAAAAAATACTTATGGGGTCTCAAGATATAGAGGATGGTCATAAGTCAAAATAAAAAAACTATCATGTTGAGTGATTCTTGGTGGATGTAGTAGGGACACCTTGGGATAATAATATGGACTGGGAGAAAAAGGAAACTATTGTAGAAGATGGGTGGGAGATTGTGAGGAGGGAAATGTTAAAAAATGCATAGAAAACTTTTGATATGATCCTATGCTCCCTAGTTAAGGGGGGAAGGAAGGGTAAATCATAATTGTTTAATTGTTTAATTGGCCATATATTTTGGCATTTAGAGCTATTTATGGATCTTGGGGTCTTTTTGTTAAATTTGGGAAGGTGGGTTCCTATTATGTAACCATCCATGGTTTGAGTCAAGTTTAAATCCAGTTCTAGATTAATAAACAAATAATATTACTGGTAAAAAAAGAAAATGATAAAGACTAAAAGGAAAGTGAATGGAATTAATGATAAGTACCAAAAAGGATATGGGCAATGTGAAACAGATAATATACATGATACTTGTGAAGATCCTTGGCCTTGTTAAGGTGAAAGATGAAAAAGGAAAAATGTATACAAATAAGGATGATGGATATGAGTGAAAAGGGATAATGGAGGACATAACAAAATCTCAATGATGGAAAAGGAAATATGAATGCAAAGAAGGATAAAGGATAATAGATACAAGGGACAAAGGATGTAATGGATAGGATAACATAGATGAGAACTACCCCCAAGTATGATATGATGGGGGGTATGATATGATAGGATAACACTAATGAAACTTTCCCCCAAGAATGGAACATAAGATGTTCATAGATTACACATGGAGCCTATTTTCTAGGTTTTCAATAGTGGAAAAATCTCTCTCTCTCTCTCTCTCTCTCTCTTAAAGCCACTAAGATGTTTGTTTGCCAAGTTTTCATCAAGGCAACAATTTTTTGCTCTTTTTTTTTATAAAATTGGAAGATAATTGATGCATGATAGGAAATTGATTAATGACTCAATCATATTATTCTTTGGATGGTACTCTTGAAATATATGCAATAATGGACCATGCATATGAAGGCATACTCAAAGACATTGGTAGGAGGGGAAATGGAAAGGATGATTGGATAGGATGGATGAAGTGTTGGAAAGTAGGTGTTGGATAATGGAGGGAGTGTAATACTTGATTTTGAGTGGATGGGAATATGGATAGGTACAACATTGGAAGATACCTTGAGGGGTGGTGAAGTGATAGAGGAAAATAAATTTTGTAATTTTGGGATTAATGATGGACAAGTAGATATGGATTTTGGGATATAAGTGTTAGAAAGTAAAGTCCAACAAGATAACTGAGAGGGGGGGGGGGCGGGGGTGAATCAGTTATCAGATAATTATAACTTTTATCAACTTCAACAGCATTAAACCATGTAAGAAATATAATTACCAACCATAGAAAGATATTCATACACAATAACACAATGACACAAGATATGTTGACTAGGGAACCTCTTGATCAAAGAGTAAACCCTGGTGGGAATGATGCTCACAAAAGATGCACTAATATGAATATTCCTTGTGAAAGGATGGACTCTGTTAGGAGTCTTATGAAATACATTCAGTACATATGAATCCCTATTAGGAGATTTTGAATCCCTGTTAAAAGATTCTAACCCTGTTAAGAGTTATGGAAGATAGACGGACCCACTGCCCAAACAGCTTCAGGGTAAGATCAATGAACACACTATCCAAATAATATTTGTATTACTCAATAGAATAATATGTTACCTCTTCTCTGACTATGCCAAATCACACTCACTATTACACCAGATCTCAATTTTAGATCTCTGTACCTCACATGTCTTCCTTCTCAAATTATCTTTCACATTTAGCTCTTTTCTTCACTTCATGCATACATCATCACATCCAACCATATTCCAACAAGGAAACACATTCCTTCATTTATACCACACTCAAATAATTACAAATGAGTCGGCATACAATTACAAAATAAAAGTTTCCACATGCTACATCAAAATTACACAAAACTGTCAGCTTCCAACTACAATAATTCTTCACTCGTGTGACCTCGAAGTTTGCACTATCATCCACATCACTATCAATGTGTCTTCAACTTCCCTTTAACTACATAAAACTAGATTACATCCCGCGTAGGAGATATCATCCAATTTCCACAAACCACTACTCAGGAACACTGCCTGAATATTGCTTCCACCAAAATGCTCATAACTTCCAAGAATAAATGAATTACTGTCTGCACTCTTAACCATAGAAATATAACATATCAAAGAATATATCCTCAACATCACATAGCACCAACTACAATATCCCACATGCACTAATCCAAACTCTGTCTGCTTCTTTGCAAGTCTATGGTAAATCACTGTGTTGACATCAATGACAATCATAGTCATGAATGCAACAACAACTGCTACAGAATGGCTGCCAAACATTTAGCATTCATTCCTAACAATAAGGGCCCAAAATGGATTTGGATGATGGGAGATGTCTAGATGGAGGGATAGAAATTTTGGATCCCAGACTTGATTTTTCTTTGGGAAGTTGTGCTTTTAGGATCCGCTTGGGAATCCACATGGTTTTTTACTTTTCTTTCTTTTGTGGTTCCTCAAAATGCATTTCTTGTATAAGGGAGTTAAAAACCCATATGGATTTTGATTTTTCTTTTTTTCTCAATGGGCATTTGTGGATTTTTAGATATTTCTTTTTGGATCATATTTTGCTTTATTTTTACATGCTGATTAGATGGGACATGTTTATCCTAGAATACACATAGATTATTGAATTCATGGATTTTATTCTTGGAATCCAAAACACTTAAAAAAGAAATGGGATTCATGGATGGATAGAAATGATATGGAGGTATTTTGGATGGATGTTTTGGTTGGAGTGTTATCAAATATGTGTGCCTTCATTGATCTTTATTTATAAAAGGGTAAGCGGATTATGAACTAATGGATGTAGGGATATATGGACCTAATATGGATGGAAAGGTTGATGGGGGAGGTGTACATTTGAATTTAGATTTTGTAGGGATGCTAACATCTTGAGAATGTGGTATGTAATTAAGGCCATGACCATTAAGATTTTCTTTGATATAGAAGGGTTATAATATACCTTTCTCATGGAGGTCTAACCCTTTGGATTGATAATTCATGCTTTGACAACTACCAATGGGATACTTGTTTCTTTGTAAATAATACATGAGTCAATTTTGAGGTGGATATGGTATGGAGGAAATGATAGGATTGTAAAGTAAACATGACCAAATGTAAGTGGAGGAACCCTTCTAAAATGTAATGGGTTCATGATCATCTTACACATAATTTTTAGAGTCATGAGGGGGGCCAAGAGATATGACAGGTTCTTCATGAGGTTGAATAGGAGGAATGATGGGATCATATAGAAAACTAGGAACTTGGGGTGGACATGGAGGAATAGGATATGAGGATGAAGGGATGGAGGCATCCTGAGGAGGATTTAGAGGGATGATAGGATCTTGTAGTGGAATTGATAATGAATAAATAATTGATCTTGAATTGGAAGGGGATCATCAATCTCTATTTTAAAGGTTTTTTGCTCTTGTATTTGGATAGAAACATTAGGGAGAACATAAATAATATCATGGTCTTTCTTAGCAAGTGGAAGGTTGACAAGACTTGGAAGGCAACTTTGTTCTAGAGATGAAAATGGGTCATTTTGAATATGATGGATAGAGATGGTTAGATGTTCATGAGATTTAGGGAAAATAGGACCTTGGTCAATAATTCGATAGGATTGGTTGTTCTTAGGATCTTGATCTCAATTTGTTTCAAGACTCACTTCTTCATGCTTTGAATCATACTCTTGACATGGGGTATGGACTAGAATATGTATAGAGGATTCGAGGAAGGATTCAATGCTTTGGCATGATAGGAATGAATTTTGAATGGGACTCTCTAGAGCAGGTTTTGTTTGAAATAGAGAAGATGATAGTGTGATGATGGTGGCTTTGGGTCTAGAATTTATGAATCATGAAAGGGATGTGTATTAAAAAAGGGATTTTTTTGGAAATCTATTATGGATAGCACTTGGGAGGTTTCATTGTTTGATATACCATTTGATGAATATGGTGTAGATTGGTCTTGTGAAACTTCAAGGGTTGAAGGAATGGTGGGAGATATAGAGGCTACTTGAGGGACCACTTAAAGATAGAATTTAGGTGTGTCACTAATGTGATTATTTTGGAATGATTCATTGATAGATATGGGTAGATGATTTTGACCATGCTCATAAATAGTTTCTTATGTATAGTCTAACTTTTAAAGCAAAATTTTTAGATCTTTATGTTTGATGCCACATTAAAGCTTGCATGTTTCAACACACTTGTTGATTTTACTTGTGGCATAATAGGTTGCACATTAACTATGCTTGGTTGATGTCCAAAAGTTGTTGTATTTGTGTTTATTTGGGAATCTCATGATGGTGCACTTGAGGACACAAAAGGAGGTTTACTAGAATGGGATTTAACCAATAGTAAAATTGTTTATGTAATTGTATGTGACCTTGGTAGGGATTGATTTTATTGCACAATTACTTGTGGTACCAATGGTCATTTAGTTGATTGAGGAACACTAAATTGATTTGAGACTTGACTGAATGGGAATTGATTTAGGACAATGGTTGAATAGGGATTGATTTGGGACTTGGTTGAATGGTGAAAAGATTTGGGATTTGGTTGAATGGTAATTGATTTGGGCTTTGATTGACATTTGTGTTTGTTGGCTAAAATTTGTTTCTCTTATTTATTTATGAGATGAGAGACGGTGTGGTCATTTTTGAAATCTCAACTTATACGTAAATTTGTGGAAGGTTTGGATTTTTGTCTCCAGATTTTATTAGTACTTTTTTCATATGTGATCTAGTCATTTCATTGTTCCTCACTCTTTGTTCAAAGGTTCCTATTTATTGAGCTACTTTTTCCTCTAGTAATGATGATTTTGGTTGATCTATATGAAACTATGGTTCCATGTTTGTGGGTGGACCAATATTAAAATGTGAGTTAAAACTTGGTTGTATAATGTAGCCTTATTTTTGTGTTGGAATAAGTTGGGATTGTCTCAAAAAACTTGGTTGTGTATCATAAATTAGACTATACATAGATGGTCCAATGATTCTTGTTGTCTCCTAAAAGCTTTGGATCTGTTTCAACACCCATGAGTATGGACCTATATGAGATATTCCTAAGGGGATGATAATTATTATATCAAAGAATGGAAGAAAAATGCAACCTAAGGGAAATAAGGTATACCCTATAACTCTAAAATGTTTTGACAATGCAAATTGAAGGTGACAAGTGGGATGTGATGCAACTCCAAGGATAGTCTAAAAGGAGGAAAATGGTAAGATGATAATAACAAGGTTATAAAAATATCAAGGATTTTAATGAAAATTAGCTACAAGGATAAAATAAAAGGGTGAGAAAAGAGTATGATAAGTCCAAAATGGTAATGACAAAATCATAGAAGGACAGAGGTTCTAAAAAAAGTTTAGGGTCACAAACTAGGACAAGTGAAATGAATGACCAAGGAAAGTATGATAGGATTGACTAAAGAAATGATTAAAATATGGTACTATGAGGAGATAATTTCCAAGGATGAAAGAAGACTATGTAACCCAATGGAAACCTCGATATGGGAAGTTGAAACAAAACTCCAAATTTGTTATTCTCAAAGTTTTCAATGTTTTAATTTTGGAAATATTTTGATCAAGGTTTGATATAACAATTGTGCTTGGGTAAATATTTGAAGGTTCATACAAGTGTTGTTTAATTGGAAAGATGTTTCTAATACTCACATAAGACACATCAATCATAGTGGTTATTTTGAAGATTTTATTCACTGGTATCAACAAATTGCAAACACTTTGAAGATAAGCACAACCTAAGGATGGATTGCGGATACTACTTGCTAAATCCTCACTTGGATTAATCCATATACTTAGACAAAGTGGACAAATAGAGATTCAAGTATCATTTGCTCCCCCTTACAAACCACAAGAATCACCTAAATCTCTTACCCCAAAGGTCTAGAAACCTTAAGGATTTTATGTCTCAACAATTAAGACTACATGTGGGGTTTCTTAGTCAATCTTTGGCCTTTTTCACCAACAAGTATAAGGTTTTGGGCTTCTAAAATAATATTTCTTAGTGGGGGACCTTTTGGGTTCTAGCATGCATCTAAGTAGCATAGCCCTTATCCTTTTTGGTAAAGAAAAAGGATTTTAATATACCTCACACAAATGTGGGTACTAGGGAGACTATGGGGATCACCTAAATGTTGACATCAATTTACATAGCAGATTGAAGGAGTGCTTCAAAGGGTTATGCTTTGGGGTGAGTACCTCTTTTCCCACCAAATCAAGTCTTTATTCTATAAAATAAAAAATTTGGGTGTCACAATCATTTTTTTTGTAGTAGGTCCACCCTACAATGTGCAAGTGTGCAAGACATGCACGAAAAAATAGAGTTCCTTCCCTTAATAAATTGAAGTGTGATCTATCTAAAAGACAAACCCATAAAATTACAAAATGATGACTTCATCAAGTGTCATGCAACAAACTCAAATTAAAAGCCCCTAATTAGCCTATGTGAAAATATTGTAGTTCATTTTAGCCCTTTTGATCAAATAAATAAATAAATAGATGTAAATTAACCTTGTAATTACATTAGGTGAGGATTGTGGCTCTTTTCCTTCATAATTAAAATTAGGTAAAAATTGTAGGGTTAATTCATCCTCTTAGTTAAACTATGAAATTTATTATTCATTAACTTATTAAGAAAGGAAATGTGATCAAAATAGCACAAATTGTTGTTCTTTTCCTTCCTAATTAAGACTAGGTGAAAATTGTAGGGTCCAATTATATACCTAATTAAACTAGGTGTGATTTGTTGTTCATTTGAAACCCCTAATTAGGCTAGATGAGATATTGTTGTTCATTCAAAACCCTTAATTAGGCTAAATGAGATATTATTTAATTAAAACCCCTAACTAGGCCAAATAAAAAAAATTGTTCATTTTAGACCTCCTTAATCTATTACTTCAAAAGAATTAATAAATTAAAGATTGTAGTCTATGACATGCTAAAACAAAAGACCCTATGTTGACCATAAATCATACTCCAAATTCCTCCATGCAACAACAAATTAACATAGAAAACCTGCATACAAACAAAAAACATGCAAATTAACTAGTAAGAAGGTTCACCAAATGTAGATCAAGAAAATTAGAGAATCAATTTAAAAACATTCTTAAGCCAACCACGAAAGTCATAAAAACCATGTTAGTAATATCCTAATCACAACCAATAAGGTTATTTAAATGAAATGCATAAACAAAGTATTTCAAAATAAAATACAAACATTCCTCTAATGGTACCTCATTGTTTTCCCTTTCTCCTCGAATATGATGTTATTTCTCTTTGTTGGACAAATGCACAAATAATAGCCAAAAAATAAGATTAATTTTGAGAGCATTACAATGAGGATGCTAGAAAATTGTGGTTACCAAAAATGAGAGAAAAGAGGCCAATTTATAGGCTCTCAATTCAAAATGAAAGGACACAATCAAAAGGAAATGAATGGACAAGGGCGATGGAAATGAAAGGCCAAGTGGGAAAGGAACAGTTAAAGATCAATAATAAAAAGAAAAAGGGGAATTAATAAAAACTCATTCATTAATTTCCTCCAAAAGTGACAAAAAGACAAAGAAGAAAAAATAAAAACAAAGTAGAATAATGGGAAGGAAAAGTCAAGTGGAAGATGAAAGGACAAGGTAGAAGATAAGACAAAATAAAAACAAAATAAAAAATGAAAGTGGAGTGAAATTAATAAATTTCATTTCTTAATTTCCTCCCACATTAATAATTAGCCAATTAAATAATATTAATTAAATTATAGCAAAATGAGTAAAGGGATAAACACATGACATATTTATTTATCCTAAGGAGAACATGTTGGGACAAGTGTGGGGAATAATTAAAATATTATTCCCCTAAGATAAACTAATGACATAGTTTAAATAATTGTTAACCTTATTTAATGAGACTAAATGACACATATTGACAAGGGATAAGATAATTGAAATAAAATTATTTAATTGAACTAGTGATTAAGGAAAAAATTAAAAGGACGTGACCAAATCACAGAACATGATTAAAAATTGATTAAATAATTGACATTATTTAATTAATGGACAAATGACACAAAATTGATAAATGATGAAGATTGAATGCCCAATATAAGACATGCTAAAGAGGGGAGCTAGAGGCATTTACCATTTCTTGGTGTGTACAATTTTATAAATTCACATAAGGTAGTGTTGTTAAGCATGATATGTTGGCTATTTTTTAGCATCATAAAGAAGACGGATCTAATCATGGTAATTTCATATTAAGGTGACTTAATTTTTGAATTTGTATATAAATATTAGATTGTTATGTTGTACTTGTCTAAGCTTTGTATCTCATCCGTTGAAATCATAACTTGATTATTTGAATAGAGATTAAAATTTTCACCTTAAAAATTTCTCAACATTTGGTAACACAACTTATGTTTAAATTGGTTTCGGGTATTCCTCTATTTTTAAATTCTTATCTTGGAATTTTTTTGGGAATTTGTTAAAAGGAATTAAAGGTTGTAAAAGGTTTATGGGAGCACAATGATTTTTCTATAATATAACTTTATTTTGCAAATCTATGGGATTGGAAGCCATGGATATTCTCAATGTGATATGTTATGTGTATTGGAAGCTTGTGATTGTGGATCTTCATGAAGTTACTTAGATTTTGGAAACTTGGAACTCTTTTTTGACAATATGTGTGCATCCTCTCATATGATGATTTTGTTCATTTACCTTGTGGTCATGAGTAATGAGAAGGTGTTCATATTGGATGATAACTTCTGACATTCTTATTACATTAGAAACATCTATTATTTGGTGTAAAAAATGGAGTGTTTATGTTGGCTTCATGATTTTAGCCCTTGGTTACATGAAATCACTAAAAGATAAACCACCCACCTCATTGTGGGTTGTGGATTTGATATGTTTCATATGCTATAATCTCCTAGGAAACCTGGTTATTATATTCAATTGTATTATTTTCTAGTTTTCAATGGTGATTTTTATAGATCTATGCTTACTCCATTTTCAGATGATATTTTTGATGCAAATGTGTATATGTTGAGGTGGATTTCAAATTTGTATAGATGTTCTTGCAAGAATTACATGTTAACCAAACTTGTGGTATGTAGATTTTTGGTAATATTGTATTCAAGTGTTTTAGATGAATATATATACAAGTTTGCACAACTACTTGGAATATTCTTATTAGTTTATGGTTACTCTTGTGTGGGTTTATTTGGAAAATTAGGTCTATAATTGATTATGGGGTTTGAGTCTTGGAAATTCACATGTTATGCCTAAATATCTTTGTTATGTATGATACTAATGTGGGGTTTAATCTACTTTTATTTATTTGAGGTTGGAGCATTGACTATTCATTTTTTCTTTATGATGCTACATATATGCAAATCTTGTCAAATTGTCTAATGAGAATTATCTTTGGTGGGCCTAATTCTTGGCCAACATTATTACATTGGGATGTTGATTGTAGTGAGAAAAAATTGGGAGTACCTAATATAATTTTTCATATGAATCATAGTAATAGTTTATGGTCCATGAGAAGCTCTATTCACTTTCTTTTGTAATGTTATTGATCATGATACCATGTATAGATTAGTATCACTTTAAATGTGAGCTTTATGGAACAAATACATAAAATATTATGTCTTCTTTATTTCAAGATTTTAGTTATAATTTTTTGTTTCTATGATATAAAGTGAGTCAGGGATAATATTTAATTAGAAGATGTGTGGTCTTTTGAAATGGTTGTTAGTCTCATGTGGAGATCTTGAATTCTACCTTTGAATTGTAGTGAGAGTTTAATGGAATCTTTTGTTCTATTGAAAAAGGACATGTTTTTGTTGTATCTTCTTGGTTCTAAGATATTGCTTTGACTCTTCCCCTTAGGAGCTCTTGTTGTTGAGTTATTTGATTAGGTTAGAAATATAAATGATCTTCAATTAAGATATGGTTATCATGATAACTAGAGAAATGTGTTACATGGTTCAACATGAGCTTGGACAATGATGTATATTCATCATTTGATGATGTATGGTTTATCTTCATGTGATTGGAGATATCGATATCTTGGTTTTACATAGAGGACTCTTGATTCTTTTGTGAGGAGTCAATTTATGATGTGTTAATTGGAGAATACAATTTTTATTTGTGAAGATCGTAGATCGTGATATTATTTTTCATGTTGTTAATTCTACATTTGGAACTTTGACAACTGTCATGTTTATTATCTTTGGTTTTGAGTATTAATTATTTTCTTGGAACTTCATGATTTTCTAAGTTATAGGTGAATTTGGCATGGACTGATCAATGGATTCTCATGATGAATGGATAAAATTGGGTGAGGCTAAAATATGTATTATTTATAGAATTATATGTTGAGATGCTTACTCTTTGATGATTATTTCAATAGAAAGGTCAATAATCCTCCACTTGATTATGGATGTGAATCTATTGTGGGCATGAAGAGAATATTGTCATTTATTGTAAGCTTTTATTTCTTAGTGGTGTCTGCATAGGAAAATCTTGTAATTTAATCATGGTCTACTTGGTAGATGAATATCTTATTATTTAACTAAAATGAAAATAAATTTATTCATTTATAATTTATTTTTCTATTTATTAGGTCTCCACTTTGAAACTTAATCTTCTTCCTAAATTAACTCTTCTTAATTTTAAAAATTCCTTCCTCTACCTTAAGTCAACTCAACATTCAAATGAAATTTTTTTGTGCATTCAATAATATTTGTTATTGTTTGATTAGATATCTTTCTAATTTCTATCCAAATTTTTAATTTGAAAAATTAATCTATCTTTTTGGTATACTATTCTTCTACTTTAGCAAATATTTTTCTCTTCTCTTCACTTAAAACTATTCATCTTTTTATCATATTCTTCTTCTTTGTTCATTTAACTCGGTCTCAAAATAGAATCTGAGTGTGCACATTTATTTACCACTCAAAATTAATCATCTATCATTATCTTCTCAACTAAAAAATTTCTATTTACTATACAATTAACTTCACTCCTCATCTTCATCCTCATTTCAAAAATACATAAATGTTTTCATTCAATTTCATTTCAAAAACATAAATATTTGAAACTTTATGTAATCCTATCATACCCATGTGTATGGTACATTTTGAGAGTGTAATGAAATAAAATAGGAATGCAAGGGGAAATCACTAGGGTGGATAATCAAACTAGGAAGCTCACACCTAAATTTCTCTCAATGCATTAGGAAGAGAAATAACTCTCTAGGCTTAAGAAGAATCAAGCATTGAATGAGTAAGGTTTTTCCTTCACTATATAGATTAGTGATTGTGTAAATAGAATGAAGAGATGAAAAATGTAGATCAAGAAGGGTTTTTTGTTATGTAAAGGAAAAAATGCATTGAGAAACCAAATTCAAAAATAAAATCTAACACGCCAACACAAAGACTAACCTAAACACCAAATCTCATCCTAAATTTCCCATATGGGGTGACCTAGAGTGTAGGGGGTGATTAGAATCACCCACTATCATGGGAGTCACCATTTATGTGATAGAATTTGAGAAAGAAGCTAGGAACTTGTAGTAGACTATCAAACCTTCCTGTAGCCAAATCCAAAACTTTATCACTTATCACCTCCACATAGAAATAAATAATAATGTTGGGAGAAAGGGATTTACCTAATTCAAACTCCTATTTAGGAATTAATATTAAAATTTATTTGAAATTTCATGAAAGGAAAGGAAGCATGATGTTAGAAGAGGAGGCTTGATAAGTGTCATGTACCTTGCTGATGAAATTACTTCTTAAAATGAGATCACAAGTGTTGATGCAATAGAATGACCCCACAAAGACCTAAAAGGACATCACAAAATACATGCCTACATAATGATTTCTATAATTTCAACCATTATGAGATGAATTGTTTAAATGATTGAATATGCTTGGTTTCTCCTTGAATGCTTGATTGCTTGTGTCTTGATAAGATTTCTTGTGGATGGATTCATGTATAGATTGACTTGGATCCCAAAATGAGGGAGGTAGCCTTTCACTTATACCTCACCCAACCATTTCAGGGCATAACACTAGAAGAAGGTCAGCATGGAATTTTATTCCCACTTAAAATCAAAGAGGAGTTCTTGAACAAAAATAACATCTTTGACAAAGAGAGGGGAGAGAACAATAATCCACCTTTTAGCCCCCTATTTCTAGGTAGGAAAAAGGGATTCTTAATGAAGGATGACACAATTTACGCTCCCAAGTAAGGGAATTTGTATACAATTAACATGATTTTTCAAATAAGGAATAGGTTGTGATCAAGGATACACTCCTCTTGTATAAGATATAATCCCCAATCAAGACAATTAATATCCTTTAAGAAAAGATATCACATAATAAACAAATTCCACTATGAAAAGGAAAGTGAATCCTTAAAAAAAGTCTTAAAATAAACCCCTTGCCCCCCAAGTGTAGAGGCAAGGGAAATGATAAAAAATTAGGTAATCTAAGTGAAAGATCAATTATAATAGATATGTGCTCTGAAGCAAGGAAGAGATTACAAAAAAGAATGAAAATCCTTGTGAAAAATAGAGTAAGTCCATACAAGGAAGGACATCATATTATGAGAGATACAAATCAACAAAGAGATAATGAATCCTTCATAAGGATAAGGAAAATATAAAACTTTCCCCACAAGTGAAAAGATAAGTAAATGGACCTATTATGTTGCTTACAAGGGAATATTGGAAAATAAATTATAACACCATACAAAACAAATACCCCCCAATGACGTAAGCTACTAAGATCACATGTAGTGGAGAAACATAATAGGTGAAAGGAATGGTGATCCACATTTTTGATATCAAGAAAGAGTATGAGATATTTTGTTAAATAAATAAGACATCTATCTACTAAATGTTGAAAAAATTATCTAAATTCAATACAATCAGCAAGAGAATTTGCATTGCTATGATGAAAAAGACAATGAAAGTTACCATTATGAGCTCTTTATTTGGAAAATGATGAAAATAAAAATTGATTTTGGTATCTTATTTATGTCTCCAAAATATTATCTTGGCTAAGGCCATACAATCATTAAGAGTAGTGTTATAATGTGATGGGGTTGGAAAAAGGATTCGTAAAGAAAGAGGTTTTGGTTTTGAGGAAGAAGGATCAATAGGATTTGGGGAAGAAGAAAAAATGTTGGTTTGAGGTATAAATCCTATACATCTTCTAGTGACTTGTGTAGGAGGATCTATAGGGACCTTTATTAATTGTTCATGAATTCCAAGACCTTATCCACTATATTCTTGTTCAGAAGTAATGCCATAGCCTACATTGTAATTAACCTTTAGTTGAGAAGGAGGAATTTCATCTTGATGTCTGTAGAAATACAAAGTATAAGGAAGAATAGTATGAGGATTGGTATCTCTATGGATATTGTGAATCCTATCATCATTATTCACATCCTCTTTAGGTTGAGAAGAAGAAGGTTTATCAAGATCTTCATCCTTACTTGATTTTATATTAGGAGATAAATCATGAAGGAAATGTTGAACATAAAGATCATTAAAAATATTTGATAAAGATAAGTTTTAAGAGAAGGAAGATAACCTAAAGAAGTGCATAAACTAGATTTCTTAAGCTCTTGCATTAAGGTAGCTTTAGGATTTGATCTAGGAATCTATATTATAGTTGTACCATCTTAAATTGGATGCACTTCAATTTATGACCATTTAGCTCCTCTTTAGTGTGTTTGCATTGCACATTTGCACTTGGAGCACACACTTTCCTCTTTCTTTCTCTCTCCTAGGAAAAATTGAGGTAGGACCTAACACTTCCTCCTTGATTTCCCTTTCTCTCACTCATAGGCTGGGGTAGGATCTAATTTATATACATCCTCCTCTTTCTAGGCTCCATTTTCCTGAATCTATCATTGATTTATCAGTCTCTGATACACATTACACCTAGATCCTCTGTAGTTCTAGAGGTTTGGGTTACAAACCCAAGACTCTGGCCTTGTAAGGAATAGGTCGACCAAGTTGACCTATTCCCTAGTGGTTGGAAAGTTTGGGTCTGGTCCTATTTCAAAGTTTCATTATTTTCCACTCACTGTAATTGGCTCTCATGAGGGTAATTGCAGAAATTAACTATAAAAAGACATCCAATGCCTCATTTGCCTCAGGATGGATGATGATAGAAGCAAGGTACAAGTATGCGTGGAAACCCCAATTTAACATAGAGAAATTGCAAGATGAAAGCTAAGGGCTGAATCTAATTATTTCATTTCAAAGTGAGGATTTCATTTACATTTATTCAATTCAAGCATTAAAGCATTACATGACATCATGGAGATGCAAGGGATCATGAAGATGGATAGAGTACTGTAGCCTTAGTGGATTGGTATTATTTTTATGTAATATTTAGATTTGATCTTTGTCTCTTCATATTTTGTAAATATTTACATTTACAAGCACAATTACATGCTAGGGTTTCACTCATAGAGTAGATTCTTGGCATTTGCTAGCTCTTTTACATTCTAGATCTACAATCTCGGATTCACAAGCACTACATACACACACAAAATATTTCCTAACGACTATTCATGGAGGTGGAAATCACCAAAATAGGGGGTTGACTAAGGAAAACCCCTTAATAGCCACCCACACACACCAATTTTGTAACAGACTTGCAGGTTGTCAATTTGGTGACCACAGATCTAGAATCTACTCCCCGAGCTCTTTCCAAAGAAGTTAGGTCAAATTTTCTATAGTTTCCTAGGAACACAGTGACTTCATGGAAAAGTGTCTGGAACATGTTACACTAGTTTGACCTATTTCTAGAGGTCTAAGAAAAACAACATTTCTTGGGTTTTCTGTTGTGATTGTAAATCTATAGCCAAAAGTCCTTCCGTAGTCTTAGATCTTAAATTTTTAGAGCAAAAAGTCATATTCCATTGCATATTTTGAGGTAAGTACCTTATCATTTGTTTCATATGTTAGAATAGATTTTTTTTTAATCTTAATTGGGTTGATTACATATACTTGGTTCCTAGACTCATCTTACACTTTTTTCTTAATCAATTAGTTCAATCTTGTCATTTTCATTATTATATATCTTTTTGACCTTGTAGCTCCTCTTTAGTGTGTTTGCCTTGCACATTTGCACTTAAAGCACACACTTTCCTCTTTCTTTCTCTCTCTCCTATGTGAAATTAAGATAGGACCTAACACTTCCTCCTTAATTTCCCTTTCTCTCGATCATAGGCAGAGGTAGGATCTAATTTATATGCATCCTCCTCTTTCTAGGCCCCATTTTCCCAAATCTAGCCTCAATTTATCAGTCCCCAATACACATTACACTCAAATCCTCTAATGTTCCAAAAGCCTAGGTTACAAACCCAAGACTCTAGCCTCATGGGGAATAGGTTGACTTGGTTGACTTATTTCAGAACAGGTTGACCTATTCCCCGGTGGTTAGAAAGTGTCAGACCCAGTCCTATTTCAAAGTTCCATTATTTCTCACTCACTACAGTCAACTCTCGTGGGGGTAATTTCAAAAATTCACTATAAAAAGACATATAATGCCTCATTTGCCTCAGGATGGATGATGATAGAAGCAAGGTGCAAGTATGTGTGTAGACCCCAATCTAACATAGAGAAATTGCAAGGTGGAAGCTAAGGGCTGAATCTAGCTCTTTCATTGTAAAGTGAGGCCTTCATTTACATTTCTTCAATTCAAGCATTCAAGCATTACATGACATCATGGAGATGCAAGTGGATCATGAATATGGTTAGAGTAGTTTAGCCTTAGGGGCTTGGTATGATTGCTATGCAATATTTAGATCTGATCTTTGTCTCTTCATATTTTGCACATAGTTACATTTACAAGCACACTTAGATGCTATGGTTTCACTCAGAGTAAATTCTTAGCATTTTCTAGTTCTTTTACATTATAGATCTACAATCTAGGATTCACAAGCACTACACACACACACAACATCTTTCCTAATGGCTATTTGTGGAGGTAGAAATCACCAAAATGAGGGGTTGACTAAGGTAAACCCCTTTAGCCCCCCACACACACCAATTTTATAACAGACTTGCAGGTTATCAATTTGGTGACCACATATTTGGAATCTACTCCCTGAGACCTCTCTGAAGAAGTTAGGTCCACTTTGCTATAGTGTCCTGGGAACACGGTGACTTCATGGAAAAGTGTTTGGAACATGTTGCACCAGGTCAACTTGTTCCTGGAGGTCTGAGAAAAATAACATTTTTTGGGTTTTCTATTGTGATCGTAAATCCACTTTCTCTTGTATTTAATGGCTTAGGGAGAAAGTGTTAAAATTTATATACCTAGCTTGCATTGTTAGAATCATTGATGTCATATCCCCCCTAAACAATATTATTGTTAAGAGTATGATATCTATCATTAATAATAATAGTTAACCTAGGAGAAGTGCTAAGGTTGTTTATGGAAACATCATCTTTAGATTCATTATTCTCAACAAATAATCTTATGATATTAACACAATCTATGCATTTCATTAAAATATTTATTATGAAGTGTTAGAATAGTTTATCTTTCCTTGGTTGTATTTATTTATTTGAGGATAAACCAAGGTATCCTCCTTTATTTTAATTATGAGATTCCTATGGAATCCCTACATGTATTTTGTCCTCTAGTCCAAGTGGGAGGACATATCATATTTTGTAATTCCTTTAATAAGGAAAATAGCTTATCCTCCTTAAGAGGATCTTGACACTTTGCACACACCTATTATGGATGATATCACTCATAGATTGGTGAGTTAGTAACTCCTCTCCTCATCTCTATAAAAGAGATGCTCTCTCTTATTTTATCTACATGAAGTTATTGTAAATGCTCTCTCTCTCAAGCTTTTCCATGTTCCTAATATCACAAGGGGCTTTCCTTTTATTTTCCCCTTTCAAAAATCTTCTTGTCTCCTTGTGTTGAATTTTGGATGCTTGCTCCTAGTTCATGATTTTCTCATGGTAATATCTTCTTCTTTAACTATCTCTCTTGGATTTATTTCATTTCCTTTCTCTCATTATTTTATTTTAATGGTTTCATAGCTTGGGTTGCTAATCCTTGTTTGAGTGTAGTTTTGAAGGTTACCATTCTTAGGAGCACATCTCATTGGAGACTTATTCAATTTTTTTTTGTTGGTTTGGCTGGTTTACCACCAAACCTATTTCAATCTTAATTTAGTTTAGTTAACCTCTGATGGTCGAGACCGCAAGCTTTAACTTTTTTTCTCTCACATTTCTTGCAACGTTTATACTAATCATTTTTTACTAAGTTTTAATCATTCTTGTAGATTTTTTTTTCACATTTTTAGTTTTATATATTTGTGCATGTGGGATTTTCTTCATTAAACATTGTGAAATATCTTTTTGTTTATAAACTATATATCTATTATCTCTAGTTTTATAGCAGGTTATATTCTCATTATTTTTACTTTGTATTATCCTATGTCTAAAGGTTTTGTTTTAGAATATAATCTCTATTTTTATCTTTACCAATATAACAAGAATATCTCTATTCTAAGTTTTATCATTGCTTATCTTTGATCTCAGAGTCTTGTTGGCTTCCCTAGCAAGTTTTATTTTGTCCTCTTGTGTGACCTTTATCCAAATTTATATCAAGCTCTTGCTTTAACATTGGAAGCTCCTCTCTCTTCCCGCGTTAAATCTGTCAATCATTTACTAGTCTTTACCAAACCTTTCCTCCCTTGTGTGAGTTCTTTTCTCCCCTTTCCTAGTCCTTGCATGAGTACTCTTTTTCTAGTTTTAGCTGAGGTGGCGTGAATTTTTATTTTAGTTTTTTCTATTTGTAGCTTTCTTCCTCCCTTTGCATGAGTAGTTGGCTGGTTTAGTAACCACTCTTCCTTGCACAAACTAGTCAGTTTACTGGTTTTGTTTCCTCCTTGCATGAGATGCAAACCAGTCATCTTCATTGCATATCTATTATACCTTTTTCCTTTCAAACCTTATCTGCTCCTACATTTCTTTCCCTACCATTGCAATTACTCTTGGCTGATTCTCTGTCCCTTGTGTAACACTTGATGTCTGTAGCTTATCCTTGGCTTATCCTTTAACCCTTGCGTACTCTTTCTCTGATAATGTTTTTATATTTCTACCATTGAGAGCTTTGCTAAAATTAGTTATAATTTTGATTCTTGTTTGACCTTTTCTTTTATTAGTTTGACAATTTGTTTTAGTTAGTTTTATCTAATTTAAATTCATCTCAATAAATTGCATTAAAAAGAATTGTTTGTTATTTAAAAACAAATTTTCATTATCATTACGTTGTTTATAATTTAGTTCAAAATATCACATTATTAGTTTCAAAACAAAAATATAATTATTAATTTAATTTTATTGTTAATTAGTTTAAAATTACATTTAATTTAACAGCTATTCAAACTTCACTTAAAATTTACCCTCATCTAAAGTTTTTTCTTTTAAAGTTTACATTCACTAATAATTATCGTTTCATCATTTACCTTATGTTTAAATTCAAAATTTAAATTTGTTTAATACTTTTTTAATTGATTTAACAA
Source organism: Chamaecyparis obtusa (assembly GCA_027943335.1). Taxonomy (NCBI): domain Eukaryota; kingdom Viridiplantae; phylum Streptophyta; class Pinopsida; order Cupressales; family Cupressaceae; genus Chamaecyparis; species Chamaecyparis obtusa. Next base: position 1,677,738 of record BSBK01000615.1, read on the forward strand.
AAAATTAATTGTTAATTTACATTATTCAAGTCATTGATGCCATTATGTTAAATTTAATTTTAAGTTTACTTGAAGGTTGTTTATCACTATTTCTGAAGTGATTCTATCCAATCCTAGCATTTTTTTTTTCTTTTAATTATTCAATCATGTCTACATTAATCCCTAAAATTCTCAAGCCCAGGTGCCAAAAAAAGGCTAGAAATAGGTGGAGAGAGAAGTAGAATAGGGGAAAAAGCCAGATCCATGCAAAGACCTATTCAAGGCACTTGACATGACCCTAAACCACTTACTCAGAGGGATAAACATTCTTAACATGGAAGTGCTTCCATTTTAAGAGGATACATTAAGCCCCCACTTTAGCAAGAGTATGGATTCAATGTAAACTCTTGGTAAAGGAGAAGAAAGAAGAGAGCCAAGTGGATTCACAATGAGATCAAATAACACTTAGCTTAAGGACACAAGCCCCCAGGCTAAAAGATTCTAACTCAACACACACACAAGGGTGTGAAAACATATAAAAAGGGGTTGGTACTAAAACAAACCCAAACCAACTAGTAGAGGAAACCTTGCTAAGAAATATTTCCTATACTAATATCATATTTGGAAAGTTATCATAAAAGCATACATAAGAAAGACAAGAGCAACACTATAAATAACATAGCTTCATGATCTAGTACTACTAGCATGAAAGCGAAAAAAGAGAAAAGAGAAAGTGATTACCTCACCCAGTAAGATGCCCACCTTACTATGAATCACCAAGGAGGGAGAACCAAACAGGTGGCCAAACCTGATAGTTCACCCATAAACTATGCTTTGTAATTGTAATGCATCTTCTGACGACTTCTGGAATATCCATAGATCCACCTTCTTGTATCACTATGAATATGAAATGCATGTCTCCTCAGGATTTAGCAACTTATGTGCGTTACCCTCGGAAGATTTAGCATATTGAAAATTGAAAAATGCGTGTCTCTTTAGGATTTAGTAACTTATGTGCATTACCCTCAGAGGATTTAGCATATTGAAAATTGAAAAATGTGTGTCTCTTCAGGAATTAGCAACTTATGTGCATTACCTTTAGAGGATTTAGCATATTGAAAATTGAAAAATGCGTCTCTTCAAGATTTAGCAACTTATGTGCATTACCTTAAGAGGATTTAGCATATAAATGGAAAAAAACTATAGTACAAGGAAGACCCTATATATTCCCCCCTACTTATCATGGCTATCTACTAGACATGATAAGGAAGAGAAAGAGGATACCTACTTCACAATGTAAGGAGATATCATGTTTACAACAATGTATTCTACATTCCTAGCGAAGGGTATTGACCCCTACATCCAAGAGTATAGATAATTGTGAAAAAGGATATATCACTCATGGAAAAGGATCCTCAAAGAAAGAGATATTATCAACAAGACCCCCACCACAGAGGAGTGCTTTTAGATAAAATATCATCTTTCAAAGATAAACTAGGCGAGAACAAAGATTCAATCATCAAGCCCCCTGCAATCAAGAGGAAGAGGAATCTTTGAAATGAGGGAAACAACTCTAATCACCAGAGCAAGGAAAATAGTTCACAATGAACATAATTTGAAAAATAGAGAAGAGGTGATGACCTAGGACAAAAAAATCTCATATAAAAAGGATATCCATAGTCAAAACATTGGTCAGTATAATGAAATAATGTTGCCAAATAAACAAATGCCACTAAGCTAAGGAAAGTAGTTCCCTAGACAAAGAGAAAGAAAAAAGAACCTTGCCCCCCAGGGATGAAAGCAAGGGATACCTTTGCAAAAAAAATGTCTTAGAAAAGATATCTTGAATATACAATAAAATCTATGGATGATTATAAACATAATACAAAAACCATAGAGAAGCAAGAATACCAATAAAGCCCGGGATAAAATATATGCCAAGAGCCTAATGGATCCTATAAGATTGGATGGAAATACACATCTTTCCCCCCAGTCTAGAGACAAGAGGAGAAGAAATCTATATTATATCAAAATGAGGGGTATCCCCTATATCAAAATTATGAAGGAATTGTAAAACTGCATGAGAGTGAGATATAATTCCTAAAGCAGCTCTTTCCCTAACATATAAATTGAAATGCTTACAATTGTGTCCTAAAATGTTGTCACACTTCTATGAATCCTTACATGCAAGAAAACTCAAGAATGAGCCCTCACAAATCGATCCATAGCTCTCTATGCATGGAGTTGCAAGATTTGTAAAATTGCTCTCAGCTAGAGCTATAAACTCATGACCTTGCTAGTCAACCACACAATGAGAGATTCCAAATGAATGCAATGCTATGCAAATCTATATGAGAATGCAAATTAATCTTATGAGAATGAAGATGCAATTAAGCTTTGAAAATGGAAATGAAAGAGTTACAAACCCTCTAATTAAACTATGTGAGATTAATCTGAAACATGAAAGGAAATGATACCATGATGATGCAACTATGATGCAAGCTAGGATGTGATGTAGATGCAAGACGAATGTCAATAATGCTCCAAATCTTCAAAACTTGATGCAAGAATATCTCCAAAAGCTTCAATGACTTAGAAAACCTGAAGCATAATAATTCAAGTATGTATGGTGTGTGCAAATGAGGAAGAGAGATCTTCTTTTATAGGAAGTGAAAAATAATGGACCATGGAGATTAAGAGGCAAAAGACTTAATCAACGATGGAGGAAAAAAGAAGCTTGATCCTTGTGCACAAATATCCTCCAATAAGAAAATTAGAAGCATTTACTTTATGTTGAGCATTTAATTTATGTCCATGTGAGGCAAAAGTACTTTTATTTTATTTTTCTTTATAAATAAGAATTAAATGCTTTATTTGTGCAACAAGGATAAGAAGAAAAGTGGAGATTTTTTATTTAAATAAAAGGGGAGAAAATTCTTTTTAATTAAATAAAGGCTTAGGATAAAATGATTTTATTATTTAATTAAAAGAGATTTTTAATTAATTAAAAGAGAGCATGTTCTCTTAATTAAATAAATTTTTTATTTTTATTTCTTTTCTCTTTTAAATTAAATAAGGCTCAAACCTTAGGAAATATTGAATTGATTATGATTTGATCAAGGAAATTGATATATTTGAAAAATGTTGATTTTTGAAAATATTGATTCAGAAATTTGATAAATTACAGAAATGGGGCCCAAAGTCTAGGCGACCATTTTAGGGTGCATACATTTGCCCCTCTTTGACTAATGTGTGATCAATTTGGGAACACATGTAGTCAAAGAATGAAGTTGCAATGTGAGATCGATCTGGGATCACAAAACAACTCAGATGTGAGGTTGATTCGGGATCACATCCGGACAAACATAAACAAAAGATTCTAGACATGACGTTGATTCAGGATCATATCCAAAATAAGAGATAAGAATCTCAAGCTGAACTGAATGATAAAGCTGAATCAAAGATTAAAGCTGATAGGTACTGCGCCCTCAGAATCAAAATCGAAATTAGATAGAGGAGAACAACAAATTGATAAACCTGATCAAGTCACAATAAATCATAATCGAAGGATGGAGCATGATAAAATAACCATCAAATAGTGAAGATATGCCCTAGGTTGACTAGGTTTGACTGGGAAAGATATAGGATAAAGATTAAGTCAAACCTCAGAGAGAGGAAGCGAAAGGGGTGAATGAAAGACTAGAAGTTTGAAAGACATGGAAAGGAAGAAATTCTATCAAAAATCAAAGAATTGTGCCTCAAATGGTCAGTCAACGTGACTCAGATTTTGGTTTTGAGTCCGAAATAGATAGAAAATGATATGACATGAAAGACCAAAAATGAAAGATATGATCAAGAAGAATCAGAAAATTAGCACAGTTGACCAACTAGTCCGTAAATGATAAAAATGAGAGCTCTCTCCATATGCAAGATGCAAAAACTAAACTATGATGAACCTAAGAATGCAAGCTACTATGAAAGTGGTTGATTTGCAAGGTCACAATGCCTATAGACATCTAATTATCATCATCAAGCTTTATTGGTAGCATCATAAAATCATACAATGCACACTAGCATAACTATGTGGATATGAATATGATCTTTATCAGATAGAAATGTGGAAATCTCACCTAGGCATCAAAGACATGGAGGTCAAGATGACTAATGTAGTGAGATTACCTAAATTTTGATATGGCAAGATTATGCTTGTATCAAGACACATGAAAGTCAGGATAACTAGAAGCATGCACTCGCAAAACAGTCAAGGATGATACCTTGTCAATCCATAGTGTCAAGTAAGACCAGCATAAATGCTCATGATAGTTAGGATCAACGAAACATACCCACAAGAAGATAAAGAAATAAAACATGTTCTCATACCCTCAGTCTTCTAGCTATGCATCATCGAAAACTTCTCAGGGAGAGACCACTCATCAAATAAATCTTCATAGACAGCACACAAAGAAAAATAAAGTCAACATATCTCAAGCGAGTTGATTTTTGTAAGTGCGTGTGTGTTGGTCATAGAGTCAGACTTTGGTTATCACATCTGAAAATGAGAAATATCGCATCATACTTAGACTATTGGGTAGGACATCTGATAAGTGTTAAGAAACACTCGACGCAAGGGTAGTGTTGAAAAACACTATTTGGGGTGGTGTTGAAAAACACCTGTTGTGAAATGCCCCAAGAGACAAACGCACCAAAAGGACCTATGCAAACAGTTATGCCCCTTAGACAAAGACAAAGACCAATTCCAGACCAAGGCAAATAAGGTCAAGGCATGATGGAAAGTGGCTAAGTGTCGAGGACGCATGCTAACAAATAGGGGTGCAAAGGCCTCAAGTAGCGCCTGTTTCCAGGTTTTCACCAAGGCACTTTTTCTTTTTTCTTTTTTTATGAATTTTTTGATTTTTTTGTATTTTTTTCAGGACTGTATATGCTTTTTAGGATTTTTGAATATATAATTTTTTTGGGATTTATTCAGGACCAATAAGATATATACAAAGGATGCCCCCAGATAGAACAGGCATGAAACTCTTTAAGCAAGATCACATCGTGAGGTTCCAATGTCTAGCAAGGTGGAAAACAAGATGGATAAGCAAGCTGGTGGAGGAAAGGAGAATGAAAGCAAATGGAGGGAAGAAATATTCAAGGTCAAACTCCTCAAGAGTACCCAAGCTAGGGAAAAATTGTCATGCAAAGCACATTTGGATAAGCAATGAAAGGATAGCATAAGATAAGCCTCAAAAGTGCACTGCAAAAGAAGGGAGGATGCAGTCCAAAGGAGTAGACATGTCAAGAGGCTTCATAGCATCGTATTTTACTTTTTTTATTAGATCAAGATCAAAGAGGAAAATGATAGCAAAAAGTTAGAATGAATGAAGGAAAATGAATATGAAGGCTAAACATGAATGAAATGAAAGTAAGATCATCGTAAGATAACTCACAAGATAGCCAAATGTTCGTGTATAGGTCAATATTGCCAAGATCAAAGAGCAAAGATGGAATGGATTAAAAATGTAGAAGAACTACACATGATGCCTGATTGCCAGGTTTTCATCATGGTACTTGTCCAAGGCACCACAAGGGAGTGGTTTTCACCATAGGACGAATTTATTTCTCTTTACTTTTGCTACCAAGGTGCCTGTTTCTAGGTTTTCACCATGGCACATTTTCAATTTTTTTTATTTTTTTATTTATTTTTTCATTTTTCTATTTTTTAAATTTTTTTTTCTATTTTTTGAAAGAAGGCAAGCTTTTTAGATAATGCTCCTTGCAAGGATAGACCATGATATGTCAAGGATTCAAAATGATATGCTCAAAGATGTTGATAGGGAAAGGAAGATAGAAGAGAAAAATGGAGGATAAAGTTTTATGTAAAGCGAGTGAGGTTGGAAGATATGAGGAATAGGCAAATGAGGAAAAATGATAGAAGGTAGAAGGATAATGAATGAAAAGATTGTGAAAGGGTAGATGGAAAGGAAGGCAAGATCAACATCAACACACACCTTGAAGGGTGGTGAGAGGATGGAGCAAACGTGAATGAAGGAACACAAGAAGGAATATGGTGAATGTTTAGCAGAGTTTGCGGTTCGGGCGGATGGAATGGAAGAATATTTTTGGAAGAAGATGAAGTGGAAGCCTTTGGAAGCTTGAATGTCAACTTCAATTTTTGTTCAATATTAGACTCCTTCAAGAGAGACTTTGGAATCCACATAGCCTTAGGCTTTTCATTTCTTTTTGATGATTTAGAGATAATATCTTCAACAATGGATTTTGGAACCCATACTTGTCTTGCAATTTTCTTCTTAGATATCTCTTTTAACTTTATGTTTCCATGTCGATTAAAGGAGACATGGTGATCTTCTTTTTTTGATGGATTCTTGTATTGCTTCTTTTTCTTGTATTGAACATTCAAGTTACTTCTAAAAGACTTGGGACTTGTGGAAGAAGGAGGAGAATATGAATGGTTTAGATGGGTGAATGGATGAAAATGATTCAAGGGTATGTATCTATGTTGATCTTGAGAAAAGATAGGAGATGGAGGGACATAAGGACCCAAAATAGATGACAAATTAGGAGAGTTAGGAGGGGAAAGTGAAGGGACATAAGGGCCCAAGATGGAAGGACATGAAGCCTTTAGTATTGGTGGAGGAGGTCCAAGGATAGATGTGGAAGATGCAAAAGGATAAGCAATAAGTTCATCAGCATCTATATCACAACCAAGGACATCAACATCTTTAGAGTGAGCATTAGAGTTTTTAATAGGATCATGCACATCTTAAATAGGAGCAACTTCTTTGATAAGATCATTCAAAGCTTGCAAAGACTTAGGAAGAGAAGAAAGTGGAAATGAACATGGAGTGGTAGAACAAGAAGATGGAATACTTTGATCTTGACAAGGATCTTTGGATAGCATAAGCGTATCAACTTTCTTTTGATTTTAAATAGGCTTTACATCAGAAGTAACAACACCATTTTTAATAACCTTAATGGAAGTATCATCTTTGGAAAGCACAAGTGTGGTAAGGTTATTTTGATTATCAATAAGCTCAATAGTGTAAGTAGTAGCTTGATCTTGCTTAGGAGATGGTGGAATGAATGCGGAAGAGTGTAGAGGATCAAAAGAACCATGCAATGGAGAAGATACATCATGAAGAGAATTGGATGATATGGAGGGTTCCTGATCTTGATATTTATTTATATTTTTTTCTTTATCATTTTTAGAGTCCTCTTGACATGGAGCCACTTCTAAGGACAAGGAAGTAGCTTAGAATTGTATGGAAGACTTTGGAAGAGATAGTGAAGAATTAGCTGAAGTAGGTAGTATAGCAAACGAAGGCTTAAGATCTTTTAGTTTAGCATCATTAGAAGTATTTGTAGCAAAGTGAAGGTTAGCTTGAGTTTCTTTAAGAGGTAGCCCTTGAGGATAACTATAGGGAACTGCATGGAAAGCCTTAGGATCTTTGTTGGATGAAGGATTTGTGATAGATTTGGAAGACCTGGAAGCTTTAGGAAATGTATGGGCATTGGAGGAAGTAGAGGATGGAAGGGAACCATCACAAGACAAAAGTTCAACATTAATATGATCTTGCTTGAGAGTGCAACCTTTATTTTCAGCATGAGAACTTTTAGAGGAGAGATTTTTTTGACGTTTGAAATCAATGCGGTAGATTTTCTCTTCTTCAGTAGGAATATTGTATTTTTCACAAAAATCATCAAAAAATTCTTCAAATTTAGAGTCATATGGATCACCATCACAGTCTACCCAATATGACTCCCCCTTAGAAATCACAAGTGTACCACGAGGATAATGCTTAGGAATAGAAGTTTCATGGGCATCACTACATTGTCCATCATCATAGTCATCATAGGTGGGTGTGTCACTCTTCATGGAAGAGGTATCATAAGGACTATCACGTTGCTCATTATGGTATGTCTTGTGAAGAGAAGTAAGACTCTTTGAAGAAGTAGAAGAAGAATGAGATTGTGAAGAAGAGGAAGGTGAAGACCTAGTGGAAGAAGAATACTTGGATGATGAGGAATTTGAATGATGTTTAGAAGAGTCATGATAAGATTTGGAAGATGAAGAATGTGAATAGTGTTTAGAAGAATCATGATAAGACTTAGAAGATGAAGAATGAGAATGATGTCTGGAAGAGTCATGATAAGACTTGGAAGGTGAAGAAGAATGAGAAGATTTAGATGATGAATAATGTTTGGAAGAAGAAGATCGTGATATGATCATGTTTATGATTCTAGCAAAGGCATCTGATTTAATCATCTTTTCTTTTATTTTTGCTATAAATTCATCACTCATGAGAATTTTGGAGGAACAACACTTTTTGAATATGTCAATGAGCTCAAGATCATCTATTATTAATAAAGGTTCCAAAACCAGATAGTCAAGATTCATGGTTATAGAAGAGGAGGAATCAAGCATGGAAGAAATGCATAGATGAATAGAAGAAGGTAGACTAGATAGTAAGAGGAAAAGAATCAAGAAGAAGAAGAAGAATTTCCCATGGGAATATAAGACTTTAGAAGAACATGGGAAATGGAGAAGAAAGAAGAAGACTAAGAGTCATCTTGTGCAATTGATACCATAACGTTCATTGAGATGTTGAGAAACATGACAACACTTAGGATCTGACCTAGACTGACCAAGGAAGACCAAGCTTCTAAGGAGAACTCACTACAGCAGGATGAAACTCAGTTTCAATATTCCAAATAGATCTTTCAAAAGATTTCGCAATGATGATCAAGCACATAGAATAGCAACCAGGGAGTTCAAGTAAATAGTCTTCAAGCAATGAGCTAGGGACAAAGCAACCTTGCACATGAATAGAGATAGTGACTTAATATTTCTACTCCTTAAAGGTTCTACTTGTGTATGTTCTTGAAAATGTTTTAGCAGGCACATAGAACACAACAACACCTTAACAAGCTGTCTACAAGGATATACATGGATTTCTAAAAGGAGTCCTCGATATACACAAGGTACGTGAGGCCCAAATGTGTAGATGAGAAGAATCCAAAATCACACAGCCAGGGGGAGACGGTAACCCAAATCTCCTCCTTCACTTCTCAAAGGTATAAAGTTCTTTGAGGCTTAGCCAAGAGTGATATCAAACTCAATTCCCAAGAGAGGTGTCTTTGGATTCACCTCCTGATATTTATACTCCACCAGAACATAGGAGTTAAGGTCATCCCTTGAGGTGGTGTGTCCCCAAGCAGGCCTTCTAGAAATAAAAACTAAGTAATTCACTATCAAAAGTATTTAGAGCACTAAAGGTGGAACACTTAACTCTTCAAGTAAATGTGAAGTGAGTCCAAAAGTGGAACATTTAACCCTTTAAGATAATGTGAAGTGAGTCCAAAAGTGGAACATTTAACCTTTCAAGAGAATGTGAAGTGAGTCCAAAAAAGTGGAACACTTAACCTTTCACACAAACTCAAAGTGAGTCCAAAAGTGGAATATTTAACTCTTCACACCAACTCAAAGTGAGTCCAAAAGTGGAACATTTAACTCCTCACATCAACTCAAAGTGAGTCCACACCTTAGAAAACAAGTGAGTTCTAAAAAGCACAAAAGGGTTGCCTAGTGGAGCAATTAACGCTTTTTTCCTGTAGACCCCTCCCCTTTAATGTGGCACTGATCTTGCAACCACGGGGCAAAAATGAGGAGCCGGTGGATTAGCGAGTCCAATAACCCAAGATAGCAATCTAGATCAATCACAAGTAATCTAAAGTTGCTTATCAATACTACTCACAAATGACAAAGGGTTGAATCAATGAAATATTTAACTTTCCAAGTAAACATAAAGTGAGTCCACAAAGTGGTGCATTTAACTCCCTATGTAAACAAGAAATGAATCCATGCCCTCAATCACTCAATGAGATATTTGATATTGGAACCAAGAATTACTTAAGGTTTAAACATAAGCATTCACTTACACAAACTTGTATGAAAGCAAATCTATGTTCATTCATTTTCCATTAAGAGCATCAATTGAAATGTGTTCTATGAAAGCATGTAAACACTCAAGCCAAACACATGAGAGGTTCAATTTTAATCCCAAAATCCAAATGTTGTAGAGATGGAACAAAGTACCTCAAGTCCAACACTTTGTTTTAAACATTTTCCATGAAAGCAAGAGCACCTTCAAATGAACAAGACAAGAAAACAAGCAAACAAGATATGCAATGTATATTCAACTTATGCAAACCCTAGGGTTAGATCTGAAAATCAATTGTTAGGAGCAATGATAACTAGCAAATAATCCAAATGATAACTCATATCATGCAATGAACAATGAAAAATAAGTGCATACCCATCACAAAATTTTATTTTTTTTGCATTTGACCTAGTCAACAAGATCTGATTTTTACCACATGAATTTGGAACCCAAACCCAAAATGCAGAAAAGAGACCTCTATCAAAAAAATAGAGAGCTTTCCAAAAATGTAAAAATTTTAGAAAAATCTTTTCATTTGTGCCCTAGAGACCTATTTTATCAAAATATACCAGTTTTTATAAATTGACCAAATGAGCTATGATATTATTTCTAAATTAAAAACACAGTGAATGGACCCCCTGTAGAATGCCAAGACCTTTCCAGAAATGTAAATTTTTTTGAAAAATATGCTGATTTGCGCCAAAAATTATTTTTTTATGAAAAATAAAGAAAAAATCATAAAAAATACAAATCACCTCTAAAAATTGTTTTGGAGCTTCTCTGATATGTTGGCAACATACAAAAAAATTTTCAGACCAAAATACCAAGCCGTTTGGGAGATATGATCAAATCTTTCAAATCTAGGGTTTTTCATCTCCAAACAAATCTGCACAAGGGTTAGCTCCAAAAATAATCAAAACCAGCATGCAAGAGATGGGTTGCCCCACGGTGGGTGCCAAAAATGTGTGCTAAAATTTTGTCACACTTCTATGAATCCTTACATGCAAGAAAACTCAAGAATGAGCCCTCACAAATCAATCTATAGCTCTCTATGCATGGAGTTGCAAGATTTGTAAAATTGCTCTCAGCTAGAGCTATAAACTCATGACCTTGCTAGTCAACCACACAATGAGAGATTCCAAATGAATGCAATGCTATGAAAATATATATGAGAATGCAAATTAATCTTATGAGAATAAAGATGCAATTAAGCTTTGAAAATAGAAATGAAAGAGTTACAAACCCTCTAATTAAACTATGTGAGATTAATCTAAAACATGAAAGGAAATGATACTATGATGATGCAACTATGATGCAAGCTAGGATGTGATGTAGATGCAAGATGTGACCACACTTCTATGAATCCTTACATGAAAGAAAACTCAAGAATGAGCCCTCACAAATCGATCCATAGCTCTCTATGCATGGAGTTGCAAGATTTGTAAAATTGCTCTCAGCTAGAGCTATAAACTCATGACCTTGCTAGTCAACCACACAATGAGAGATTCCAAATGAATGCAATGCTATGAAAATCTATATGAGAATGCAAATTAATCTTATGAGAATGAAGATGCAATTAAGCTTTGAAAATGAAAATGAAAGAGTTACAAACCCTCTAATTAAACTATGTGAGATTAATCTAAAACATGAAAAGAAATGATACCGTGATGATGCAATTATGATGCAAGCTAGGATGTGATGTAGATGCAAGATGAATGTCAATGATGCTCCAAATCTTCAAAACTTGATGCAAGAATATCTCCAAAAGCTTCAATGACTTAGAAAACCTGTAGCATAATAATTCAAGTATGTATGGTGTGTGCAAATGAGGAAGAGAGCTCTTCTTTTATAGGAAGTGAAAGACAATGGACCATGGAGATTAAGAGGCAAAAGACTTAATCAACGATGGAGAAAAAAAGAAGCTTGATCCTTGTGCACAAATATCCTCCAATAAGAAAATTAGAAGCATTTACTTTATGTTGAGCATTTAATTTATGTCCATGTGAGGCAAAAGTACTTTTATTTTATTTTTCTTTATAAATAATAATTAAATGCTTTATTTGTGCAACAAGGATAAGAAGAAAAGTGGAGATTTTTTATTTAAATAAAAGGGGAGAAAATTCTTTTTAATTAAATAAAGGCTTAGGATAAAATGATTTTATTATTTAATTAAAAGAGATTTTTAATTAATTAAAAGAGAGCATGTTCTCTTAATTAAATAAAATTTTTATTTTTATTTCTTTTCTCTTTTAAATTAAATAAGGCTCAAACCTTAGGAAATATTGAATTGATTATGATTTGATCAAGGAAATTGATATATTTGAAAAATGTTGATTTTTGAAAATATTGATTCAGGTATTTGATAAATTACAGAAATGGGGCCCAAAGTCTAGGTGACCATTTTAGGGTGGATACAACAATCAGCAAGTAAATGTGTATTACTATAATGAAAAGGATAATTGTACTTGGATAAAGCATCTTTCGACATAGTTTTAAAGATTTCTTTCTTGGAATTCATCAACTAAACATACACCTTCTTAGTTACATCTTAACAAATATCAGGGTTATCTAAGGTAGGTGTAGGGAAAAGAGGATGACGATGATCAACATCAACCACCTTGAATTGAGATTGTGAACAATCAACACCATGCATATCTTGTTTAGGGGTTATATGAAATGGATACTTGATACCATGCTCATTAACTCCAAGTCCTAAACCTCTATAACCTTTTAGTCATTATATTGAATCCTGTAGTGTATATATTATGTAAAGCTTCTATAGGAGGTGATTGTTTACCATGCTCATGAGTAAAGGTTGTATAAGGTGGAATAATAGGTTTTGAAGAAGTTTCTTTACCTTTTCCTTTAATATCATCATTAATCAAAGAAGTCTTGCACATCTGCATCCTAAACTATAGCTTGAATCCCATCATATTTATGGGAAGAACTAGGATTATCAAATGGAGAATTAGGCATCATATTAGGAATAGGAAGGTTAGGAATCAAATTAGGAATAATAGGATTAGGGTTAGGAAGATTAGGAATCAGATTAGGAATGATAGGATTAGGATTGGGAAGATTAGGAGATGGTGTATCATCTACCAAATTCTTCACATAATCCAAAAGAGTAATAAGTCTACCACATAAATCTTTAATGAAAGTTTTGAAAGTAGGAAGACTAGTATCAGTCAATTTCACAAAAGCATAAGCGAGTGCAAAATGAAGGGTCATCAACATAATGAAGTGAATGATACTCTCATAAAAATCATAGGTATGGTAAAGATATGCTAAAATATGGGTAATAAATAACATAATTACACACCAAAGCATCTTAAAAATCTTCATAGTAAATGAAATGCAAGAAATATTTTTGGATTTTATTGAATATATAGATTTTTTTGTATTTTTGAATTAAAATACAAGAGCATAAAAGAAATATAATCTTGATGCAAGAAAAGAAAATACCTAACACCAAAAAGAAGGAATTGTCTAACACAAGATAATACAGAGGGAAATCCAACATAATAGGGCATCTAAATCTGCAAAAGATAGGGGGTAAGTTTGTCGGGTTCACCAAAATTTAAAGGGGGTAAATAATATGAGGGATGATAAAAAAGTGTAAGGATTTAAATTTGAGATGGAAAATGTTATGGACATATAAAAAAAATAAAACATGAATACTTATCTTGAAAGGAGGCTGATGTGGAAATCACCATTTTCTGATGTCTGTGTTCAATTTTGGGAGATTCTACAACCTACTCTGGCCTGGAAATGTAGAAATAGAGAAAACCCAAAAAAATTATGTCTTTCGGAGCTAGGTTGACGTTGACCTCAGAATCGGGGCATAATCTTACCCCGACGCACAATCTTACCCCCCACTGAAGGTCGACCTTGACCCAAAACAACTCTGATGGAAATTCTATTTGCGAATCTCGGAAGTTCGTAGAAAAGGTATCCAAATCTGAATTGCAATTCATTATCCTGTACCTGTACCTACAAGAAAAATGGTTTTATTGTTTGGATGAGGGGTTTGCCTTAGTCAAACCTTGGTTTGGAATCAACCTTAATAATGGAATTGAAATAGAGAATGCTAGCTAGTAGTATAAGTAGATCTAACAATGAAGCTATGATGTTCAATAGATATGCAATTATATTTGAAATGTAAACAAGTATGTTTTGATTAAGTAAAAATAGGTTTTGAAAGGAATCAAAACCTTATACAATAGGAGAAAAGATATTTAATTAAGTTCCAAAAATTCAATGTGCAACAACACCAAAAAAACCACCACAACTGAGTTCATAAACAAAAAGATAGCCATAAAACAAAGGACAACAGAAAAGGAAAGCAAGACAGCAAGCTGTTGTCTAAACACAATTCATCAGTTTTGCAGCCTGATCGACAAGAATTTGCATGTTTGTAACAGAAAACTTTAGATCTTCAATGTCATTCTTGTTGTCATCCTCCATCTTCTTGAACCTAGATCTCATGCACCTACTAGGTCCCTGATCCTCTTTAGTCTCTATGATCTCTTGGTTCCCTTTCCCACTGTCAAGCTTGTCCACCAGGATCTTCATGTGCTCATTTGAAGCCTTAAGGATAGAAAAACTCTATTTTGAAATACTCCCCACAGTCTTCTCTAGCTTTTCAATTCTCTTTTCCATAGTCTCAACTTTCCTGGTTAAACCATTACTACTATCAATTTTCTCCTCCATGGCAGTTATTCTGTCATTGAAAATTGCAACACCCTCAGCTTTGGCAACAATGTTAGTGAGCTCATCAATAGTCTGACCCATAGTCTTCTCCCCCAAATTCATCCTTTTGAGTACCCCTGTTTATTTTTGTAGTTGGTGAATGTGGGTCTTCATCGTAGTAATATCATTTTTCATTATGCTGAGAGTAGACAAAAAGGCCAAGCACCCAAGATTCTCAAAATCTAAGTTTCTTCCCTCATTTTTGACATAACCCCTGTTCTCCTCCTCCATGTTCTCCTTGGGACTTTCCACATTCTCCTTCTCCAAGTTGACCTTATCCTTCTCATTCCCATCTTTCTCAATCATATTAACAGCCTGAGCAACCTCATGTAGGATATCATCATCAACCCACACATTTTTCCCAGTTCCCACACTCTCCTCCATAGCAGGGTTGATGTCCTCTGGGTTTTCCTGATTAAGCTTTTCCTGGGAAGAAGAGCCCTCATCATTAGAAATAACAAACCTTTTCATGGTTTTATTTTCTCTTTTAGCTCTAGTGTGTTTGCCAGTAGGTTCCATTCTCTTTTTCTTTATCCCCTATTTCTTAGGACTCTCCTCCCTACTCTCTTCTTCCTTTGCCTCCATCTCCGTTGTTGAGTCCTCCATCTTCCTTTTCTTTTTATTTTTTTAGGACTGACCACCTGGTACTCCCCATAATCCCCCTCATCATCTTCCATATCCTCCATGAAAGGCTCCTCAGACTCTTTCCCATCGGTATCATAGTCCTCGAGGGCTTTCTCGTTGAGCCTAACTCTCTCTTTGACTTCAACACATCATAGATGATGACCATTAGCCCTTCATGGAAAGCATGATCACCCTTTGGATCCCTTTGCCAGTGGAGGAGGGAGGCGTTCAAAGAACTCAGCAAATAGAAAGGAAAATTAATCTTAACCCCATGCCTAAAGTGATTCAGAAGGATAAGGTGATGGTTGTAAATTTTAGTATACCGACCATCAAGGGTAATGTAGCCTATTATAACAAATAAAACAAGGTGCCAGGGCCTAGAAATGAACTTAGGGTTAAAGTATGATTTGTCCACCTTAACCATACGACTTCTCTCCTACTCTAAGGGCACAAAAGCCTCCAAAGCCTTGTCTGAAATCTTCTTGTCCCTGTAGAAGTTGATGCCCTCAATCATCAGACTAATCACTTCTGCAATCACCTCCTCAGTAACCTCCATGCTTTGTGTGCCAACCAGAACACTCCTCTTGTTCCAAGTTTTGATTTAGTTTCTGGTCACTGCAACTTTCCCCCCATTCAGTCTCTCCAAAAAAATTGCCAGAGCCCCTTCTTTGACAATTTTCCATATCTCCTTATTCTGTTTCTAGTCACTACAGTTCCCGGCTCACACCTCCTCTTCTTGCCTCCCATGGCTATGTTAGATAATAGAAAGCCCTTGTCCAGATAAATCCCCACACTCTACAAATAAACCGTCAGCTTGTAATAAATTTTTTTAGTGTTATGCAAACCCCATAAATTGTGCCAAAGGACCTTATTAATTGTCTCAGAATCAGGCCATCGTCCTTCATGATCATCGTACAGATTGCCATCGTAAACAAGTATGTTGATATGAAATCTTGAACACAATATTAACAAATGTAATTCAAAACCTCCATGATTGTATGCTTGGAATCCACCTTGAGGGAAGAACAAATGAATCTTGAAGATGAACAAAGGATCTTGAAGGAAGATCACACCACCATGATGGATAGATCTAGGGTTTGAATGATGAATCTTGAATGCTTGAACCAAATCCTTTCAAAGGATTGAATGCTTGAATCCTTGATCTTCAATGGAGAACTTGAATGCTTGAAGAGGATGATGGCTTGAATGTTTCCTTGATTGAAAATGCTTGCTTGATCTTGCTTGATGATTCTTGACACTTGATGGAGATATCAAAAAGTGGATGCACTTGTTTGAGAGATGGAATTTCTTGGTGATTGATGGATGGAGAAAATGAGAGAGGAAGGCTTCCTTTTATAGTGATATAGGGCACAAACTTCTAGAGAGGATAACATTGGAGAATTAAACCCAAATTAACCTTAACCCCTAGAAATGGACCTATATTAAATGAAATTTAAGAGTTTACCATTCCAAAATCTGAAATAGCCGACCCAAAAGTGGGAAAATAAAAATTTTCAAAGCTTGATATCCTGAAACCTCAAGAACTTGAAAATTGGACCTAGGGTGAGGGTTGAGGTTGACTCTGCCCTAGGTCAAGGTCGAGGTTGACTCTACCCTAGGTTAGGGTCAAGGTCGACCTTGACCCTGAGGTCATAAATCTCAAATTCTCAGGTTCAGGTGCCAGAAAAAGGCTAGAAATAGGTGGAGAGACAATGATTTAGGGCTAAACTCAGAGGGCTAAACATTCTTAACATGGAAGTGCTTCCATTTTAAGATGATACACAGGTATACAGATTTCAAGATCATGGATGATTTTTTATTAAAATTTGATTCCATTAGAAGTTAGTTAAATGGTTTAGGAGTTACTATTAATGATATTTGTTTAATTCATATTATTTTGAAGAAATGTCTTCCTATGCAGTTTCAACAATTTATTACTAATGTGCATTCTCAATTAGCTATTCCTACTTTAGCCAATCAATTAACTTATGTTATTTTTCAAAATTTATCGCATCAAGAGGAGGCTAAGTTGATTCAATTTGGAACTCTTAAATCTAATGAACATGCTTTTGTTTCTAAAATAAAAATCCTAACTTTAGATCTAATAATCATAACAATAACAATTCTCATTCTAGGCCTCATTATAACAACAATAATCATCACAATACTAATCGTAATAATAATAATAATAATAATAATAATAATAATAATAATAATAATAATAATAATAATAATAATAATAATAGTAATAATCATAATAATAACCATCAAAAGAATGGTCCTAATAAAAACCCCACTGCACCTATTGTGGGAAAGATGGCCATGTGACCAACAATTGCTTTGAAAAATAAAATGATAAGAAGCTTCTGAAACAAAATTATCAAAATAATCAAAAATCTCATTATAAGAAGAATAATGGTAATTCATCCCGTCATTCTTTTTTCGCAAGTTATAATGTTTCTAACCCTTTAGAGTGGATTATTGATAGTGATGCATCTTAACATGTTACATCTCATAGAGAAGCATTTGATTCAATACAACCTGATGCTTCAAATATTCCTATTCAATTAGCTAATCACCATAGTTGAAAAGTTGAAGGTTTTGGTGATGTTCTTTATGTTCCTGAATTGAAAACTAATCTTCTTTCAGTTTCTAAATTGCATGATGTTGTAATACACCAAAAATGGGCTATAGATTCATTAACCTCCTACATCTTCAAATCGAACAAAATTGACATCAAAATCCTAACCTAGGCACATCTGCACATCAGTTTATCAAAAACCTAATTGATTATCTCAATTCTACATCAGGGAATATTCCTTGAATATTCCTAATTTATCTAATTATCTTTAATTGAATATTATTTGGCGATAAATGTCATTATTTATCCTAAAATTTGATTAATTGAATATTTTGAATATTTAATTAATTAAGTTTAATACTGCCACTTAATTATTTAATTAGATTTAATTACATTTATTCCTAAATTGTATTATTTAATTTTGACAATAAATAAAAAATCTTAGGACTAATTGATTAATTCTTATTTAATTAATTAATGTCAATTGTCAATATTTAATGATATAGTTTTTGAGTATCAGTTTGATTTAATAATTGATTAACCCATAAATCAGTTATTTTAATTCAAAAGTCAGTTAAGTTGAAGATAAATCACTTTATTTATTTAATTAATTCATAATTATCTATGCACATTTGAAAGAGCAGTTAAAATTCAAATCAGAAAATCAATTCAAGTTGTTATCTTTTTGAAACTCAACATCTATTTTGAGTTGAAAGCTGATCTAAACTTCTGATTTGAGTCAAAAATTTGTTATTACATGATTTTGCATGATTTTATGAGTTGATCTGTTTCTAATTTCTTGTTAACTAAAAAATCAACCTAATTTTATCAAGAGTGATTTATGGTTTTTTTCAATGTAGCCTCAAGCCTTGGATTTCTATAAAATCAAGGCTCAACTCTTCATAAATTATCTCTCGAATTTGCACAATCACTCTGGCAAAATTGCATATGAAGAATCAAGCTTTTGTGAATAAGCAACTTTGTGAGATCAATTCATAGTTTCCATAGCTTTTGCATAGTTTTTCATATCAATTCATATCATTGTTAGGATAATATGCATATCAATTTCATAGATTCATATAGTTTTTCATCTGATTGCATAAAAAATTCAAAAAAAAAAGAGATTAATCTGCATTCATTATCTTTAGCATTAAATCCTTCGTTTAGGTGTTGCATTGTCACTAATCTCGGTCTAATATGAGAATACCATACTCACACCTACTAGAAGGCAGTAAATCACTTGGTTAGCTTAGTTTCATTTATTTGTAGATTTTAATTTTGCTAACCTCTAATGTTTTACTGAAGCATTTATTGAAGGAAGATAGAGAGGCATATTTCATCGAATTGGCTTAACAAGGTGCTAAACTTCCTCCAAAATGTAATGTTGAAGATATCATCACACATGAGGAAGAGACTCCAATCACAACCATGATAAAATAGATGCATGCCATGCAATTCAAGCTCAACAAACTAGAAAAAGAGAAGGAACCTAAGGAGTTCTCCATGGAGGCCCTATGCCCTTTTCCATTTGATAAAGACTTGTACATGCCACCATTCTCGAAAAGAGTTGAGATGCCCAAATATGATAAGTACAATGGAAACTCTGATCCTCAAGATCATGTCAAAGAATTCTCTACTCAATCCATGGATTTCATGCATGAACCAACCTACCTAATGTGTCTTTTCCCTCGATCTCTGGGAGGGGCAGCCATTCATTGGTTCTAAAAAATGCCTCCTACAATCAAAACCTTTGAGGAATTAATCAAGCTATTCTATCAACAATACTCCTACAACATCAAACATCCAGTCACCATGATCAAAATTTGTAATCTTGAAAAATACCTAGGAGAACCATTCTTGACTTTCCTTAAACGATGGAGGAAGAAGTTTTCTCTATATGCTAGACCTATTCCAGAAACAAAGAAGCTAGAAATCTTCATCAACAATCTTGTTCTAGAAATCAACTACCATTTGCAAATGGAAAATCATACATCCTTTGATAAGATGGTAGAAAATGCAATCAAAATTGAGAAAGTCCTTGTGAAAAAAGGAGACATATCACTCCAAAAAGAGAAGTATGAATCTGGATCTAGTTCCAAAGACAAAGGCAAAAGTTGGAACAAGAATAAATGCATCATCACAGATGGTGTTGTTGATAATGTCCATGCCCCATCTAAGGCACCCACTTTCAATCTCACTATTGGTACCCAAACCATCAAAGCCTTAGAGGCAAAAGTGACAGAATCAAACAAGAATCCATCAGACTACAAACCTTGGGCTAAAGATCCTAAATGCAAGTTTAATCCTCTTGGAGAGTCCTTGGAATCCACCATGAAAACTCTATTGGCCAACAAAATCATCACATTGCCTAAGATCTGACAATTTGATCCTGAACCTAAACCAAAATGGTGGAAATAGACTGATTTCTGTGATTTGCATCGCAATAAGGGTCATAAAACTAATAACTACATACGCTTGAAGCATCTCATACAAGACAAGCTTGATAATGGAGAAATTGTACTTGACAATCATAAGAGCAATAATGATCATATGGCATTCACGAAACCATTTCTGAAACATGGTCAAGGAGATTCATCTTCTTAGCCTAACATGGGTGCAAAAGTCAATTATGCTTACTCTGGAAACAATGCTGTCATAAACATGGTTAAACCTTACTTATCTAAACATTGAAATGTCATCACCATTGTGCAAAAAGATAGAGATCATCAATCAGAAAATGTAGTTACTTGATCACAAGCTTAGGTGCATCTGCAAAGACAAAATTTAGATTCATCCAATGTCCCCAAGATACCTTTTAATCTTTCATCTACTTCTAAACAAAGGGCTGCCTCTAAATCATCAAATTCTAAAGACACAAGACCTACATCATACAGTATTGTGCAACAAATCTAGCATACCAATGCACAAATATCAATGTTTGAGTTGCTTCAGATATCTCCAGCTCATAGAGCCATCCTAAACAAAGCTCTACTTAGATCCAATGTTCCTGACAACCTTGACTTTGATAGATTCCAGACTATGGTTGGTCATCTGATGTCTCCCCAGTATATCTCCTTTTCAGAGGAAGATGATAACTCCTTAAGTCATCTGCATAACCAGCCCTTGCACATTGAAGTCTTAATCCAAAACCATCATGTCAAATGTGTGTTGATAGATGGAGGCGCTGGTCTCAACATTTTCTCTTACAACTTGATCACACAATTGAGATTATCAGAAGCTACCATGGATCCTAAAAATAAGATAAATATCAAGGCATATGATGAACAAGAAAGATCTTCCAAAAGAACAATTGTCTTACTTATCAGAATAGGTCTAGTTATCAGAGATATCACATGTCAAGTTCTTGACCTACCTTTGGCTTACAACATTCTTCTAGGGAGACCTTGGATACATGAAATGTGAGTTATTCCTTCCACATACCATCAATGTGTGAAATTTCCTTATGAAGGAGTAGAGGTAATAATTCCAGTTGACATATCCATAACTTGCAACACATTGAAAGAAAGTGCTGATAAACTTGTTCCTAATAACAAAGAATCTTCCACTAAGAAAACATACATGGCATCTACATCCAAGATGGAAGAGATTGAAAAAGAGGTCAAAATCAAAGACAATGGCATGGGAGAATATACTATGGAACCAGTCCTATCTCTAAAATCCCTCCCTATCTCACCTAAATCTTATGGACAGTCTTTAAAATAGTCCAAACCAGATTCCAAAGGACCTCTTGATACTTATAAGGGAAATTTTGTGGCAGAACAAGTGTCTAAATAAGTGTTTGAAGAGGATGAAGCTGTGCTTGCATGGCTATACAAAGATGAGCCTCAGTCCAAAACTATTCAAGCATGTGACTCTAAAATGCCAAAAATTCCTTCCAAGTCATATGGGCCAGGGGATAAGATGATAGCTAAAATGGGATATCCTGGAAAAGGACCTCTAAGAGTGAGAGGAAAAGGTCTCATGGCACCTATTTCACATACTGGTCATCCTAAAAAAGATACTACAGGTCTAGGTTACAAAAAGAAACCCTTGTATCTTAAGGGTAATTCCTCTCACGTGATAGAACAGATTGAACTAGAAGAAAACAATAACAAGAAAGAAGATAACCAACAATCAAATAGTGATGATTCAAACAACTCTGAACTTATTCCTTATGAACGCTTATCTCAAGAAATCCTAGATCTTCTCAAAGTTGAAGATGACCCAATAAAAAGAATCAATGTAGTACAAACACAAGAACCTACTATGGAACAAAAGACAGTTGCACCACAAGAACCAGCTAATCTTAAAGTAAACCACATAGACCAGGAGGAAGGTGGTAGCTATTCTAAAATAGATTCCCATGAGTATGAATTCAAATTAGACTTGGAAGGAAATCCTGCTTGGGGGATTCACCCCGACTTTACACATATTCTTGATTTTCTAAGAGGCCTAGATAAAGAATCAAATGATTATGAGTATCATAGAGAAACATGTTGATGTCATTCACCAATATTATCCTAAATCCAAAGTGACTCTAGAGAGAAATGATGAACTTAACGAGTCTGATCCACCTATTCCCAAAGTGGAATCCAATAATGACGTTGAAACTCTTAATGAACTAACCCTCTCGAGTGGTAGTATCACCTTTGATTTCATGAGTCAGATCATTGCCAATTATGCCAATACTATGTGCATTAATATGATTAGCTAATCCCTTCTAGAGCTTACTATCCAACATCTAGAGCTAATCGACCAAATGTCCAAAAATTGAAACCAAGACATCTATACCTTCAAATTGGACTATGCCCTTGCGTGCTATCTCAATTTTGTTGAACCTATGATGACTTCCATTAGTGAACCAAGTGTTAGAATGATGGATTTAGACATCAAATATCTCAGTCAAAAGAATAAGAGTAAAAAGAAAAAGAGTTCTGAGGGTGAAAACCACTTTGTGGCACTCTCAGAACCTAAAATAGTAAAAATAAAAGATGTATCCAAAGGTGAAAACCTCCCTAAGGTGGCTAAGGATGATATATTTGATGTCCTTCTGAGTCATTTATAGGACAAATGTCTAGTATTGATAGAACCAACTCAATCTATCGACTTGGGTACAACAGAGGAACTGCAACTGATTCATGTAGCACAATCCCTATCAGAGGAAAAGAGACAAGCATTTACTACTTTCTTAATAGAGAAAAATATCAACTTTGCATGGAAGTATTCAAATATTCTAGGGTTAGATCCAAAATTGATAATGCACCATCTCTTTATAGGTCCAAGAGTGAAACCTGTTAAACATAAGTTGAGAAAGATGCACCCACATGTTGCACTCTTGGTCAAAGCTGAATTAGAGAAATTACTAAAAGATGGATTCATTTGAGTTATTGACTATGCTGAATAGATCTCAAATATTGTACCTATTTCTAAACCAGATAACTCAATCAAAGTATGCATAGATTTTAGAGATGTGAACAAAGCATGCCCTAAGGATGATTTTACACTACCTAACATTGATATGATAGTGGACATGACTATGAGTTTCGAGATGTATTCCTTAATGGATGGTTTCTCTGGATATAACCAAATCAAAATTACTCCAGAGGATCAAGATAAAATTGCTTTCACATGTGCATGGGGTACCTTTTGTTGGAATGTCATGGCATTTGGCCTTAAGAATGCTGGTGCTACATATCAACAAGCTATGACATCTATCTTTCATGATATGATACATCGAACTATGGAAGATTATGTTGATGACACCTTAGCTAAATCAATGATAAGATCTGAACATCTGAATGACTTGAGAAAAATACTAGGTAGAACAGAGAAGTTTAGTCTTAGACTAAATCCTAAGAAGTGTGCTTTTGGTGTCACTTCTAGAAAACTCTTGGGCTACATTATTTCAAAGAAAGGCATTGAAGTAGATCTTGCTAAAGTCAAAGCTATCATGGAGATGCAACCTCCTAAAAATATTAGTCTACAAGGGAGAGTGCAATCTATTAGACATTTCATATCTCAGCTAGCAGATATATCACAACCTTTCACAAAGACATTACATCAAGGTGTGACTTTTGCATGGAACGAGGAATGTGAAAAGAACTTTAATCGTATCAAGCAATATTTATCAAATCCTCCTACTTTGATGCCTCCTATTCAAGGGAAGCCATTGATACTATATGTCTCTGCCACAGACACATCATTGGGGGCATTGCTAGCACAACATGATGAGAATAAGAAAGAGAGATCCATTTACTACATCAGTAGAACATTGGTAGCATATAAGAAGAACTATTCAATGATAGAGAAATCATGTCTAGCTATGATCTTTGCATCACAAAAAATGAGACACTACATGTTAGCTCAGACAACTCAACTCATAGCTAAGATTGATCCACTGAAGTACCTACTAAGAAAAGCTTCCCTCATAGGTAGGCTAGCTAAATGGGTGATGCTATTAAGTGAATTTGACATTGAATATGTTGAAAGAAAAGCTATCAAGGGCCAAGTCATTGCTGATCAGTTGGCTGACGCACCTATGTTTGATGATACACCAATGCAAATGAAATTTCCAAATTCCTCTATCATGAACCTCTCTTCTAGAACATGGTGGTTATTTTTGATGGCTCCTATGTTAGAAATAGGAAATACTGAGAGGGGGGGGGGGGGTGAATTAGTATTTCACAAAATTTTTCTTTTGCCCACTTATGGATATAACAGATTACTTTAGTGCATATAAAGATTATCAAGCTGATTAACAAACATAGTAGTAAATAGAAAGAACTCATAACACATCATATGTTCTCGAGGAAACCCTGGCCAAGGGAAAACCCCGGTGGGGATGGTACCCACAAAGATCACTAATCAAAAGTATCCTGTTAGGGATATTGGACCTTGTTAGGAGTCAATTTACAATATATAGTAGATCTATCCTAGTTAAAGGACTTTAGGCCTTGTTAGAAGCCTTAACCCTGTTAGGAGTTAGATTACAAAACCTGATCACCAGCTGAGCTCACTGCCCAAACAGGTAATACAAAATGTTTCTGACTGTAATATGGTACTGCTTACAACTTCGCATCAATATCCTTTTCTGCTATCACAATATACAACTATCGCAAGTTATCTTTTCTTTCTTTTTACATATCACACTTCTATTTCATTACATTTCAAGTATGCCTAATATATGAGTTATTAAAGCTAATAACTTTACATGGTCAGCTTCCAAAATATTTATCCAAGAGTAAACATATAGGATGTCATCCCTTCATAATGTTAAGTCATTATTTTGACAAGCAAAAATAATCCCTTCACTCTTTCGCTAATACTGTCTCCAAAACTGTTCTGTCTGCAAAAACTATCTTCGATAAACTTTGAATAACTTTGTCCATACTGATCCAAAATTTATGCACAATGAGATGGGGTATCCTCATACTCCATAGAATCTTTAGTTAACTACACAAACAAAAATATTTCTCCAGTGGACGTCGCCAACTAAATCTTCATCGGGTGCTTTGTCAGGATCACTGTATTCAAACTTAGACAATTTCTTTCTTCAACTTTGCATACTTGCATTCTAGATTCTGCACTCTCAATAGAGATCATATGTTTCCATAATGACAACATCTATGCATCCACATTAGCCAAATTTCCAACAATCTCCCCCTTTGTCATTGGTGGCAACATATGGGAAAATTGGCTAAGTGTGCAAACAAAACTTAAAAAAAAAACTTATACAAAATTTTGAGGCCAAAAGTTATACAATATGTATACAATATCATACTCCATAGAATAGCTCCCCCTATGAGTATCCTTCCTCAACATATATTCACTTTTCTACTATCTCTCCCCCTTTGAAAACAATGACAAAGATAGGGTGTACAAAAATTTCAAAAACTTTATACCTTATTATCAGTTATTGCAAAGCCGGTAGGCTTGCAACAAAATCACCAAACTCTAACTTCCAAGATTCAAAATCTTTCTCCCATATCATCCTGATGGATTTAGCAACATTGAGTAGAGTACTCAATCCGTATGCTGCTGTCTGACAAGCTTGCAGGGAATTGAAGCTAAACTTCTGAAATGATGTCTTTGCTAAAAGACACTGCTCAATTTGATCTTCAACAATTGATATCTTGATTGAGACATGCTCTCTCAAGATGTTAACCTTGATCATCTTTTTGTTCTTCTCCTCTGCTAATATTCTGATTTCATCTTTCAATTTCCTTATGCTCTTCTCTACAGAACTTATCTTGACATTAGGGCTTGTCAAGGTGTTTGTCTCAGCTGTAATAGCATCTAACTTCTCTCTGATCTTCTTATCCTCTTCAACTGTTAGAATTTTTGATTTGGTGCACTGTATATACAAATTCTTTCCTGTCTCAAAATGTTTCCTCAAATTCTTTATACATACATCTAAACTACCAATATCATTTTGAATATTTACACTTAAAGTTTGTTGCATTTCTACTTCAAAGTCTTCCTGAGCTTTTATTTTAGCAATATCCTTCAAGTTAGAAAATTCAGAGTCAAAAGAATTCGTTACTGATTGAGCTTTCTCAAGTGGATCTAATTCAGATACCTTAGTGCTGATCACACTCTCAAGTTTCTCTGTCAAAACTCTAACTTTGCCTTCAAGGTCTTTCACCTTCTTATTCTTTCCAATAATTTTATTAAGAGATGTAATGAACTCAAGCTGATCATCATCTTCAACTTCTTTTCCAAGGTCTTCAAACATTGAACCAATATGCCTCTTCTTACTATCAGGTGCACTAATGTCTTCAACTGGTTTAGAAGGTGCACTAGAGGTAGTGGCCTCTGTCAAAATTTGTTTTCCTTTAACTGTCTGCTCTGCTGGAACTGATTCTGATACAGTTGGTGCTTCTTCTACCTCTGTATTCTTCTCTGATTCTGTGACCTTTTCTTGCTCTCCCAAACCCAAATTGTCAACAATGTTTCCTAGATCATGAAATACTGCATCATCTGATTCTAGAGTCACTTTGGTGCCTTCAATATCCATTGATTCTTTGCCAATATTGATATGTGAAGAAGATGGAACTTCTTCAATACCAAGTTTCTCTGCATGGGGTTCCTCTGATTGCTTCTACTGAGGGTCTGATTCAACATGCTTTTCTGCAACTATATCTACAAGAACTTGCATTACTGCTTGCTCTATCTCTTTCTGTACTTCCTCCTTTTTGCCTCCCATTATAAGGATTGTTCTTCTCTTAGTTCTCAATAAAGTTCCAAGAGACTTCAAGAATCTCTTCAAATGATCTTCATCCTTAACTTCACAGAACTGTCTGATTACATGTTCTCTCATCTTTATGTCCTCTTATTGTGCTCTTTGTTTTCTATTCACAAGTCTGTTATACAAATCTTCTAGGATCTTACCATGAATAGTGCTAAGTTTCTTATTTGCCACAATCATGTGTGTAACCATTGCATTTTCAAAGTTCAATCTGTCAAATGATCCATATAGATCATATAATTTATTCAACTTAGTGAAGTCTCCATGCTTCAATATATCTTCATTAACTCTTTCAATTCTTGGTTTCCAAGTTTTCTTCTTGATTGAAACTACATCATCATCTTTAATTTCTGCTACATTTCTAAGTATAGGTGGTACAACCACTTTTTGTCTCTTGCTGGGTTCTGTTGCACTCACTTTTACTCTTTTGCTAGGAATAGGAGAAAAAGATTTATCTCCTTCATCTTTTTCAGGTACTTCAACTTTTACCTTTACTGCAATAGGATCAACAGGATCTGCACTTGATGTCTCAGGTGGAATTACAAGATTTTCACTTTGCTTCAAGGCTTCTACAGTCTTCTTAGCTATGTCAAACTCATGACTTGACATACCAGATTCTTTCAATATTTTCTTCATAGTAGATTCAAATCTCTTACTAGATTGCTTCTTTTCTCTCAAACTTATTGTAGAGTTGAAATTCTCTTCATAGGTTCCAAACCTATTTGCATGACCATCTAACTCACACTTTAACAATCTATTCACATATCCTACTATTTCTGCTTCAGATATTTCATAGCCAAGAGGGTCTATGAATTCCATTCTAGGCTCAACTGCTTCAATGTAGGTGAAATCAGTGTCAACCATAAAACAAATGTCATCTTTATGCTTTTCAACTAAGGATTGAGGAATCCTTGATTTGTTCTTAACAATATTCTGAAAAGTCTTCAATACAAGCTTCACACTGTCATTAACTTTATCAAAAAGGTGCTTCATGTAAACTGAGTTTATTATTTCCATTGTGTTAAAATTGTCACTCCAATCAAATGTGTAAGGAAATCTTCTCAAAATATGGAAAAACATATAGGTTATCAGAGATGAAAACCTAAACTGTGTGTACTTAGCCTTCTTAATCTTTTCTAAGTTCTCAAATAACTGAATTTTCAAGATTTCACATAGGTCTACTAGTTTCTTCTCAATACACATAAGATAAGCTACATGAATCATTCCTGCAACCATGTCATCTTCCCTTGAACTACCAAAAAATTTAGTTGTTAGGATCTTGCAAAGGTACCTAACATCATCTTGCTTAATCTTACTTATCACAATTCCTCTACCATTATAACTAGATCCAGTGTTATCTAAAACAATCTTCCTCATGTTCTTTTCATTTAGTGGAATCTCTCCAACTTTTGATAATCCAGTAACTTCATGAATTAGGTCGACAGTTATATCAATAACTCTATCCTCCATCCAGAATTTCCCATTGTGGATTCTACTTAAAATGATTTTGGTACATTCCTCATCATTGAATTCATACTTCATGGAATATTTGATAATTTCATTGTTCTCTAAGTGCCCATAAGCTGGTTTAATTGACATGTCTTGATTGTACAATTTCCTGTAATCATCACTAAAATCTGCATCTCCCAAAGTTTCAAACTTACAACCTAAATATCCTTTAACATTCTCAATGTGCAATACTCTGTTTGGTACGGATGATAATGCTAGAATGTCATCAATTTCAGTTGGTTCTATTGGTTCTTTCTTAATCTTTGGTCTATTCTTATCCTTAACATTATGAACCATAGAAATATCCATCTTATCAACTGATTAAAGATCAAGAAATACCTCAACTTTGCAAATCTAGGGTTTTCGGTATGATCGTCGCTGCAAACTACTTCCAAACTTCTTCAAATCATCCTTAACTCACTTTTCTTCTTTCAAATCTCTTTTCAATCACTTTGTAATTGTAATAACTTTGATTTTGACCTTATAACACTTCTCATTAACTTGATCTGACATCACATTCATTCATTTTGCCGCTAAAACCTCAAAAAGCTGATTCTACAAACCTGCAATCATAAAACTTTCTGCGACCTCGCAAAACACAATATCTTCTTTTGTGCACTTAACCATAGCATTAGTACAACATAATAAACCTATATCTAACTACGCAAAACTTAATTCATTCAAATTCCTAATCTACACTAATCCTAAGTCCTAAACTACAGAAACTTACATAATTTAAGTACTTAAAGAAGGGTCAGGTAAAGATTCATCCTTACCATTGGTTACATTACCTTCTTGACTACTTTGAGTGCTGACTATACCTCCTTGATCTATGCCTTTGTCAAATTCTACTTCATCTTTATTGCTATAGCAACCTTTCTCTTTGTTTCCTACATTTTCATTCCTTCTTGCATTGTTCCTAGGGTTAGGGTTATGAGGATAACCTCCATTGTTCATTCTACAAAATCTTGCTGAGTGTCCAAACTTGTTGCATATCTGACAAATGATTCCATTGTTTCCAAATCTCTATCCTTGTTGGTTAATCCGTGACCTGCAATTTCTAGTAATGTGTCCTACTTTGTCTCATCTAAAACATACTACCACTTTTCTTTGATTCATTTCTTCAATAGATTTCTTATCTGCATTATTAGTATTCCTAATCATTCTATCATAATTATTCAAAATTACTTTAGGTCTTCTACATTCGTTAGCTCTATGTCCAAAACTATGACAATTATAACAATGTCCATTAAAAGGTTTGAATTGCTTACCTGTGCAATCTTTCTTCATGTGCCCAATAGTATTACAAGCAAAACATCTACCTTTGAATTCTCTTTGCATACCTTTAGATGATTCTTCCTGTTTTGATTCTTCTTGCTTTGATTCATCTTTCTCTCTAGGTGGTTCTTCTTTAGATGGATCTTCCAATGTGTTCTCATCTAGCTTTATTTCCTCCACACTTTCAGATGTCTTCAGATCTGGCTTCTTACTTTCATGGTTTGTTCTAAACATACTATATCCAAATCCAGTCCTATCAAAGAATGGTTCTTCAAAAGAAATTTGTTTTTCAGTCTTATCACTTTTTGAATATAGCCTTTCAAGTTGTTGTTTAGATTGAGTTAGTTCACCTTTCACAATTTTATTATACTTCTCAAGTTCCACATACTGCATTTTTACTTTTTTAGATTCAGATGTTTCCTTTTCAAGTCTTGACCTCAGATCTTCATTCTCAATTTTCAATTTTTCATTATCAGATCTTGAATTTCCATCTTTCATACTAAGCTTCAGATTTAGTATCTTCAACTCATGCTTAAGGATCTCATTTTCTTTTTCTAATTCATCACAATCTTCAACAAGCATATCAGATTTCTTTTTAGATTTCAGATCTTCAATCTTACCTTTTAATTTGTCAATAGCATTCTTTGCATCTTCATATTTTCTTCTTAAGGAGTTTCTTTCATCAGTAAGCATATCAATCTGTTCAAGAGCTTCTTCAAGATTCTTCTGAAGTTGATCCATATCCATAGAGATCTTACTCAAGCTGCTAAGCTTTCCTTGAATGTTCCTTCTTTGAGTAACTGTGCTCTGATACCAATTGTTAGAAATAGGAAATACTAAGAGGGGGGGTGAATCAGTATTTCACAAACTTTTTCTTTTTCCAACTTATGGATATAATATAATACTTTAGTGCATATAAAGATTATCAAGCTGATTAACAAACATAGAAGTAAATAGAAAGAACTCATAACACATCATATGTTCTCAAGGAAACCCTAGCCAAGGGAAAACCCTAGTGGGGATGGTACCCACAAAGATCACTAATCAAAAGTATCCTGTTAGGGATATTGGACCCTGTTAGGAGTCAATTTACAATATATAGTAGATCTATCTGGTTAAAGGACTTTAGGCCTTGTTAGAAGCCTTAACCCTGTTAGGAGTTAGATTACAAAACCTGATCACTAGCTGAGCTCACTGCCCAAACAGGTAATAAAAAATGTTTCTAACTATAATATGGTACTACTTACAACTTCGCATCAATAGCCTTTGCTGCTATCACAATATACAACTATCACAAGTTATATTTTCTTTCTTTTTACATATCACACTTCTATTTCATTACATTTCAAGTATGCCTAATATATGAGTTATTAAAGATAATAAATTTACATGGCTGACTTCCAAAATCTTTATCCAAGAGTAAAAATCTAGGATGTCATCCCTTCATAATGTTAAGTCATTATTTTGACAAGCAAAAATAATCCCTTAACTCTTTCGTTAATACTCTCTCCAAAACTGTTCTGTCTGCAAAAATTGTCTTCGGTAAACTTTGAATAACTTTGTCCGTACTGCTCCAAACTTTATGCACACTGAGATGGGGTATCCTCATACTCTATAGAAGCTTTAGTTAGCTGTGCAAACAAAAATATTTCTCCAGTGGACGTCACCAACTAAATCTTCATCGGGTGCTCTGTCAGGATCACTGTATTCAAACTTAGACAATTTCTTTCTTCAACTTTGCATACTTGCATTCCAGATTCTGCGCTCTCAATAGAGATCATATGTTTCCATAATGACAACATCTATGCATCCACATTAGCCAAATTGCCAACATCCTATACATAGAATGGATTTGGAGCAGGCATATTGTTCATAACACCTCAAGGATACTCAATACCTAAAGCATTCAGAATAAATTTTCCTTGCACAAACAATATTGCTGAATATGAAGCTCTACTTAATGGCGTGAAGATAGCAATAGAGTGGTGAGTGACAAAATTACACATTCATGGAGACTCATAGCTTGTAATACACCAAGTTAATGATGTGTACCAGACAAAAGATGGGAAACTTGTTCCATACAAATGCATGGTCGATGATCTAAAGAAATATTTCATATCTATCACATTTGAGAAAATCCCTAGAATAGAGAACAAGGTTGCTAATGCTATGGCAACGCTATCATATCTACTATAGCAACCCAAACATGAGCTACATTATGAGTTCCTGGTGGAAGCACTGTCATTCCCAGCCTATGATTTCCTAGAAACCCAAATGATTTGCATTGTTGTAGGTCATGATTCTTCCAGATACAAACACCTATTTTCCTACCTTCAAGACCAAACCATTCTTGAATCCTTTAACCAGTATGAGAAATAAAACCTTATCTGAAATGCATCTCGATATGTTATCATTGGCAATGATCTATACAAATAGAGTCTAGATGGTACCCTCCTTAGGTGTTTAGAACATGACGAGTCTCAACGTGCATTAGAGGAAGTCCATGATGGAATCTATGGATCACACTCAAATGGTTTAACACTAGCTCAAAAAATTATTAGGGCTGGGTACTATTGGCCTGAAATGGAAAAAGAGGCTATCAAATATGCTAAGAATTGTCAAAAGTGTCAAGTCCATGGGAACTTGATTCATGCACCAGGGAGAGATCTTATCCCCTTTACTACACAATGGCCTTTTAAAAAATGGGCATTTGATCTTATAGGAGCCATACATCCTCATTATTCTAATGGATATACCCATATTATTACAACTACAAACTATTTCACAAAATGGGTAGAAGCGGTCCCTTTGACTCAAGCAACCAACAAGCAAATTTCCATGTTCATTCTAAACTACATCATATGTCGGTATGGAATCCCACATTCAATAGTCATAGATAATGGTGGACAATTCAAGAATAGAGACTTAAATGATTTATGTGCTAAATTCAATATTACACAACATTGGTCATCAATCTACTATCCTCAAGGGAATGGACCTGTAGAGGCTTCAAACAAGAACCTATTGAAAATATTGCACCATACAATTAATAAAACAAGAAGAGACTGACATCTCATGATCAATCCAGCTCTCTAGGCCTACAAAACAAGTATCAGAACACCCACTGGGGCTACACCATTCACTTTAGTTTATGGGTCTAAAGTGGTACTGCCTATTGAGGTTGAAATCCCATCACTAAGAATCAAAATGCATGGTCTAGTAATTGATGATGACTACAGAGTGTCTAGGTTGTAAGAACTTGAACTACTAGATGAGCATAGACAAGAAACGTATGATCATCTTAGAGTATATTATAAAGGAATGTCTAGAGGCTACAGCAAGAAAGTCAGACACAGAGAATTTCAGGTTGGCGATCTAGTCTTGAGAGAAAATCCTAAAAATCAATCACATTGAGAACACAAGTGGAAGTTTGAACCCAACTGGCTGGGTCCCTTTATTATCACTTCTACTTTTGGCTTTGGTGCCTATCAACTCTCAATGATTGACGAAGAATAGCTCTGAGAACCAACCAACGTTCTCCATCTAAAGAAATTCTACGCCTAAGGCATTTAGTCTATGGTAAAATATCCTGAAAAAATCATAAAAATCATAAAAATTCCTGAAAAATGAACATCTTGGTGAAAACCTAGCAATAGGCGCCTTGATGTATCACAAAAAAATCAAAAAAATGAAAAATACAAATTTTTTTTTTTGAAAAAATGAAAAATACAAAAAAATGAGAAAAAGAAAAAGTGCCTTGGTGAAAACCTGGAAACAGGTGCCTTGGTAGCAAAAATAGAATCTATGTCAAGATGGTGAAAACCTAGCAAACAGGCACTAGTTGTTCAAAAACACTCCATCTATCAGTGCAATCTTGGTCTTTCCTAGCTTTTAGTCCTACTTTAGTTTGTACATACCTCCCGGTTTGTTTTCGCATTCCTATTTTCAATAAAGTCAGTCTATACACCATTCAGCCAAAGAGTCCGTCTCCTATCAATGTTCAAGCTTGGGGGCAATCAAAGTCATATCCTACAGTCCTTAGTGTCTCAGACATGTCATATCCAGTCAGGATCCTTTGAAGCTCTATCCGAGTCAGTTAGTTTGTCTCCTTACCAGAAAGGATTTTGCAATCAAACACAAACAAACATCAACACAAACTGAAAACAATCTATGCTTCACATGCTTTTATCTCCTTGTATGCTTACTGATTCACATTGAGATTTTTACATATTGTGTCCTTTCGAGCTCTTCGATGATGTCCTTTAGAGGATTTAGAGAGTGATGACTGGGGGCATAATCTTTTCTTTGTTTTCTGCTTTGAGTGAAAATCTAACAACTTTGGAACATTTGGATTGAAATGGTGTCTGTTTGTAAGAGTCTCCATCACATGTTGGATGGCCATGAGTACCTCGACTATTGATACCTAGAAAATTCAAGGAAGTTTGATCTAGCTTACATATTTTTGAATGATTTCTCAATCCTATTATGAACGGCTATTATCCAAGGATGTGAACAATAAAGGGTCACCGCGGGTAATTCACATTGGAGACAAGAATGAATTCTGCAAATTGTTTGGTGTGTTTGTTTTGCAAGGTGTATTCAGGTCATCACAACATTTGTGTTCTGATGCTTATACCAATTGCTATATCAAAATGGACATGATATTCAGGTCATCCTGGCATTTATGCCTTGGTGCTTATATCTAATCTGACATTCTGAAAACAAAATCAATATTCATATGTCCATGGTTGTCTAGCCAGTGGGCATTGTATTGACTTTGGCGCAAAAATCAATATTCATATATTCATAGTTTCCTAACTAGTGGATGTTGTATTGATTTATCTGGTTACCTAATAAAAATTCAATGATGAAAATGACCGACACATGATCAGTGACTAGGTCCTAGGTCTTAGGTTTGCATTTTATTTTGCACTTTGCATGATTACATTTATCTCACAATTGCCCATATCAGCTTGATGCTTAATGATTCTTTAAAAACTACGCTAAAACATGACAAAAGGACTGAGCTTTGTATGAAGGTCCCCACCTCTAATCAAGAATGTAATTTTGACATTCTGAACCCATTTTCGGGATCAAAATCAAAATCTGAGATCATTTATATTGTCAAAATCGTGATCTAAAATTTTCGGACCTAGGACGGCTGACTGCTTGCATAATCAATCTTCAATCATCAAAGAAATCTAGAATTCACCTTAAATGATTATCTTACATCAAACTATCAAAATTTCAAATTGGTCAACCATGGTCAACTCATGGTCAAACCTAGTCAAATTTGGTCTCCATGACCTCCAAACGATGTAGAACGCATTCTCAAACGTGTATAACCACTTCTCAAATCAATTAACATGCTTCTAAACCATTCAATGCTGACTTTTCTTGTCAGATTTTGATTTTAATCCCGACGGGGGCATGGTATTGCATATCAATAAAATCTATAAATCAAATCTTCTCGTAGTAATCAAGACAACAACCACATCTACTTGCTGATTCATCAAAAGACCTCATCTCTTGGGGCATATCAGATTCATTGAGATCCATATCAATCTGGTATCTGAATCAATCTTGTAAACTGTATCAACTTTTCATAACCATCGGTTCATTAGTGTTATTTCCTTGGTTCTTCATAACTGAAGGGTTCAGATGTGATACCATTTCGATTCCTTTGGACAATCAGGTCTAGAATCAGGTCACTCACTTCTTTGTAATCATAAAGTTCAGAATCAGGCATTTTGATACTTTTTCATAATCACTGGTTCATTGTTGCTATAGTTGACATCATCATGATTCTTGGTCAACCAGGACCTGAATCCACTTTTCCAATCTTTCAATCGGTTTCTATCTCGAAATCTGTTTATATCTCAAATAGGTTTCAACATAAAAAATAGACTAATATTTGAACCACTACGCTTTGCACAGTGATTCAAAGAGGGGCAAAATGTAATACCCCAAAAATGGGCTATAGGTTCATTAACCTCCTACATCATCAAATCGATCAAAATCGACATCAAAGTCCTAACCTAAGGCACATCTTCACATTAGTTTATCAAAAGCCTAATTGATTATCTTAATTATGCATCGAGGAATATTCTTTGAATATTCCTAATTTATCATAATTGAATATTATTTGGAGATAAATGTCATTATTTATCCTAAAGTTGATTAATTGAATATTTTGAATATTTAATTAATTAAGTTTAATTCTACCACTTAATTATTTAATTAGATTTAATTACATTTATTCCTAAATTGTATTATTTAATTTTGACAATAAATAAAAAATCTTAGGACTAATTGATTAAATTCTTATTTAATTAATTAATGTCAATTGTGAATATTTAATGATATAGTTTTTGAGTATCAGTTTGATTTAATAATTGATTAACCCATAAATTGGTTATTTTAATTCAAAAGTCAGTTAAGTTGAAGATAAATCACTTTATTTATTTAATTAATTCATAATTATCTGTGCACATTTGAAAGAGTAGTTAAACTTCAAATCAGAAAATCAATTCAAGTTGTTATCTTTTTGAAAGTCAACATCTATTTTGAGTTGAAAGCTGATCTAAACTTCTGATTTGAGTCAAAAAGCTGTTCTTACATGATTTTGCATGATTTTGTGAGTTGATCTGTTTCTAATTTCTTGTTAACTCAAAAATCAACTTGAGTTTATCAAGAGTGATTTATGGTTTTTCTCAATGCATCCTCAAGCCCTGGATTTCTATAAAATCAAGGCTCAGCTCTTCACAAATTATCTCTCGACTTTGCACAATCACTTTGGCAAAATTGCATATGAAGAATCAAGCTTTGTGAATAGGCAACTTTGTGAGATCAATTCATAGTTTCCATAGCTTTTGCATAGTTTTTCATATCAATTCATATCATTGTTAGGATAATCTACATATCAATTTCATAGATTCATACAGTTTTTCATCTAATTGCATAAATTTTTTTTTTTAAAAAAAGATTAATCTGCATTCATTATCTTTAGCATTAAATCCTTCATTTAGGTGTTGCATTGTCACTGATCTCGGTCTAATATGAGAATACCATACTCATGTTGGAATTAGGTGAGATAGGTACTGAGAGGGGAGGGGTGAATCAGTGCCTTCAAAACTTTTACTTGTAAAACCTTTCTGATCTATAACTAAATACTATTGTATAAATCAATCATCTAGTTAACTTAAGAAAGTAAACAACATGAAATCAATATAAAAATCACATAACACAAGTATTTTGGTAACGCAAAAACCCTTGTAAGAAGGTAAAAACTGTGGTGGGGATGACACCCACAAATTCTTCACTACTGCAGATAGAAAAGGTTTGCCTGTTAAGGCTACAAGTTTTGATCACTTTTGATGATCTTACGTTGTTAGGAGTAACATATTAGATCAACTAGATCTACCTAGTTATAGGATTTAACAACACTAAATGAAGTGTGTACTTAGTTAAGAGATTTATACAAAGACTGTTAAGTCTACTTGGTTAAGAGATTTCACCAAAAACTCTATCACAATTGTCAGAAAGTAATAGGCAATTATCTGCTAGTTGACAACTCAATTGTCTGAAATAGATCTATAAGTGCTCATCAAAATATCACCTTATCTGTGATGGTTCTCTACTCTATTTTTCTCAATAGCCTTCACTGATTCTGCTCAATTTGATATCCTCTATGATTTGTTCTGCTCGGTAAACTGATTGTCTTGAAGATAGGAAATTTCTTCAAGTGCTCTGAGATTCATATATATTAGTTCAACCAACCTCATAAAATGGTGCAAACATATACAATATATACTGTTCTATTTTTCCGCCTTAGCAAAAATTAGGTTACAAAAATAATCATAACCCTATGATCTATGGTGCAAAATAACCTAGATCAACTATTACAATAAGATAAACATTACATTTAATGAGTATCTATTTACAATAAATGCTCCTTGATCTTGGTAAACCATTTTATGATCTGTTATAACCGTTTGCATAAAAATAATGTGCCATTTTAGATTACTATGCCATTTTCTATGATCATCGATAAACACTGTATAATCTAATCGGTGTATACTATGATGCTCAGTGTTTATTGACCCTTGGTGTCAGTGTTGCTAGTGCTCGGTAAACTATGTGATGCTCAGTGTAAAAAGTTTTACCGACTGCTCTATCTTATTTCTAGTTACCAACTGTCTCAATATAAGTAATCGATCGACCTATTTAACATCCTTTGATACTAATGAAAACCTTGAATGCTCAATAGAGATTAACAACTCGCACCTACTAGAAGGTAGTAAATCGCCTGGTTAGCTTAGTTTCATTTATTTGCAAATTTTGATTTTGCTAACCTCTAATATTTTACTGAAGTGTTGTTTTCATAGCTAGGTACAATTTTCACACACATAGATGTTCTTTATGTTCCTAAGTTGAAAACTAATCTTCTTTTCAATTTCTAAGTTATGTCAAGATTAAAAATTTAAATTTCATAAGGATATGTTCTATGTTATTGATCCTAAGACTAATCAAGTTGTTGCTAATTCTTGGCCACTTAAATTCTGTAAAGTCCCCTTCTTTGTGTTAGGCCATTATGGCACTCAATTAGTCTATCTCCCCATCCACATAGACTAATCACTTCTTTTAGAGGGTGCCAACCAGTCACAAGCTTCAGTGGGCAAATATTTATTATTTGGGGTCCCTTTTCTATAGTTAAGTCACTTTTTTTTATAAAGTGAGATTATAAATTTTTTTGATTAAGGTAACATTAGGTTTTGAAGGTGCCCCAAAACCCTTTAACAAAGATTACAAAAGATAAGAAGTGAAGACCGAAGGACAACTGACTATCTTGCAAAGGGACAGTCCCCAAAAGGGACACTTCCCAAATTTTCAATAGACATAATCACAAAAAACACAAGAGACCAAGACAAAAAATGGAAAGCCCACAATAAAACAGGGCCAAAAAAACCTCCAGTAGCAGAATCAGGATAGAGTCTTCAAGAAGCACTCTGACTCCACCAGCTGGCTCTGCATGGTCTTGATTTATAGTTTCAGGTTCATTATTTCCTAGACCTCTATCTTAGTCTTCTTCCTGGTAGTAGATCTTGTTTTGGTTCCCAAACCCATTTGCTGACTAGGATCATTCATGTCTTTTTTCTCAGTTGCTATGTCCTTGTTGTTACCTTCCAGCACACTGCTTAGCGACTTCAAGTTATCCAGAGTAGCTTTCATACCAGCATTGGATAGGGTTAGCATATTTTTTAGCATAGCTTCATTCTTGTTGATCTTGTCATTTACTGGAATCATAGCTTTCTCCAAAGATTTGTTAATTATTTCCTCTAGCTTAGTAGAGTCTTCTATACCTTTATCAAAATCCTCCTATTTACCTTTGTTAGCAGCACCTTCCTTCCTAATGTTATCGATGGTTTCCTCTAGCATAACATTCCTTGTCTCCAGCCTAATAGACCTATTCTATAGCTCAACTAGGTCATTTTGGACCCATTTGTCAAGGTTATAACTATAGATAGACTTGTTCTTAACAAGTTGGAGAGTGGTCATAGAAAGAACTCTCTTAACATGAGATTCCCTTTTCCTAAGATCTTCCTTGAGGGGACTGTGAAGATGTTTTTCAAAACTAATCTCATAGTCCTTGTTATCATTATCCTTACTAGAGATGGGAGAAACAAAAATAGTAGGGGTATCCTCCTCCATTGCCCCGAGGTCCTCTTTACTGGAGTCATCATCAATGATGTTGATTTCCTCTTTACTACCCTCCTTTTTAATATCATGGGCTTGGTTACCCACTCCCACAACCTCATGATTACTACCATCACCAGCAGTCAAAGTCTCTGGAGTGTCCTTCTCCCTAATATCATCAAAATTGATGGTGTCTTCCTTAGGAATTTTGGAAATATCCTACTCGGTCCCACTGTATCCCTCCACAATGTCAATGATATTTTTAGTAACATCTTTAGGGTTCACCATTACCTCCTCTTCAATAGCTTGGGTACAGGGAATGGCAGCTTCATCATGATCTTTGATAGAGTCGGTGACATCAGTAGTAGCCTTATCAATAGTGTCCCTTTTCTCATTATCCTCTTTCACTACCTCAACTTTATCCATTTCTTCAGCCATAATCTCCTGGAAAAATTCCATCCAAGAATCATCTTTGGTAGCCACACTTTCCTCTTTGAACCTAGAAGTATCTTTTCCCAAGGGTTCCTTCATTGCCTTCTAATTTGCCTTCAAGCATTGAGATTATAAAAGTTACTTTATGACTTAAGTTTCTTTTTATTAAAAAGTAACTTAAGTGACTTTATGTGAGTGTACTTTATCCCATATTGCTAAGTTTTTTATGCTTTCCATCATATCATGGTTATAAAAGCAAAAAGTATACCTTGGGATCAACACCAAAATTTATTAAAAAAAAGATAAACAAATAAGGTTTCTTATGTGACTAGTTATTTCTTGAGGATGGAAACCCTTAAGGAAAATTTGAGGAGTTGGATGTAGCCCCAACAGCTCGGAAATAGTGGAGTCATTTAGATTTCACATTAGAGGTTAACTATGTTAGTACAAAAATCACTATTATAGCATTTGCTTCTTGGGTTCAGATTCAGTGAGCAAGGAAGCAAGTATCATTCTCAATCAGTAAGTACAATAGTCTAGACATTGGCTTTGAGAGTTCATCTTAGATTTTAGATTATTTTTATTATTGTTGTAATCTCTGTAAGGAAGGTATCCCAACAAATACACAGGTAGTTGAGGGCAAATTGGAATTCCCATGTATAGGGGTGTTTAGTATTAATAATTTCTTCTTGATTAAGGAAGGGTCGATATGTATTCCCAACGTGTTTAAACTTCCCAAACCACTAACTGAACATTTAAATTCATCATGGGACTACAAGGACATAAAACAATAATTTTCATTCAAGAGTTTTTATTTTGCACAATAGCTCTCGAGTTTCACATCAATCACCAAACCAGAGACTAGGTGTCAAGTGTTGTAATGTGGCTTTAGCTGCATTAGTTGATAATGTGGGATCAATAGGGAACACACACAGTGCTGGGTGTTGGTATTGCCTCATATGAATGCACACAAGTATTGAATATACCCCGTGCTGGACTAGGTATTACCATTGTGAATGCACATTGGTATTGGGATGTTTGTGTGGGCATGACTTGATACTAGAAGAAGGAGAAGAAACTTCTACGAAAGTCTTAAAATGAGAATGTGGGAGACATACAGGTATAGAGGAAAGCTCATGTGAATCAAGCTAGGTGCCACAACTTGAACCCAAGACTCATGTTAATAGGAGACTAGCTACAGAAGTCCGAACACTGATAGAAATGTGAAGCTTCCTTAGTAGGAGTGTTGGAAATTGAGTACACCTTGCTGGAGATTGTGTAGGTAGTTGATGACACTAGCAAATCCATCAACAACACTCTTCCTATTGACTTAGTATATTCCAGATGTTTTCTTACCATGTTCACATTTTTCTTGGGATTCTTTCTGGTTATAGTATTGGGGAAACATTGTTTGTAATACGATTATAGTTTTCATAAATGCTAGTTTTGATCATTCGATAAGTAATATTCATAATTAGTGGCTTAGCCTTTTTGGTGTTAATGTATTTTCTTCCTTAATTGAGAAATTGGTATAAAGTCACATATTTATCTTGTACAAAACTAGAAGAGATACCCATTATTGGGAATTACATTATTATGCAGTCATTATCAACATAGAATCAGTTGTAATATCATAGGAAAATGATTGTTTTATTTTGAAACTAGTTATTGTAAATTAATCATGTGGCATATATTCTGAGAGTACCAATTAGTAATTCAGGAAAACCTAGTAAGGGTCATTACAGTGGTATCAGAGTATTTGATCTTGCCATCCTAGTGGGCTAGATTTTTAGTTTATAACGAGATGATGCGATGACAAAAATGTTGAGTAGGCATGCATAGAAGGCATAGACATTACAACTTTAAACATAACAGAGTTGAACAGGGACAACCAAAATATTCAGTATAGGTTGATATAGAGGATAGTCATACTGAAGTAGATGAGGAGATTGTATTTGAGTAGGGTACTTGGGGTACATATATGGATGAGGATACATATAGAGAGGCTAGGGAAACATTGAGGGCCATACACTATAGATAGGATCACGTTGATGATGTATTACAATAAATTCCAGGGGTTATTTAGTAGTTGATAGTAGCACTTAGGAGACCCCGAAGCCATTACAGTGGTGGAGGCAATATAGCAGGATCACCTAGAGCAGCTAGAGTTCCCACTCGTACTTTTGATAGGCCCCTTATGCCTACCTTTAGGGAAAATAATGTAGAGGAAGAGATAGAACAACCTGAGATAGAAGTCATTCTTCCTGATAATATTTTGGCCATGCATGATGAATGGGATATACTACCTGATTGCACCAAAGTTGATTTAAGCTTTGTTTAGTATATGGCTCAAAAGAGAGAACTTGGAAGAGCTTAACATGATATGATACCCAAGGGTCAGAATAAGGATTTAAAGCATGCAATGAACAAATTATCCCTCCCTACATTTGATGGTAGTGGTAAGACATCTGTGAGATATTGGATTAAAAATCTAGACAACTTCTCGACCCTCAAACCCATGTTAGAAATGGAGGCTATTAGATTTGTGACCATGCATTTAGAGGGAGAAGCATATGATTGGTGGCATCATGGTTTGGTTACCCATGATCATGGGCTGATTACTTCTTATGAGACCTTCAACATGAAATTGATTACCCAATTTGATAGGAAAGACATTGAGGTTTACTACAGGGAGTTAGCCCAGCTGAGATAGAGTGGGTCTTTGGACCACTATATTAACAAGTTTCAGAGGATTTCCATCATGGTTCTTGATATGTATGAGAAGAGGAAAGTGATGCTATTTATTGAGGGCCTATATGATAGATTCAAAGGATTGGTTATATTCCTCAAGATGAGCACCTTGGATGATGCTATTAAGTCAGCACATGATTTGGATTCACCCTCTTCCATATTACATCCACCTAAGAAAACTTTTAAGGGATCCTCTTCATTCCAAAAGAACAAAAATAAAAATAAGAGTGTACCCCCTATATTGTATTTCAAGACAAGAAATGAATTGAGAGGAAATAAATTATGCTTCACATGTAGAGAGCCTTGGACTCTAGACCATAGGTTCCTTGGAAAAGGTAAGATACATTACATTGAGGTGGTTTCTGATGGTGAATGCAAAAAAGAGGAGGGAAATGATGTTGAGGACAATGTTGAGGAGGCTCAGGAAGAGCGATCAATAGAAGGGAAGAAGAGGGAAGCCCCCATGAGCATCCTTCTATTACTTTAGTATCTCTTTCAGGTATTCCCACATGTCACCCATTCTGTCTAAAGGGAGTGGTTAGAGGACAACAAATCATTTGCCTCCTAGAAACAGGTGCTACTCATAACTTTATCAACTTAGGTATGGTTTCCAGGAGAGGATTTTAGATAGACAACATTTCCAAGTTTAAGATTAAGGTGGCTGGGGAGATTTGTTGAGTTGTATTGGGAAGATTTATGGACTCCCAATTCACTTTGGAGATCATCTTCTAGAGGTTGATTTTTACGTCATTGAATTGGATAGTCTTGATGCCATTTTGGGTATGCAGTGGTTATAGACCCTAGGAAGATACACCATTGACCATAAGTTGAAACATTTTGAGTTTATATAGGATGATCAACTGATTATGCTTAAGGCCATGCTTGATGGTGGGTCCCGGTTGGTTTTGGCTCATAGAATGGAGGCCATCATGAGGCATAGAGATATGGAGTGGGAAGCCCAATGTTTCATATCCTCTAAACCCAAACCAGATTTAGGGAAACACATTCACATTGATATCTAGAACATGCTTGATAAGCACAAATGGGTTTTTGAGGACATCCCTCCAGGTATACCTCCAGATAGGGGCTTTGAGAACATCATTGAGTTAGAGGAGGGTGCCAAGCCAGTGATTATTACTCCTTATCATCACCCCAGATAATATAAAGAATAAATTGAGAAGATGATTAAGGAGCTTCTAGATATGGGACACATTAGGCCCAGTTCTAGTCCCTTTGCTTCTTTAGTAGTTTTGGTGAAGAAGAAGGATGGTACTCTTCACATGTGTATTGATTCCCATGCATTTAATAAGATGACCATTAAGAACATGTATCCCATTCCCCAGATTGATGAGCTATTAGATGAGCTACATGGGGAAGTATATTTTTTGAAGATTGATCTTCGATCAGGGTACCATCAGATATGTGTTTGTGAGGAGGATGTTCATAAGACAATGTTCAGATGTCACTACGGGAACTATGATTTTCTAGTGATGCCATTTGGGATCACTAATGCACTTGCTACTTTTCAGTCTTGCATGAATCACATATTCAAAAAATAGTTGCGCAAAAGTGTCATGGTATTCTTTGATGACATTTTGGTCTTCAACAAGACATGGGAAGAACACTTATGACACTTGGAAGAGATTCTTAACATTATGGAGAGTTAGTTTCTATTTGTGAAAGAATACAAGAGTGAGTTTGGATTGAATG
Organism: Chamaecyparis obtusa; assembly: GCA_027943335.1. Classification (NCBI taxonomy): domain Eukaryota; kingdom Viridiplantae; phylum Streptophyta; class Pinopsida; order Cupressales; family Cupressaceae; genus Chamaecyparis; species Chamaecyparis obtusa. The sequence goes on from BSBK01000615.1 coordinate 1,722,259, forward strand.
AGATTCTCTACCTGGGACATGCAATAGGGGCTGATGGAGTTAAGGTTCACCAGGAGAAAATATAGGCAATTCAAGACTGGCCACCACCGAGGAATGTGTCAGCTTTGAGGGGTTTTCTTGGATTGTGTTCTTATTATAGGAGGTTCACAAAGGGATTCTCACAGACAATAGATGCCCTCACCGATCTTACTTAGAAAGGGGCTTTTAGGTGGACGAATGAGTAGAGGTAGTCTTTGATAGACTTAAGATAGTCATGAGTAATTTCTCGGTTCTAGCACTTCTAAACTTCTCTTGTCCATTTGTTTGAGAGTGTGATGCTTGAGGGAATGTGATTGGTGCAATATTAATGTAGGATAGACATCCCATAGCTTTTGAGTGTAGGAAGCTTAAGGATCATGAGAGATTGTATTCTACTTATGACAAGGAGATGCTTGCCATTATGCATGCCCTAGCCAAATTCAAGCTGTATCTAGCAGGTGACAAGTTTACAATTAAAATAGATCACAATAGCTTGCACTACTTCTTGGAACAGAAAGAGTTGAATGAAAGACAAAAAAAGTAGATTAGTAAAATTCAGGCATATGATTTTAACATTGAGTATGTCAAAGGTAAAAATAACATTGTGGCTAATGTACTTTCTAGGAGGCCCCCAGTAGCGGCTTGTTCTTTATCAGAGATCTTCATAGATTGGAAATCTCATTTACTGGTTGAGTATTCTAAAAATACTCAAGATTGTTAGATTTTGGATGGTCATCTTCCAGATAATAGGTACAAGGTAGTCGATGATATTATCTTCTATAAGGGTAGGATCTACTTAGTGCCAGGTTCTAAGCTGAAGGCTAAGGTAATAAGGGTTGTTCATGTTGTGCCCATAGTAGGACATCAGGGGTTTTTCAAAACTTAAGGGAAGGTTAGAGAGAGGTTCTCATGGAAGGGCCTTAAGGATGATGTCCTTCGACATGTGAGAGAGTTCCATACTTGTCAGTAGAACAAGTCTGAGCACGAGTATCTAGCTAGTTTATTGCAGCTCCTTCCTATTCCAGCTCAGAGGTGGGAGGGTATTTTGATGGATTTTATTATTGGTTTGCTGAGAGTGTAGGAAAAGGATAGAATATTTGTGGTGGTGGAAAAAATTACTAAGTTCTCTCATTTATTTTCTATCACAACAGATTGGTCAGCTTCGCAGGTGGCTGAATTATTCTTTTGAGAGATTTTTAGGTTGCATGGTCTCTCCAAGACCATTGTGAGCAATAGAGACAATAAGTTCCTTAGTACATTTTAGAAGGAGTTGTTCAGATAAGAAGGAACAAATTTGACTCCTAGTACCAGTTACCACCCAGAGACAGATGGCCAAACAAATATTGTGAATAAATGGGTGGAAGGTCATCTCTGGAATTATGTAGCAAGGAAGAAGAGGGCATGGGTTAAATAGTTGGATTTGGGGGAGTTTTCATAAAAATCCACCTATCACATGACCATTAGAATGTCACCATTTTAGGCTCTCTATGGTGGAGATCCACTATCATTTATAGACTTGGATCTACAAGACAACAGGGCACCGATTGTGAGAGACTGGCTATAAGATCATCAGGATATTCTTAGGTATCTTCAGGAGAACATTTAGAGGGCACATAATAAAAAATCTATGTATGTTGATCAACATCAAACAAAGTGGAGCTTTGAGTCAAGGGATATGGTTTAACTTTTTCTTCATCCATAGAAATAGAGTTCAGTGAAAAAGAGTGGGTTAGAAAATCTTAAGCCCCTATTTTATGGTCCCTATTGCATTTCTAGGAGACCTGGTGAGGTGGCTTATGAGATCGAGCTACCAAAAAATAGTAGGATTCATGATGTGTTTCACGTGTCTTGCCTCAAGAAGGAAATTGGGAAGTAGATAGTCCCTTTAGTTGGATTACCCCTGCTTGATGAGGAAGGTAAATTGGTTTTGGTTCCAGTTGAGGTGATTAAGGTTAGCGAAAGGAAACTGCAGAACAAAGCTATTAGAGAATATTTGATTCACTAGAAGGACTTACCTATCAAGGGTGCCACATGAGAGGGTGAGTCTATTTTGTAGCATCCTACATTGAGATTGCTTGAGGGCAAACAATCCCAGAAAGGGAGGACTGTAATGTCCCCTTCTCTGTGTTAGGCCATTATGGTGCTCGATTAGTCTATCTCCCCATCTAAATAGACCAATGGATTCTTTCAGAGGATGCCATTTAGTCATAGGCTTCAATGGGTGAATATTATTATTTGGGGTCCTTTTTCTATAGTTAAGTCACTTTATTTTATAAAGTGAGATTATAAAAGTTACTTTATGACTTAAGTTGCTTTATATTAAAAAGCAACTTAATTGAATTTATGTGAGCATACTTTATCCCACATTGCTAAGTTTTCCATGATTTCCCTCATATCAAGGTTATAAAAGAAAAAAGTATGCCTTGGGATCAACACCATAAAATTTATAATTTAAAAAAAAAAACAAATCAAGTTGCTTATGTGACTGGTTATTTGTCAAGGACAGAAACCCTTAAGGAAAATCTGAGGAGTTGGACATAGCCCCAACATCTCAATAATAGTGGAGTCATTCATATTTCACATTGGAGGTTAATTGTGTGAGTAGAGAAATCATTGTTATAGCATTTTATTCTTAGGTTCAGATTCAATGAGAAAGGAAGAAAGTATCATTCTCAATCAGTAAGTACAATAGTCTAGACATTGGCCTTGAGAGTTCATCTCAAATTTTAGATTGTTTGTATTATTGTTGTAATCTCTGCAAGGAAAGCATCCCAACAAATACATAGGCAATTGAGGCCATATTGGAATTCCCATGTATAGGGGTGTTTAGTATTAATAATGTCTTCTTGATTAAGGAAGGGTCTATATGTATTCCCAACATGTTTAAACTTCCCAAACCACTGACTGAAAATTTACATTCATTGTAGGATTACAAGGAATTATGACAGTCATTTTATTTCAAGATTTTTGATTACACACAATAGCTCTTGAGTTTCACATCAATTTCTAAATTGTAGACTGGGTGCCAAGTGTTGTAACATGGATTTAGCTACATTAGTTAATAATGTGGGATTGGTAGGGAACACACACAGTGCTAGATGTTGGTATTGCTGCATATGAATGCACACAGGTATTGAATATATGTCATGATGGAGGAGAAGAAACTGTTACAATAGTCTTGGGCTGATAATATGGGAGACATACATGTATAGAGGAAAGCTCACGTGAAGAAAGATGGGTGCCACAGCTTCTAGCTTAGACTCACGTGAATAGGAGACCAACTATAGTAGTTTGAACGTTGACAAAAATGTGAAGCTACCTTAGTAGGAGTGTTGGAAATTGAGTACACCTTGCTGGAGATTGCCTAGGTAGTTGACGACACTAGCAAATCCATCAACACCACTCTTCCTATTGACTCAATCTATTCTAGATGTTTGCTTAGCAGGGGCATGTTTTTCTTGGGATTCTTTCTAGTTATAGTATTGAGGAAACATTGTTTGTAATGTGATTATAGTTTTCATAGATGCTGGTTTTGATCATTCGATGAGTAATATTTAGAATTAATGGCTTAGCCTTTTTGGTGTTAATGTATTTTCTTCCTTAATTGAGAAATTGGTATAAATTCACATATTTATCTTGTACAAAACCAAGAGAGATACCCAATATTGGGAATCATATTATTATGTAGTTATTATCAGCATAGAATCAGTTATAACATCATAGGCAAATGATTGTTTTATTCTGGAACTATTTATTGAAATTAATTGTGTGGCATATATTTTGCGAGTACCAATTAGTAATTCAGGAAAACATAGTAAGGGTCATTACAAATTCTGATTATATATCCTTGATTCAAAAAGAAAACATGATTGATGGATTGCTTCATTTTATTTCTTCCATAATTATATGCAATGGTTGCATGAGTGGTAAAATGCATAGGGAGCCTTTTCCTCATGGTCAATCTTGGAGGGCACATCATAAGTTGCACCTCATTCATAGTGACCTTTTGGGTCCAATGGAGAATAACTCCTTTCAAGGTTCTAAGTATGCTCTCACTTTTGTGGATGATTTTTCAAGAAGAACTTGGATCTATTTTTTGCATAGTAAGGATCAAGTTTTCGATATATTTTTTGAATTTCATATGTTTTTTGAAAGGAAATTTGGTTTTAAGATTAAAATCCTTAGAACTGATAATGGGAAGGAATATGTTAACAATTCTTTTCATTCTTATTTTAAATCCTTTGGAATTAAATATGAGCTTACTATTCCTTATACACCAGAACAAAATGGTGTGGCGGAAAGGAAGCATAGAACCATTATTGAAATGGCTAGATGTATGTTGCATGCTAAAAATATGGATTATAAATTTTGGGTTTAAGCTATTTCATGTGCTACTTATCTTATTAATAGGACTCCTACTAAAGCTTTAAAGGATAAAACTCTCAAAGAAGCGTGGTCAAATAGGAAGCCCAATTTGGAAAATTTAAGGATTTTTCATTCCATTGCTTATGTTCACACACCTAAATAAAAGAGACAAAAATTAGATGCTAAATATTATCCTTATATATTTTTGGGGTATGATGAACACACTCAATGATATAGAGTTTATAATCCTTCTACTAACAAAGTTAAAGTTGCTAGAGATGTGTGTATTGTAGAAAATGGAGTTGATGATTGCTCCAATGTTCAAGATTCAAAGTTTAGTGGAAGAAAAATTATGGTTGTGGAGGACCAACCTCCTTCTCTAAACCCTATTCCTAATGAATCTATTTCAATTTCTTCTAGTGATAATCATGATGATACTAATATTTATACTCCTTATAGTGATGATTTCGTTACTTCTAAAAGAAATCCTAGATGGCTTAAAGATTTACTTCATGAAGGTGATGATTATATATCTAGAATGGGTGGTCTTAAACCTAGGAGAATTAATTTTTGCAATTATGCTTTGATGAATTCTATTATGAATTCTAATGATCCTACTACATTTGAACAAGCTAACATACAACCTCATTGGCAAAAAGCCATGCAAGAGGAATATAACACTTTACTTTCTAATAACACTTGGGATTTAGTTCATTTACCTCATGGTAAGAATTTAGTTCCATGCAAATGGCTATACAAAACAAAATTAAATGCTAATAATGAAATTATTAAGTTTAAATCTAGGGTGGTAGCAAGAGGTTTTTCTCAAATTGAAGGATTAGACTATAATGAAACCTTTGCTCCTGTTGCTAAGATGCCTACCATTAAACTTGTGCTTGCTTTAGCTTCTAAAATGAATTGGCCTATTCACCAAATGGATGTTAAAAGTAAATTTTTGAATAGGTATTTACATGAAGTGATGAAGGGTACTCCCCTTAATACCACAAACACATAACAGAAATAGAGAAACAACAACAATATGCAAGAACAGAAAATTGGCTTCTTATTATCTCCACAAATGTGGAATTACAAACTTTCAGAATTAAAATATGCAAAGCCACATGGGCATTCCCTTACAATATTCTGTAGGACAAAGCCTCGAACTATTACCCAGATCTACTACCCAGAACTATTCTGAACTGCCTAAGACAATAATACAGCCTTCCTTATATAGGCAATTTTTCCACCGCCTGGGAAGGTTCCAGAATTTTAGCCAATAAGGCTGACCAAACTTAGAATTATTTTATTTTACATTTTATTACATCATAGTCAGCTCAAGATAACCTTTGAAACCCAAACAGAAATTTTGAAGAAAATTATTTTCTGCCATTTTAGGTGGCCCAACTTCCGAAGACCATAAGTCATCACCAGTTGACCCGATCGGCTATTATAACCCCATTTCAAAAATGCCATGAAGCGCTCTACAGGCTTGACCAGCGCAATCGCCCATCACCCAAATTTTCGACCTCATCTGGGGCCTCTAAAGCCTTCAAAACTGAGTTCAAAGTTTCTGTACCCTGTTGCCAATACCGAAAATCTTCAATATCTTCCAATGTACACTTGACCTGGCAATGAAACTTTACTGGCAGACTCATATGACCAAAATGAACCTCCAAGAAAGAAATCAGATCATTCTGAGCACATACAAAAATTACCAAAAATAGTAACTTTCCATAAATAGCAGCTCTACGCAAAATAGCCCTTATTGAATAGAAAAACATAAATATTTTTGGGTGATGCAAGATTGCTCTTACACCCAGGATGCTCCTGCATCATGAAGAAATCTATACATCTCAACCTTCTGGTTTAATTAAAGAAGGCAATGCTCATATAGTTTGTAAATTGAAGAAATCTATCTATGGATTAAAACAATCACCTAGGGAATGGTATTAAAAAATCAATGCTTTCTTTATCTCTCAAGATTTGGTTAGAAATATAAATGATCCTAATCTCTATATTAGACATAATCAAGATGATATTTTCATTATTATTCTTTATGTGGATGATTTGATTTTCACATCTAGTTCATCTTCTTTAATTTTAGATATTAAGTTTCAACTTAATAAAAAATTTAAAATGATAGATTTAGGAATTTTACATTAATTCTTAGGAATGCAAATTTGGAAAACCCCTAAGGGTATTTTCCTTTCTCAAAGAAAATATGCTAAAGATCTTCTAGAAAAAATTAAGATGAATGATGCTACTCATGTTTCTATTCCATGTGAATTAGGAACTAAGTTGATGAACTAGACATGCAAACTCCTCCTGTGGATGTTACTATTTATAGGAAACTAGTCAGAAGTTTGAATTATTTAACCCGCACTAGACCTGATATAGCTTTTAGTGTTGCTTTAGTCTCAAGATTTATGTCTAAACCACAACAAACACATTTCAAAGTTGTTAAAAGAATTCTATGTTATTTTTTTTATCGGTAACAATATTTTTATTTCTATTAAAATAAAGGAAATTACATCGATAAGATAGAAACCAACTAGCATTCTTGAGCTAATTTCATTACAATCCAGCATCACATATGCAAAAATTATATCTCTAACTATAAAACTTAAAGCGTCTATCTTCTTACATATGCATTTATCAATTGATATACAAAAGACTAAACATCTACTTTATAGATCTTTCCCTTTCTATCCAAAGTCCTTCCTAGGTGAATTTCTATCAAAAAATTTCAAACCATTGTCATCCACCATCTGCAAAATGGCCTTTCCATGCCTAGCATTATAAAAACCTACATTTTTAGAGTTTTACAAAACTATCCTTTCACCTTTCAAGCTACCACCTATAACTTCTGATTTTAACTTTCTTCATAACTAATCCATTACATATATCCAAAGAAACCAACCATGCAACCATAAAAAAGGAAGCCTAAAAACATGGCGTCTTTTACATCTCTAGATGTCTAATGTTCTTCTAAATACATCCATCACAGGGAACAACCAAATTCTGCATTCATTCCACTACTTCCTTGCATCCTTCATGCACATCAGTTTAAGCTTAATCTTCTGCCATGCCACAATCCTGTCTCTTCCATATTGGGTTTTATTCAACCTTCCCCACCACCATAAGAAGGGAACTAGACCAAAATTTCTGGCATCGTCTTCATCTTCAAAGCATTCCCAAATATTCTAGCCCACACCTGGGACTCCCCACTCCAAAATGAATTCCAAACCCACTAAAAACTCTGTTGGCAATTTGGCTGAGTAGGATATCATGGTGTTGTCATTATGGAAACATATATTCAGTGTTAAGACAACATGATCCAAAGAGGAAGTTTTGGATGAGAACTTATAAAAATTGTCTAAGTATAACAGTGTTTATCTATCTACATAGAGACTATTTTAATCAATGAAGTTCACATAAGTAATTGAAGTGCATGCACACTTGAGCATAGATTATATAAGGTATGTTGAAGCTACATCCAAGAGCACAAGAATTTATGACATGTATAAACATCTATATTAATGTTTAACAAAAATAATGTTGAGCCAACCGGAACATAGTATTGATTAGTAATTAATTATTTAGAGTTAAGGGATTATTTTGTTTATCAAAATAATGACTTAACTAATTAGGGACGACATCCTAGATGTTAACACTAAGGCAACAAGAGTTAACATTATGTTTTGATAACATGGAAACTGACTGATAAGCTATATTTGAGATAGATGGTATAAAGAAGGATATTATGTTATGCGAAGTAATATATGAGGATAATGAGAAGTTGTAAAGAGATTTTGTATTGATGTATTATGAGAATTCTAATATATGATTAGATTAGTGTGAATTGATAGAAATTTTAGTAGAGTCTACAAGTTAGATCAAAATATTGAAGATATCCAATAACATCAAAAGGTTTTTGTATTCTATCTTTTGTATTGATGATTATTATTGTATATTGCATGTTTGGGTAGTGGTCTCATCTTGCATACATTCAAATTTTTTAAGTTCCAACTCCTAATAGGGTTGAGGCTTCTAACAAGGCCTAAAGTCCTCTAACAAGCACTGAGATACTATACAGATGTAATAGACTCATAACAGGGTCAATATCTCTAACCAGATACTTTTGATTAGTGGATCATTTGTGGGTATCATCCCCACCAGGGTTTTCCCTTGGCCAGGGTTTCCTCAAGAACAAACATGGTGTTATGAGTTCCTTTATTTTATGGTTGTGTTTATTGTTCACTTTATTCAGTTTAGTTTCTTATGCAGGTTACTGTAGACACTAAAAAATGGACAAGTGCTTTAAAATTATTAAAATGGCAAAATCTTAGCAAAAGGCTTCAATTCTCATCAAAATGGTTCAAATCAATTTAAAATGGACATTTATTAATCAAAGTTGGACAAAATCATTAAATCAAAGGAAAAATCAAATAATAACATTAAATAATTAAATACAAGCTTAAAGGGGTCAAAACACTATATAATTGATTTTAATCAATTAATTGTATAGTTCAAAAAATCAAAAATCAAATTGAACCTATTTCCTTACATGGCTAATTTAATTAATTAATGGAATTTAATTAATCCTAATATCTTTCAACAACAATTTGAGCAACCAATGAGAATTGAGAACAAAAGAACATGTATCACTCCAAAATTGTTGAATCTCAATCACACATTTGAACTTTGAATCTCAACCACTCAATTTTGTCTTTTTGTCCAAACCTTTGAGACAAACATTTAAATTGTCCCCCCATTTAAAAACATTGCAAAGTTTTTGACTCAACCAAGGCTAAATCATGATTAAATAACTCTACCCCCTACCCTTGGGAATTTACTATAAATAAGAGGCATTTTGAGAGCAATAATCATCTTAGAAATTCATTTGCAAAGAATCACCATTATAGGAAATTTAATAGCATTTGAGAGAAATTGAGAGCATTTGAATTATCTTTGTATCACATTTAAGAGTTTGAGAGCTAGATTAAGCATTGTACTATCATATTTCACATTCTAGGATTGTCACTAGTGGAGAATAGGCTGAGAGCTTCTCTTACCAAACTTAGATAGTGGTGTAGGAGAACCCACAATAAATGATGACTCAGAAAACTTCTAAGAACATCTAGATTAGATTAGATTTTTCATCTAGGTATCTAGACCAAATTGTAAGGCCTAGTTCCAAGATTGGCACAAGTATAAGCCCTTGGTCAACTATGGTCAAAGATGGTCAAAGGGCCTAGAATATTAGGATTTTGGCCAATTTCATGCTTTAATAAGTAAGATCCATGTTGGATAATTAGATTTAGGCATAGACCAATTTTGGTCATCTAGAATGCAAAAATGCTAAGAAGTTGTAAAAGTTCTTAGCAACTTTGACAACTTTTGCCAAAAGTTGTAAACTAAACCCCCAATGGCCATATGGTTTGAAATTCGGTTGTAACCAATGGGGGAAGCATTCATAAGCCCTTTCAAGTGGGTGGAAGGTAAGATGATGTAATTTGGCAATTTTGAATCAATAAAGTATAACCATTTCTCTGCAATTCCTGAGGAAAACTGGAGTGTACAGATTGGTACAGACAAGAGGGCATGATTCTCTGAAACCCAAAGTTTTTTACTTGAATCTACTTTCACATGCAATTGGTTTTATGTTGTGATCAATCCTATTTTGGAATTTATCAAGCTTTTTGTGTGACTGCCTGGATTGAAGGCCTAAAACTAGTGTTTTCAATAGGGCTTGAGTGTTTGGACCGATTCCACCATGGGAAATTGATGCCCCTTGGTGGAATTAAATTTTTGTTAATTTGATTTCATATTATGCAGGTTAGAAGTGGAGATTTTTAGGGAAGTGGATTTGCCATGATGCCCTAGGTGTACATCTCTATGTGTGCACCTACAAGTGACTGAGTACAGTCAACATAATTCCTTGTTGGGGAATCACCAAGACCTAAAAATCTGGATTTATAGTCCTTTTATATACCCTCACATGATCCCATAATTGGATTTGGTTTTGGTTTGGAGGAAAGAGAACTTGTAGTGCAATTGCAGACCTAATTAGGCCTATTAGCCATGCCTAGATTAGGTGGTTTCTCATTCCCAGTTTAACTCCAACTCTTAGTGCTTGGAGATGATCCCTAAGGCCCAAAATGGTATTAGAATCTTAGACTTGTTCTATGCTTTTTGTGGAAGTATTTTGATCTATGGTAAAAAACTCTCCTAGGAAGGACTACAAGCCTAGTCTAGAATTTGTGAAGCAACTAGGTTGTACGGGTTTCTTTTAAGTGAAAGAACCATTGGAACTACTTGAATTGGACCTAAATAGGCCAAGTCCATGTGGATGGGTCACCCCTGGTCTAAACATTCACTTCATGGGGATAATTTCTAAACTGATCTAATAGAGCTTAGGAACCAATCTTGATTGTTGGTGTCTTGGACTTGGTAGGACCTAGTGATTAGGCTCCTATTGTGGTTCTAAGGTTGTGATAACCTTGAACCTTTTCCTTTTATGCACTTGTGATAGGTGTAGGATACTTCATCACACCAGTTGGGTATCCTAGGGTTCAACCCCTTAACCATCATTCACTGCTTAAATCCTTCTACTGTTAAGCTTTGCATCAAGTGGTATCATAGCTATGTCTGATCTTGAGGATGAAGAGATAAATGCAAGGGTCACAAAAAATTAATTAGAAAAGATGGTGAGAGAGAAAAGGGCTGCAAACATAACCTTAACTAAGAGGCTTCAAGAACTTGAGAAGAAGCTAGACAAGGATAAAGAATATGGGTCTGAGAATGAAGAAGGGAGTGAAGAGGAGGAAGATACTCTTGACCAGTACATCCCTATAGAACAAAGGCCTCTCATTGATGCCTTAAAGTCCATGGGTAGAAGAACCATGGAGGAAAAGATAGACTTGCCAGTCTTCAATGGCAAGATGAATGTAGATTTGGCCTTGGATTGGATAGAGGCTTTGACAACATTCTTTGAATGTGAGGACATCCTTGAAAAGAAAAGGGTAAAGATAGAAAGATCCAAGTTGAAGGGAGCAACCCTAACTTGGTGGAACTTCATCCAAATAGAAAGGGTGAAGAATGGGAAGAGCATGATAAATTCATGGAACAATATGATAGCCCTGATTAAGGAGACATATGTACCTGAAGATTATGGGGTACAACTCCATAGGAGGAAACAAAGTCTAAAGAAAAAATACATGGATGTAGGCTCATACACCGAGGAGTTCCTAAAACTATGCATGAAGACAAATGTGGTAGAAGATGAAGAAGAAAAATTGGCAAGATATATGAATGGCCTGAAAGTATCCATTCAAGAGGAACTTAGCCTACACTACCCTACCATAGTCAACAAGTGCTATCAAATGGAACTAAAGGTAGAAGAAAAATGGAAGATGAAGCAAGATTTTGGAAGGGGAAAGACCAATGACAGTGGGAAGAACTTTAGAGGAAGAGGATCCTCTTGGAACAAAGGGAAAAATGGTGGTAGCAACAATAGAACCCTTGACCAAGGAGACAAGGAAAATAATGATTCAAACTCAAGAGGGAACTATAGGGGAAGGAGACCCTTCAATAGGTGAAGAAAAAATGTAGGGAGAGGAAATGGACCTCTCAAATGATACTACTGCAATCAATTAGGACATCATGCAGGAAGGTGCCCTGATAAGAGGCATAACAACAATCAAGGTGAGAGGAGAGCACAACTCATCCAAGAAGACAAGAAAGAAGACAATGCAGATACAAGGGACTTAGAGCTAGAGGAAGGAGTATGTCTGATGATGAGACAAGTCTTCATCCAAGTGCCACAAAACCAAGAGCCCCCACAAAGAAAGAACCTCTTTAGAACAAAGATCAAATGCCATGGGAAGGTATGTAACTTATAGATTATGGTTCAACTGAAAATATAGTTTCAAATGAAATGGTTCAAAAGCTAAACCTTCCTAAAAAGCAACATCCTTTTCCCTATCATGTTTCTTGGTTAACAAAGGGCCAAAAAACTCTAGTAACAGAACAAGCACGGATAGAATTTTCAATTGTAGACTTTAGAGATAAAGTTCTTTGTGATGTTGAAATGGATGCTTCACACATACTTCTAGGAAGACCTTGTAAATTTGATGTAGATTCCATACACCATTGTAGGAAGAACACCTACTCCATTAGCAAAGATGGAAAAACCTTCACTATAAGGCCCTTGCCTGATAGAAAATCTGAAAAGGAACCTATAGTCATTATAATGGGTGAAAAAGAGATGTTGAAAACACTAAAGGAACCTGATACTAAAGCTTATGTCCTAATCTCTAAACCCAAAGACAACATAAGGTTTGATCAAAATGATCCTATACCAAAGGAAGCTAAGGAACTACTTGAGAAGTATAAAGATGTCACTGGTAGTGATCTGCCCACAAGCCTCCCTCCCTTGAGAGATATTAGTCACCAAATTGATCTGATACGTAACTCATCCTTACCTAAAAAATCACCATACAAAATGACACCACTGCAACATGCAGAGATTGAAAAATAGGTTAGTGAACTGTTGGAAAGAGGATTTATTCAGAAAAGTCTTAGTCCTTGTGCTGCACCATCAGTCTTGGCACCCAAAAAGGATGGAAAATGGAGGTTATGCACTGACAGTAGAGCCCTAAACAAGATCACTATAAGATATAGGTTCCCCATGCCCAGAATTAAGGACCTATTAGATTAAATTGGAGGTGCTTGATACTTCACCAAAATAGACTTAAAATATGGATACCATCAGATCAGGATCAAACTAGGAGATGAATGGAGGACAACATTCAAAACTACCGAAGGTTTTTTTGAATGGTTAGTGATGCCTTTTGGGTTAAGCAATTCCCCTAGTACTTTCATGAGGCTTATGAATGAAATATTCATTGATTTTATTGGAAAATTTGTTGTTGTTTATGTTGATGACATACTAATATTTAGTCATGGAAAGGATGAACATCTTGATCATGTGGAACAGGTACTAAGAAGAATCCATCAGCACAAGTTGGTGATCAACTTGGAAAAGTGCATGTTTATGAAGAAGAAACTTGTGTTCCTAGGATTTGTGATCTCACATGGTACCCTCAAGATGGACCTTGAGAAGGTAGAAGCAATCATCAACTGGCCTCCACCAAAGAACCAAGGTGATGTAAGAAGCTTCCATGGACTTGCCACTTTCTATAGAAAGTTTATCAAAAACTTCAGGCATGTGTGTGCACCGATGCTTGATACCATTAAAGGTGGAAAGAAGACTAAGTTTTCTTGGACAAAGGAAGCAAATGATGCATTTCAATACTTGAAAAATAGAGTTTCCCAATATCCTATCTTGGTTCTACCTGATTTCAACAAAGTCTTCACTATGGAAACAAATGCAAGTAACTTGGCCATAGGTGCATTCCTAAGTCAAGAAGGTAAGGCATTTTCCTTTTTCTCTAAGACACTAAATGAAGCCAAAAGAAAATACTCAACCTATGACTTAGAACTTTATGCCATGGTCCAAGCCCTCAAGAAATGGAGGCACTATCTAATCCCTAAGGAATTTATGGTATACACTAATAATCATGCATTAAGTTTTCTAAATTCATAGGAAAAACTCTTTGTCAGACATCTTAAATGAGTGGAACAGTTGTAGGCATACACCTTCAACATTAAGCACAAGAAGGGTGTAGCAAACAAATTTGCAGATGCCCTTAGCAAGAGGGTTGGTCTAGTTGAATAAATACAACTTCAAAGTGTGGGAATTTATTCCCTCAAACATCTATACCCCGATGACCTTGATTTTGCAAATTTTTTTCAAGTTTGGACAAAGATGGTTGGAAGATACCGTACTAATTTTTCAGAATACCTGATTCAGAATGGACTCCTATTCAAAGGAGCTCAACTATGCATTCCAAAATTTTCAATGAGGACAAATATTATAAGGGAAAAGCACTGTGGTGGCTTAGGAGGACACTTTGGCATCAACAAGACAACAAACATGGTAAGAAGGAGTTATTTTTGGCCAAAGATGAACAATGATGTCAAGAAGTTCATAGAAACTTGCACCATTTGTTAGCAAGCTAAAGGTGTATCAATGAATCAGGGGTTATATCAACCCTTACCAATTCCTTCTAGACCATTGGAGTCAATTTCAATGGATTTTGTAATGGGGTTGCCTAGAAAAAAAATAAGGTTTTGATAGTGTTTTTGTGATAGTGGATAGGTTTAGTAAAATGGTCCATTTTTTACCATGTAAAGGCACAAATGATGCTTCTCACATTGCACATCTTTTCTTCAAAGAGGTAGTTAGGATCCATGGTGTACCTCAAATATTTTTATCTAACAAGGATGTGAAGTTTCAAGGCCACTTTTGGAGGACACTCTTCAAGAAATTGGGAACTAACCTCACCTACAGCTCTGCTTATCACCCACAAACTGATGGGTAGACTGAGGTAGTAAATAGATCCTTAGGCAATCTCCTAAGATTCCTAGCTAAATAGTATGCTTAGAGTTGGGATACACTCCTACCCCAGGCAAAGTTTTCATTTAATGATTCCCTGAATAGGTCAATAGGAAAGAACCCCTTCCAAGCAGTCTATTGCCTTCATCCCAAAGGACCATTGGACCTAGTAGAAATACTATTTGATTTCAAAATCAGTGCTCAAGGCCAAGAACTGGTAGAACTCATCACAAAGGTGCAAAATGAGGTTAGAGAAACACTACAAAGATCCACTTTGAAATATAAAGAACATGCTGACAAAAGAAGAAGATAAATTCACTTCAAGGTTGGAGATAAGGTGTGGGAATTCTTAAGGAAAGAGAGACTACCTAAGGGTAGATATTCCAAACTTCACATGAAAAAAGTAGGGCCATGCAATGTAATCAAAAAAATGGGTGAGAATTCATATGAGATCTCTCTTCCCCCTACCTTGCAAATCTCTCCAATCTTCAATGTTGCAGACCTCACCCCTTACAAAGGCATATAAAATTCAACAAAGGAAAAAAGTGACAAGGTAGATATGGATGATGAAGACTATGTCACTACTCTACCTCAAAGAAAACCAATGGAGTTAGAAGAAATATTGGACACCAAGTTGCTGAAATAGACCAGAACCAAGAAGTACATGCAGTACCTAGATAAGTGGAAAGGACTCCCCAACATAGATGCAACTTGGATGACCGAGGACCAAATCAAGCAACATGGAACTTCGATGGAATAGTTAACCTCAAGTAGGAACTTGAGTTTTAAACTCAAGGGGAGTATGGTGCAGGAGTACCCACAAAAAATGATGACTCACCAAACTTCTAAGAACATCTAGATTAGATTAGATTTTTCATCTAGGCATCTAGACCAAATTGTAAGGCCTAGTTCCAAGATTGGCACAAGTATAAGCCCTTGGTCAACTATGGTCAAAGATGGTCAAAGGGCCTAGAATCTTAGGATTTTGGCCAATTTCATGCTTTTATAAGTAAGATCGATGTTGGATCATTAGATTTAGGCATAGACCAATTTTGGTCATCTAGAATGCAAAAATGCTAAGAAGTTGCTTAGCAACTTTTACAACTTTTGCCAAAAGTTGTAAACTAAACCCCCAATAGCCATATGGTTTTAAATTTAGTTGTAACTGATGGGGGAAGCCTTCATCATCCATTTTAGGTGGGTGGAAGGTAAGATGATGTAATTTGGCAATTTTGAATCAATAAAGTATAACCATTTCTCTGCAATTCCTGAGGAAAAATGGAGTGTACGGACTGGTACTAATAGAAGGGCATGATTCTCTAAAACCAAAAGTTTTTTCCTTGAATCTAATTTCATATTCAATTGGTTTTATGTTGTGATCAATCCTAGTTTGGAAGTTATCAATCTTTTTGTGTGACTGCCTGGATTGAAGGCCTAAAACTAGGGTTTTCGATAGGGCTTGAGTGTTTGGACTGATTCCACCATGGGAAATTGATGCCCCTTGGTGGAATTCAAGTTTTATTAATGTGGTTTCATATTATGTAGGTTATAAGTGGATATTTGTAGGGAAGTGGATTTTCCATGATGCCCTAGGTGTACATCTTTATGTGTGCACCTACGAGCGACTGAGTATAGTCAACATAATTCCTTGTTGGGGATTCACCAAGACCTTAAAATATGGATTTAGAGTCCTTTTATATACCCTCACATGATCCCATAATTTAATTGGGCATTGGTTTGGAGGAAAGAGCACTTGTAGTGCAATTGCAGACCTAATTAGGCCTATTAGCCATGCCTAGATTAGGTGGTTTCTCATTCCTAGTTTAACTCAAACTATTAGTGCTTGGATATGATCCCTAAGGCCCAAAAGGGTATCAAAATCTCCAACTTTTTGTATGATTTTTGTGGAATTATTTTGATCTATGGTAAAAAACTCTCCTAGGAAGGACTGCAAGCCTAGTCTTGAATTTGTGAAGCAACTAGGTTGTATGGGTTTATTTTAAGTGAAATAACCATTGAAACTACTTGAATTGGACCTAAATAGGCCAAGTCCATGTGGATGGGTCAGCCCTAGTCCAGATAGTCACTTCATGGGGATAATTTCTAAACTGAGCCAATAGAGCTTAGGAACCAATCTTGATTGTTGGTGTCTTGGACTTGGTAGGACCTAGTGATTAGGTTCCTCTTGTGGTTCTAAGGTTGTGATAATGTTGAAACTTTTCCTTTTCTTCACTTGTGATAGGTGTAGGACACTTCATCACACTAGCTGGGTATCCTAGGGTTCAACCCCTAACCATCATTCACTGCTTAAATCCTTCTATTGTTTAGTTTTGCATCAAGTGGTATCAGAGCTATGTCTTCTCTTAAGGATTAAGAGATCCTTGCAAAGGTCACAAATAGTGAATTAACAAAGATGGTGAGAGAGAAAAGGGCTACAAACATAGCCTTAACTAAGAGGCTTCAAGAACTTGAGATGAAGCTAGACAAGGATAAAGAAGACGGGTCTGAGAATGAAGAAGGGAGTGAAGAGGAGGAAGATACTCCTGACCAGTACATCCCTATAGACCAAAGGCCTCTCATTGATGCCTTAAAGTCCATGGGGAGAAGAACCATGGAGGAAAAGATAGACTTGCTGGTTTTCAATGGCAAGATGAATGTAGATTTGGCCTTGGATTGGATAGAGGCTTTGACAACATTCTTTGAATGCGAGGACATCCTTGAAAAGAAAAGGGTAAAGATAGAAAGATCCAAGTTGAAGGGAGCAGCCATAACTTGGTGGAACTTCATCCAAATAGAAAGGGTGAAGAATGGGAAGAGCATGATAAATTCATGGAACAAGATGATAGCCCTGATTAAGGAGACATATGTACCTGAAGATTATGGGGTACAAATCCATAGGAGGAAACAAAGTCTAAAGCAAAAAGACATGGATGTAGGCTCATACACCGAGGAGTTCCTAAAACTATGCATGAAGACAAATGTGGCATAAGATGAAGAAGAAAAATTGGCAAGATATATGAATGGCCTAAAAGTATCCATTCAAGAGGAACTTAGCCTACACTGCCCTACCACAGTTAGCAAGTGCTATCAAATGGAACTAAAGGTAGAATAAAAATGGAAGAGGAAGAAAGAGTTTGGCAAGGGAAAGACCAATGACAATGGGAAGAAATTTAGAGGAAGAAGATCCTCTTGGAACAAAGGACAAAATGGTTGTAGTAACAGTAGAACCCTTGACCAAGGAGACAAGGAAAACAATGATTCAAACTCAAGAGGGAACTATAGGGGAAGGAGACCCATCAATAGGGGAAGAACAAATTTAGGGAGAGGAAATGGACCTCTCAAATGCTACTACTACAATCAGTTAGGACATCATGTAGGAAGGTTCCCTAAGAAGAGGAATAACAACAATCAAGGTGAGAGGAGAGCACAACTCATCCAAGAAGATAAGCAGGAAGACAATGCAAATACAAGGGACTTAGAGCCAGAGGAAGGAGTATGTCTAATGATGAGACAAGTCTTCCTCCAAGTGCCACAAAACCAAGAGTCCCCACAAAGAAAGAACCTCTTCATAGAAAAGATCAAATGCCATGGGAAGGTATGTAACTTACTCATAGATTTCAGTTCAACTGAAAATCTAGTTTCAAATGAAATGGTTCAAAACCTAAACCTTCCTAAAAAGCCACATCCTTTTCTCTCTCATGTTTCTTGGTTAACAAAGGGCCAAAAAACTCTAGTAACAGAACAAGCATGGATAGAATTTTCAATTGCAGAATTTAGAGATAAAGTTCTTTGTGATGTTGTTGAAATGGATGCTTCACACATTATTCTAAGAAAACCTTGTCAATTTTATGTAGATTCCATACACCATTATAGGAAGAACACCTACTCCATCACAAAAGATGGAAAAACCTTCACTATGAAGCCCCTGCCTGATAGCAAGTTTGAAAAGGAACCTACAGTCATTATAATGGGTGAAAAAGAGATGTTGAAAAAACTAAAGGAACTTGATATTGAAGCTTATGTCCTAATATCTAAACCCAAAGACAACATAAGGTTTGATCAAAATGATCCTATACCAAAGGATGCTAAGGAACTACTTGAGAAGTATAAAGATGTCACTGCTAGTGATCTACCCAAAAGCCTCCCTCCCTTGAGAGATATTAGTCACCAAATTGATCTGATACTTGACTCATCCTTACCTAACAAAGCCCCATACAAAATGACACCACTGCAGCATGAAGAGATTGCAAAATAGGTCAATGAACTATTGGAAAGAGGACTTATTCAGAAAATTCTTAGTCCTTGTGCTGTGCCATCAGTCTTGGCACCCAAAAAGGATGGAAAATGGAGGTTGTGCACCAATAGTATAACCCTAATCAAGATCACTATAAGATATAGGTTCCCCATGCCTAGAATTGAGGACCTATTAGATCAACTTGGAGGTGCTTGCTACTTCACCAAAATAGACTTAAAATCTGGATACCATCAGATCAGGATCAAACTAGGAGATGAATGGAAGACAACATTCAAAACTACCGAAGGTTTGTTTGAATGGTTACTGATGCCTTTTGGGTTAAGCAATGCCCCTAGTAATTTCATGAGGCTTATGAATGAAATATTCATTGATTTTATTGGAAAATTTGTTGTTGTTTACCTTGATGACATACTAATATTCAGTCATGGCAAGGAGGAACATCTTGATCATGTGCATGTTTATGAAAAAGGAACTTGTGTTCCTAGGATTTGTGATCTGACAAGGTCATCACACTTGTCATTTTTTGCACTTGTGATAGGTCTAGGACACTTCATCACACCAGTTGGGTATCCTAGGGTTCAACCCCTTAACCATCATTCACTGCTTAAATCCTTCTTCTATTTAGCTTTGCATTAGATAGAGAAGCATCGGATGTCATGGATGTTAATTTCAATTCTTAGCTTAAATTTGCATTATATTTTTCTAGAATTGTAGTTGATTATCCTAATTTCATGAAGGTGTTAAACTTACACACACAAATGGCACCCACCGTGGGGCCTTGAGCCTCATTTCTAACATTTTTATCAAATTTTGTGTGCTTTTGTCTTCACTTTTTTGTGAAATTTTGTAGAAAATAGGAGAAATGACACCTATGAAGGATTTAATGATGTGTGTGAGCATTCTGACAATGATTACAAGTAGTTAACTAATGCCTGTGTGATTCCTTCTATCCTATCTTTTATTCTCTCTAACACCTATGAGATAAAGTGTTACACCTAGGAGCGTAAAGTGACACCTGTGATTTGAGAACTAACACCTTTCAACTGAACTTTTCCACCTATGATGACTTCTACTACACAATTTACTATGATCTGTCATGCCTAGTATTCTTTAATTAACGCTTAGTAGTTTTTATTTGCCACTTTTCATACTTTATCATACGTAATTTTCAATACTTTTAATGCCTGTCAATTAAAGTGTCACGCTTACTAATCTTTAATATCTACGTGTGTCATTGGAAAGTGATTCATGTGCATTTTAAAGTCACACCTGCTAATTGTTAATTGATGCACTTTAGCTGATAAATGACACTTAGTATATTCTTCTTAAATTTTCTATTAGATTGTTAATTTCTATTTTCTTACTCTTTGTCTATATTTTTCCTGCAAAAGAGCAAACACAGGAAAGTCAGGAAACTAGAAAGCAGAGTCACTCAAGTAAGCAAAGAGGTAAGAATCCAAATTAAACGTGAAAAAGAGATTCATAGTGCTGCAATTTTAGAAAGTTTGGGATTAGAAGAGAAATTGTATGCTCATTACATTAAAGTTTTGACTCTTACAAGAATAAATTCCCTACTTTGGATTAAAATTGCTTGCTTTAAGTTGTTGAAATTTCTTTGAAAAATATTGTCAAAAACACTTAATTGCAATTGCACTTTGTTCCTTTTTGTTTTCCCTCATTTTGTATCGCTTTGTTGGACTAATTTGTTGGAGGAGGGAGTAGAAATGATCGCCATTAGGTGAGTGAGAATATTAAAAATCCAAAAACCTCATAAAAGCGCCTAGCCTTTGCTAGCTACAAAAAGAGGTATTCATCAAATCAAGCTTGCATTTGCTTAAATTGTGGCTATTTATTGAATCTAGATTAATAGAGAAACCTTACTATTTTTCAAATTGAACAAGAATTAGGCATATGCTCTCCATTTTTTGAAGTGGATCAAAAAGCCAAACATGTTAGTTCAATTTGGTAGAAAGGAAGGAAGGAATTAACCAAACACTTCGTTTATTAAGAATCTCCTTGTCAAGAGATTGAAAAAGAAAAAAATTTGATTGAAGTGTTTGGAACAAATAACAACAATAGGGACATGCTCTTCACTTTCTAAATGAACCAAATTCCCAAACTTGTTGAACTAAGTTCAATTTATTTCTTTTCTATACATGCTAGTTAAAATAGAGCAATAGAGGGCCTGCCTCTCGAGATTTTCCTTATGAGGACGGTGAGAGGGAATGACCCAAGTGGGAGACAATCACTTTAGCCATGGTACTATCCAATCCACTATAAAAAATTACACTCTTCCTTGATAGGGGAGTGACTAGGTTATGTGCAAGTTTCTTCACTTCCTCCAGTAGTCCTTTTGGATTGCACCAAATTGTGCTTTTGTGCGTGTGGGAAGCCCGCAAGTGGGAAAAAGAATTTGACATGATTTAGAATGGAAGTATTCATTAATCCTGATAAGTAGTAAGCTGCCTTGTAGAGCCAAACATGTTAAAAGCCAAATCTGACTCTAAGTAGTTTGCTTGGAAGATATTCTTGTTGATACTTGTGAAAAATGACTAAGAACATACACTTTTAGTGTGGTTTTAGGGGTATGGTGAAAATTTGATGTGTGTGTTGCATTTGTACTTCATTTTCAAGAAAGAAAATTCTACAGACCTGATCTTACAATTTTTAAAATTTGAAATTTACACCCTAGTTTGCAAAGTGCCACCTGTACATAAAGAAAAATCATGTATGCACAGTAAAGTCATGCCTGTGACTATTCAGAAAATGCCTGTCAATAATGAAGTCATGCCTGTGATAGTTTAAGTGATGCCTGGAAAAATTTAAATCACACTTATCAATAGGCAAAAGCTACCTGCTCACCTGCAGAGTGTCACCTAAAAATATTCCAGTCATCACATACCAAACTTAAAGTCACGCCTACACATAGGCAAGTGATGCCTAGAATTAAAAAAGGGCAAACAATGAACATTTCCCGAGGGTTTCAATTTTTTTTGATTTCATATTTAGATACCCTTTTGGCTATTTTATTTGTTCTAGTATCCTGCCTGGTCAGAAATCTTGGTTTTGAGCAATTTTGAAAATTTTGCCACAAGCAAGTAAGATCAAGCCCATATCCAAGAGCTGGTATGCTCATGCTGGCTTTCACTCGATCATATTACATAAAGAAAACTTTGCAAGTAGACATAACTTATCTAAGGCAAGAGCTTCCTTTCCCGAGTGATACTTTTACCACCCCAAGAATACCACAAGAACCCGTGTAAGAAGTAGAAACCAACATGATGTACTCTGGTAGCTTGGGTAATAACAACAATGGAGGTATTGAACCAAATAATTAGGGTAATACCAATAATAGAGGAATAGACCCTAACAGTCAAGGGATTAACAACAATAATAATGGGGGCAATGGTGAACCAACCATTGATGATGCAACTGATGAAAAGGTTAGTGAAGCTATACAAAGCTCGTACTTCTTGAAACTCATGGAGAAAGCATTGGAAAGAGACAAGGAAAAGTACTTTCTAGACCTAGCTTGAGTAGGTCTTAAACTTCCTCATGACTATGATGTTAATCAACTTAAGCAACCAAAAGTTGAAGAGAGCCTGATTGATATCATGAATAAATAATTTAAGTTATTTCAAATGCAATTAGACACAATAAAGTAAAGTGGGGCTCCAAAGCCCTTTTCAATAGAAGCATTGTGTCCTTTTCCATTTGACAAGAGTCTATTCATGGTACCATTCCCTATCAACGTAGTATTTCCTAAGTATGACAAATACAAAGGAACATCTGATCCTCAAGATCATCTATGAGAATTTTGTGCATTGAGCTTAGAGTTCATGCATGATACAACTTATTTAATGAGATTATTTCCTAGGATTTTGGGAGGTATGGCCATGGAATGGTTTTCAAAATTACCTCCCGGCATTCGAACTTTTGAAGAGCTGGCTTCTAAATTTGTAGCACACTATTCATACAATATCAAACATGAAGTTACAATGATCACCCTAAGTAATACCAAGCAAAAAGAAGGAGAAGGATTCCTAATTTTCTTATAGAGATGGAGGACGGTATTTTCTAGATACCCTTGAAGTGTACCAGAAAAAGAAAAGATGGATATCTTTATCAATAGCTTAAGTAATGAGATGAATTATCGTTTGAGAATGCAATGTCCTAAAACCTTTCAAGATCTTATAAAAAATGGAGTAACTATAGAGGAGGTATTAGTTAATAGTGGAGAGTTAAAAATTTACAAGGAAAATAAGAATTACAATAACAATACCTCCAACAACAACCATAAAAATGAAAATAAGAACTTTTCTAACAGCTATAATTAGTTTGGGTTGAAGAATAGAAATAAAGGAGTGGTCAATGATGGTGTTGTTGATGCTAATAATTTAAAAGTGACTCCTTTCACTCTCACAAGTACACCTAATCAAGTGAACAATGCAAATCAGGCTCCCAAAGTGCCTTTCAACAACAATACCAATAGTAGCAACTTTGGGAACAATCAAGGAGGTAACAAGTTTAAGCAGTTCTTGGCACCATCTCCCAAGAGAACATTCACACCTTTGGGTGAGCCTCTTGAGAAGGCATTGAGGACCCTAATTGAAAATAAGATTATTGATCTACCTAGACCTCAAGCCTATGAGCCACAAAACAAGAACATATGGTGGAGTGAGAATAGTCATTGTGAATACCACCGAAATAGAGGACATACCACAAATGATTGTTTACAGCTGAAGAATGTGGTACAAGATCTAATTGATAATGGTGTGATCACTATAGAAGGGCCTCAAAGTAATGAAGATCACACAACATTTAGACAACCTTTTTATAACCATGAGAAAGGTGAACCGTCCAATGGGAATAAGCAAAGTAGCAACAATATCAATTTTACTCCTCATTATGATAACATTATCAATACATTATCCAAGGATGAACATGTTGTAAATACTATTGTGATCAAGGAACAACCCAAAGAAGAAACATTAAATGTTATCATTAGAGGGTAGACCTCAAGGATTACCCTACAAGGGGTTAATCCAAAACCTATTGGTCCTCTGCAATCTAGCATTTTGGCTAAACAACTGGCTACAACAACAAAGCCATATAGTTTGGTAGATCAACTATAAAAGACTCTAGCACAAATTTTTATTTTGGAGTTATTAAAATTATCTCCAAATCACAAGGAGATCTTGGAGAAAGCTCTAGTGAAAACTAATGTTTCTATCAACTTGGAAGAGGAGAAGTTTTAGAATATGGTAGGGTACCTCATCATACTGCATTTTCTTTCATTTTCAAACCATGATGACATGTCCATCACCCATCCCCAAAATCTACTGCTGCATATAGAAGTCTTGATTGAAAGACATAGGGTCAAGAGAGCTCTCATAGATGGGGGAGCTGGTCTTAATATTTTTACTTTGAGCCTTGTCAAGTCTTTAGGATTATCCAAGTCATGTATTGATCCTACAAAGAGAATTACCATAAAGCTTATGATGAGGCAGAGAGGTCTTCGAAAGGCATGATTATATTGCCCATTCAAGTTGGACCTATCAAAAAGGACACACAATGCCAAGTCTTAGATATGACATTAACTTATAATATCTTATTAGGGAGGCCATGGATACATGAGATGCAAGCTTTCCTTCCACATATCATCAATGTATCAAATTTCCATACATGGGTGAGGAAATCACAATTGGATGGGATTCAAATCCTTTCCAATATTGCAATGCACTAAAGCCGCTCCATGAATTATTTATCCCTCATACCAGAGAAGGGATTATTCCAAGGGCTACCATTGAAGACATTAAAGTGGATGATCCTAAGTTAACATTAAGTTCTACTTCTACTTCAAACCCTCCTCAAACTAACTCAACTACATCAACTCAAGGAAAGGAGAAAGTGAGTTATGGGGGTCCAAATTTGAATGAAAATTCAGATAAAGAATTTACACCAGAAGTAAAACTTTTCAAACCCACCAAAGAGGAGAAAGACAAAGCTAAAGAGGATCATTACAAAAAAATGAGTGAAATGATGCACACATTTGAAAAATAATGTAGAATTGGTTGTAAGGGAGTAGGGGAATATTTTGTTTCCCTATTCAACTTACCTACATCTCCAAGAACACATGGGAAACCTTCTAAGGAACATCTTCCTCACAAATATAACTCTTATTTTGTAAGAGAAAGTGATAGGTCAGCATTTGACAAAGAAGAAGATGAAGTTCTCCAATGGCTCTATCAAGATGAAAATGATACCTCAAATACCCCCGTGGAGAGAATTCAACACATTAACATTCAAACTGATCAATATGGAAAAGGGTTTGAAATAATGCAAAAAGTGAGGTATAAGGGAAGAGGACCCTTAGGTAAAAGAAATAGAGGTTTTCTAGAGCCTATTGAACCTTCTTGGAGGTCAAAAGAAGAAAAATCAGGGGTAGGTTACCAGTACAAAGGAGAAAGTTCCAGCCCCATGCATGATTCCTATCCACAAGTGAACACGGTGGAATCTGATGTTGATAGTGATGACTCCTGAGAATATGAGTGGGACACATTATCCAAAGACTCATGCCATGATAAAGAGATCATTGAAATACACTCTTTTGCTAATGTCCTTAAAGTACAAATTCAAGATAGTGAGGATTCAGAGACACCTTCTACATACATACAGCCCGGTCTACAAGAATCTAGCATAGGGAAAGAACATATTACTCATTCAGGGGTAAGGGAACCTTGGGTACCTTCGTGGGCAAGTGATTTGAATGTTAATTTTAACCCACATGCATTCTTACCCATAGAAGTCTTAGAGGACAATACTCAAGACAACACTCAATAACATACTCAAATTAATGAGGATCCGGAGACACTTCCCATAGGGAAAGCACATAATTATTAGTGGGTAGGTGAACCTTATATACCTTTTTGGTGGGATGATTTGTATGGTAGGTTTACCCCACATGTTTTCTCTCTCAGAGAAGTCTTTGAGGACTCAAGTGAAGAGGACTTCGATCCTTCTTCCATGGACCATCTTGAGGAAGCTCACATTATTGACCTTAATGATACAATATATGAACCATCCAATGAGGTCATGTCCTTAAACCTAGATGATGACACTTTTCCCATTGAATCTCTATCCTTGATGCATCTTGACCTTATTGATTGGGAACTAACCGAAACAAGTGACCTACTATATTTTCCTAATGACCAAGCGATGACCCAATACTTAAATGTGGTTGAGCCCTCTTTCACCAATGAGTTTAATCTGAACATGATGAGAATAGCGGGGGTCCAACCTCTTAATCCAAAAAGAGAAAAAATAAAAAAAAGTAAAAAAATGAAAAGTTCTAGTGGTGAAAACCACCATGTGGCAGCACTAGAACAAAAAAAAGTAAAGATAAAGGATGTTTCCTATGGTGAAAACCCAACTATGGCACCAAAGGAAGAGAGGTTGGATACCCTATCGGCACATGAGGAAGAAAGGTCACCAATTATCATAGAGCCAATGGAGAAGGTCAACATTGGAACATAATTGGATCCTAAATTCATACACCTAGTAGCTTCACTTACACCTTTAGAAAGAAAGGATTTAATCAAAATTTTCCAAGAAAAACAAGTGAACTTTGCATGGTCTTATGCTGACATGATGGGATTGGATCTGAAATTCATCATGCACCATTTGAATGTTAAACTAGGGGTTAAGCCCATCAAGAAGAAGTTGAGAAAGATGCACCCACATATAGCTCTCCTAGTCAAAGTAGAATTGGAGAAATTGTTGAAGGTGGGGTTTATAAGAGAAATTAACTATGCCAAATGGATATTCAATATTGTACCAGTCACCAAGCATGACAAATCCATTTGTGTATGCACAGACTTTAGAGACTTGAATCTTGCATGTCCCAAAGATGACTTCCCACTTCCAAGCATAGATGCAATAGTGGACTTAACAATTGGTCACTCTATGTATTCATTGATGGAGGGTTTTAGCAGATACAATCAAATTAAAATTGCACCTGAAGACCAAGAAATGACAGCATTCACATGCCCTTGGGGAACTTTTTGTTGGAATGTAATGCTTTTCAGCCTAAAAAATGCCAGAGCTACTTACCAAAGGGTGATGACCACTATTTTCCATTATATGATGCACACCTTTCTAGAAGATTATGTTGATGACATATTGGCAAAGTCACATCAAAGAGAAGACCACTTGCAAATTATGGAAAAGATATTCACACATTTGGAGAAATTCAAAGTGAGGCTTAATCCAAAAAAATGTGCCTTTGGTGTTCAATTTGGCAAATTATTAGGCTACATAGTTTCCGCAAAAGGAATTGAAGTGGATCCCAAAAAGGTTCAAGCAATAACAGATATGGAAATTCCAAAGAACATCAACCAAATGAGGTCTCTTCAATCAATAAGAAGGTTTATTTCTCAACTGGTGGAAAAATGTCATTCATTCACAAGATTGTTACACAAAGATACCATTTTCACGTGGGATGAAGAATGTGACAAAGCCTTCACTTTGTTGAAAAATTATTTAATAAATCCGCTAATTCTAATGCCTCCTATCAAAGGAAAACCATTGCTGTTGTACATTTCTACAACCGAGAGGTCTTTAGGAGTTCTTTTGGTGCAAGAAGATGATCAAGGAAAGGAAAGAGCAATCTACTATTTGAGCTACACATTGATCAAGTATGAATTGAACTACACATTCATGGAAAGAGAATTCTTGGTAGTTGTCTTCACTTCAAAAAAATTGAGACATTACATGTTGATGCACAAGGTGAAGCTTATTGCAAAGATTGACCCTCTAAAATACTTGCTTAGCAAAACTGCCTTAACGGGTAGAATAGAAAAATGGGTCATGATATTAAGTGAGTTTGACATTGAGTATGTGGATAGGAAGGCTATTAAAGGACAAGTGATAGAAGATCACTTAGCATAAAATCCATTGATTTCTACGCAAACCATTCAATTAGAGTTTCCAGATGTTGCAATTGTCAACATGGAAGCCAAGACATGGAAGTTGTACTTTGACAGATCATATATACAAGGAGGTTCTGGGGCAAGCATATTATTGATTACCCCTCAAGGGGATACTATTCCCAAGTCATACAAATTTTTATTCCCATGTACAAACAACATAGTTGAATATGAAGCTTTAGTCATTGGCATCAAGATGGCTTTAGAATGGAACATCACTGAGCTACAAGTATATGGAGACTCTCAATTAGTAATCAATCAAGTCAATGATGAATACAATACCATAGATGAAAAAATAATTCCATAAAAGACAATGATTGATGTTTGTAAAAGGTACTTTTCTTTGATAAATTTTGAGCAAATTCCAAGAGAGAAGAATAGAGAAGCTGATGCAATGGCTACCTTAGCTTCATTACTAAAAAAACTTGATTAGAATGAGAGGTATGAATTTTTGGTGGAAGAGTTGGCAAAACCGGTACTTGACCTTCCCGATACCCAAATTGTTGCATTACTCAATGGACATGACTCATCTTGGTACGGCCCTATATATACATATCTCAAAGACCAAGTGTTACCTTTAGACCAATCCCAATCCCAAAAATGAAATTTCATCTGACAATCAGCCCGTTACATTATCCTCTCTGACACATTGTATTGAAAAGGTCTTGACAGAAACTTACTTAGATGTCTAGAGGAAGAAGAGTCTAAGTTAGCTTTACATGAGGTTCACAAGGGCATTTGTGGGTCACATTCAAGTGGTTTAAACCTAGCTAAGAAGATCCTTCGCATGGGGTATTTTTAGAAAACCTTAGAGAAAGATGCCTCCCACTTTGTCAAAATATGCAGAAAATGTCAATACCATGGTGACATGATACATGTACCGGCACAAGAGTTACATCCTTTTGTTACACCTTGGCCATTCTATCAATGAGGATTTGACTTGATTGGTGTAATTTATCCACCATCTTCCAATGGGCACAAATACATCATCATAACTATGGAGTACTTCACTAAATGGGTAGAGGCCGTTCCTTTGATCACCACCATGAGAAAAAAAATCTCCATGTTCATTCTCAATCACATCATTTGTAGATATGGTATTCCTCATGCCATCATCGCTGACAATGGATCACAATTCAAGAAAACAGATATGGATGAACTTTGTGATACTTTCCACATTACACATCACTCTTCTTCCATTTATTATCCACAAAGAAATGGACAAGCCGAAGCTACTAATAAGAACATTTTGAAAATCTTGAACAGATCGGTAAACAAATCAGGAAGAGATTGGCATGTGCAAATCAACCCAACATTATGGGCCTATAGAACTAGCATTCAGACACCTACAAGAACTACACCATATTCATTGGTTTATGGAGACAAAGCTATTATACCTGTGGAGGTTGAAATCCCATCTTTATGAGTATCATTGCAAGGGCTAATCACAAATGAGGATTATAGGGTTTCCTGAATTCAATAATTGGAATTGTTAGAAGAACATCAAGCTCAAGCATATGAAAATTTGAAAGTCTATTCAAACAGGATTTCAAGAAACTATAATAAGCATATCAAACTGAGAGTCTTTCAAGTAGGTGATCTAGTGCTAAGGGAAAACCCTAAAAATTAGGCAGAAAGGGAGAAGAAGGGTGAATGGGAGGCAAATTGGCTTGGTCTGTTCGTTATTGTTTCTTCATTTGGAACGGGAACTTACAAATTAGCCAACTGTGATGGGGAAGAATTACAAGAGCCCATTAACAACATCCATTTAAAGAGGTTCCATATTTGATCAGATGAAAGAGTATTAGAAGAAAGAGTATTAGACTAGTGTGTATCCAATGACTCAAGCATCACTCTTGTACATGAGAAAATAAAAAAGATAAAAAATATTGAGAAAAGTTCAAAATCCAAAAAAAAATTGAAAAAAAGAAAAAAGAAAAAAATTGAAAAAAAGAAAAAAAGAAAAAAATCGAAAAAGATAAATGGTGAAAACCTAGCAATAGGTGCCTTGGTAGCAAAAAAAAATGAAAAAGAAAAAAAGAGCAATAAACCCAAAAGATGAAAACTTGGCAATCAAGTGCCTTTGGTTCCCTTAAGTCTTTTCGAGTTGAATGTGTACATATTACATTTCCATCATCTCACTTGTAAATCTTCATTGCATTTGTCATTTGTGCATAGTCATAAAAAAACCTTTCAGTTGCATTGTTGCATTGTCTATTTTCCCTAAGTTTGTCACATGATCACATTTATCACTTGGGGCAAGAAAGGATTGGATTTTTGGTACAAACGGATTCAATAGTGCTACATTCGGTCACAACATCAGAGAGAGAATTATCAAAGCTTCAGAAGAGAGAGATTTTTATTAAACCTTTGATGGATATCATTGTTCACACCCAAGTATTTTGATTCCACAACTTGATTCTTGAGCCTTCATTGACTTTATTATTTGGGATTAAAAAAATTGACAACACTTAAAAGATTAGAATGTTTGGAAATTCTTTTTGAAAATATTGATACATTACAAAATACTTGAAGCTCTTTTTGATGATCTTTATTGAATTGACTTTTATCACATCTTTTTAGCTAATCGATGATGTTTTGACTAGATTGGCAATGATGGAGACATGATATTTTTCTTGCCTTTGAGTGACTATCTTGAGGGAGATCCATCAACTTATGTGAATTCATCTAATGACATGGTCATCAAAGAACCATCAAGGACTATCATATAAGAGGGAGGATTGACCTTTCCTTGTTTATGCAAATAGATACCTTGGCTATTTAGATCTTCCATATCTCAATACCAAAATCCACTTGCAACATTGAATCCATTGAAACTGGTATTCATACTCACATAGTTGGTCATTCAACTAGTGAGGGTTGTACTAGTTTCTTAACAGGTGTTACCAAAAATGATATAAAGTAGTATTCATATCATCATGATGTGGTCAGTGATGGTTGTACTTGTTTTTTGGTCCTACAATGCTCAATGATGAAAATATTTCTCTATGGCATTTCTTTGCTAAAAACTAATGACAATTTAGTTGCATTGCATTGCATTTTCATGTTAGAGTAAGTGCATGGTTTGTAGTTATTTTTCCAAGGGAAAAGGGGTTTAGTTAATCAGCTTGATCAAAACAAGAAAAAAAGGGTGTTCAATTAAACACACTATCCGTGGTTCAAATCAATCATGTGAGATTATCTTTTGCATTCATTCATATCATTACTCATTATTCATTATCCTTATATCAGAAAAGCAAAAGAGAAAGGATTCATTAATCAGACATCATTTTCATACATTTAGATAAAGAGTTGCATACATCAAAAAATAAAAAACCTAGTTGCATTCATATCCATAATTCCATAAATAACACATTTGCATCCATACATTGAAAACCATAAAGCATTACAAGTTCCACAATAAAACATAGTTGCATCCATACATTGAAAATTAGAAAATCATATCAAAGCTACATGATCATTACATCCATCTATCTATATCATATATAAGATACATTACATCCATAGCATAATCAAAAGTAAATGCATCATAAAACATCATATAGCTGCATATAAGGATAATCTCACATGTACACATCAATAGAATCAAGGAAAGTATATCATCATATAAATTTCATAACATCAAATGATCCAACAAATCCGTATATCAGAGATACAATGTCATCAACAAAGTGATACATCAAGTTCTGATCAATAAAGCATCAACATGATACAATAAAGTCATCAATGAGGAGATCCATAATCAATAATCATGTTCTTGTTGGGCCACCTGATCCATCACCAGCCCCTGATCCATATGGATCCCTATCACCTAATCTATCCTGTGTAGGAGGAGTCTGAATAGTGCTTGCAATAATAGGTCTCTATGTCATAATGGTCATAAACTGCTACATCATAGTCGCTACCTGATCTAATCTACTGACAACTACTGATAAACCTACCTATAAAGTCCTCACATCCTATGATATAGTATCCATTCTAGGAGCAATCTGAGATGTCTGACCCATATCCTAAGACTGAGGTACTTGTGGAGGCACCTACTATGCTGGAATATGCTCCTACTGTGCCAATGCAACCTGCTATAACTGAACCAATGGATCTTTTCCTCCAAGAACTTGCCTAGTAGCATCAATATGTACCTATATCTTGACTCTCTACTATCTTTGCTATCCCTATATTAATGCAGCTCTAGGACAAACAAACCCAGGTCCTTATCCCTGTCTAGGTCTCTACTGTACCTTCTTGCCATATCTTTCCCTAGCCCTAACATGTCCACCTCGTACACATGGCCCATCTCATCCTCTACCCATAGCTCTATGAGCTCGTTGTCACCTAGGTCTACCACCACCATCCCCATCATCATCTCTCCCATCATCCTCTGATCACTCATCTCTATCCGGGATAGGCTCCGTAGGATCGGTAAATCTCAAAAACCTATTCTGAGACCACCAATCTCTGAACTCAGTAGAAATCCCAACATCTGTCACATTCTCTAATTTATCCCATCTGCAAAACATCATCCTGGTAATCTGGTCACAAGAAAACTAAAAATCAATCTGAGCCTCCCACATAGATCGCTCTGCCTGGACTCAAGCATATAAAGAAATACCCTGTGGCATATCCTAAACCCTTCCGTACTATCTGGAAACCTGACCAAAAAAAAATCTCTCTATCACAAGGGTTGACCAACCAATCATCCAACATGGAGAAAACATATAAGGAATCTCATCATCATCCTCCCTCCAACCCTCACAACCCAGATAAGGTCTCAAGATGACCTGATCCATATCATCAATCCTATGGTGCCAATAATCTAACTTACCCAGACAATGTTGGACAACCATGCCGCTATATAGAAATGCATAAGGAAAACCACAACATTTGATATGATCTAACAATGGTCTCGTAATGGGAAGATGCTCCCATACCCACAACTGCAATATCACTACACTTGTCGACAAGGAATCACTAGATCTATATACCACCTCATGTAAATCATGGTATAGCTATACCAAAATGCAAGAACCCCAATCGAAATGTCGAGGCTATGCAAGAAAATCCTCAAGAATATGACCCCATCCAATAGAAAAACATGACCTTGCCGGTCGGGAAGCAAAAATCTACCTATCAAAGCACCCTAAACTTCTGGCAAAGTGGGAAATGACACGAAGTGTGCCCAAGTGATAGTATCATCATTAGTGGTGTTATCTCCAAACACCCATCTACAAACTGTGCTATCATAGATTGAATCATATTAAACCATCTCACCCTGAGTTGGAATGCGTAACAATCTGTACACATCCTCTGGAGTGATGGTCATCTCCCTGAAAAGGTAAATGAAAGGTATTGTGGTCAGAATGACAATGCTCTACCACAACTGTAAGAAGACCCCAGTTTAGCTAAAACTGTATGATATCATGAAGGAAACTCAAGCCACACATCTCAATGACGTGGTACTCTATTGGGGTCAAAGCCTGACCTAGATCTATAACCCAGGATGTAATGGTCCGTATGTAAAGCTTATAGAAATGTGCCTATTTGGAAAATCAAGGGAATCATATCAATATTCTATATCAGTGAATCATTTTAAGTCAATCAATCCTATCAAAGAATCAAAGTATGTCTCCTATCAAACCTAGTACCATTTGTTTGTGTCTCTATGTCCTAAGAATGAATTATCAGTATCTACCTATCAGTATCCTACTATCAATTTTTCTATCCTATCAGATTGACAAATCAAACATTCATTGGTACCATTATCTTGATATCTTAATCACTTGTTTTGTTTAACTACAATATACCTATCTATCTGAGAAAATCAATCAATTATCCAGAGTTATCAAAAAGTTTGCATTTCAAAAATATCAAAAATCCCGTAGGCATCATTTGTCTATTAGGAGGTGGCATTTTACCTTAGGTGGTGTAGAAAATTGCATACGTGACACTTTATTACTCATACACCATACTTCACATTTCACAAGACATTTTATCATGCCTAGGTGTCATTTAAAACCTAGGGTTTCTCAAGCGGAATATCATCTATAAATTGGCAATAAAACCCTAGTTCTATGTGGCATTTAAAATTGATCAGGTGGCATTTTAAACTATCCTAAGTGGAATTTAACTACGTGGAGGCATCATTTAAATGTGTGAATGCATTGTTTTAAAGTCCTATGCGACATTTCATATATACTACATGACATTTTGCAAATTTTAAACTACAAAATCATGAAATAAATGTAATAAATGCTAAAAACATAGCAATAAATGCACAAATAGGTTAAAAAACACTCACAAGAGGTCCATAATCCAAGGGTCTCTGATAATGATGACCTCTCTCGAATCGATGCTCTCAAATAGGCACAACCATCGTGATCAACTATCTCAGGATTAGAGCAAAATCTCAATAGTGAAAAGTGAAAATGAATGGTAAATTTAGGTTTTTCAACCTATTTATGCTAATTTGACCTAATTTTGAGGTAATTTTTCACCTATTGACCTATATCATCACATATCAATCAAATCAGGGCATTTTTTGAACCAGGAATATCATCAATGTTTTTTAGAAATGAAAACATATTGGATCAACAATAAATCAATATCATTATACTCATATCAAGTAATCAATCTATTTTCATTTCTGAGGGGGCATCATAAGAGTATCAAATTGGCATCAAACATCATTGAATATGCGGCATCACAATTTTTGAACTATTATCAGTGGGGCATATCATATCAAATGTTGAATCATATCAGGCAGTATCATTAACCATATCAGGTATCAAATTAGGACCTAATAGTGATCATGACTTAAAATTTTCTTTGAATCAATGAGCTTCACACATCAATTCAAAGAGGGGCATTTGTAGACACTAAAAAATAGACAAGTGCTTTAAAATCATTAAAATGGCAAAATCTTAGCAAAAGCCTTCAATTGTCATCAAAATAGATCAAATCAATTTAAAATGGACATTTATTAATCAAAGTTGGACAAAATCATTAAATCAAAGGAAAAATCAAATAATGACATTAAATAATTAAATACAAGCTTAAAGGGTTCAAAACACTATATAATTGATTTTAATCAATTAATTGTATAGTTCAAAAAATCAAAAATCAAAAATCAAATTGAACCTATTCCCTTACATGGCTAATTTAATTAATTAATGGAATTTAATTAATCCTAATATCTTGCAACAACAATTTGAGCAACCAATGAGAATTGAGAACAAAAGCACATGGATCACTCCAAAATAGTTGAATCTCAATCACACATTTCAACTTTGAATCTCAACCACTCAATTTTGTCTTTTTGTCCAAACCTTTGAGACAAACATTTAAATTGTCCCCCCATTTAAAAACATTGCAAATTTTTTGACTCAACCAAGGCTAAATCATGA
Source organism: Chamaecyparis obtusa (assembly GCA_027943335.1). NCBI lineage: Eukaryota > Viridiplantae > Streptophyta > Pinopsida > Cupressales > Cupressaceae > Chamaecyparis > Chamaecyparis obtusa. The sequence continues at coordinate 1,757,767 of BSBK01000615.1, forward strand.
TTAAATAACTCTACTCCTACCCTTGGGAATTTACTATAAATAAGAGGAATAATCATCTTAGAAATTCATTTGCAAAGAATTGAAATCATTTGAATTATCTTTGTATCACATTTGAGAGTTTGAGAGCTAGATTAAGGATTGTACTATCATATTTCTCATTCTAGGATTGTCACTAGTGGAGAATAGGCTGAGAGCTTCACTTACCAAACTTACATAGAGAACCATGGGATGTCCTGGATGTTAATTTCAATTCTTAGCTTAAATTTGCATTGTATTTTTCTAGAATTGTAGTTGATTATCCTAATTTCATGAAGGTGTTAAACTTACACACACAGTAAGAAGTTAATTACATATATCCATAAGTGGTCAAAAGTAAAAGTTTGTGAAATACTAATTCACCCCCTTCTAAGTATTTCCTATTTCTAAAATTTGGTATCAGAGCTCATTTACTTGGAGAAGGCCTAACATATTGAGTAAGATCTCTATGGATATGGTTCAGTTGTAGAAAAACCTAGATGAAGCTCTTGAGTAGATTGATATTCTTATTGAAGAAATAGATACTCCGAAGAACAAATATGAAAGTGAAAAAGAGTACATTGAGAAATTAAAAGACAAGATAGAAGATCTTAAATCAAAGAAAGAACCTACAAATTAGATCAAGGATAGTGATGAAGTTTCAAAATTGAAAAAGGAAAATGAGATTCTAAAGCTTGAACTAAAGATTGTAGATCTATAGTTAAGCTTGAAAGATGATAACAACAAAGTTGAATCAGATCTAAAGTCTAAAAATGCAGATCTAAGATCTAAACTTACTAGAGTAACATCTAAATTTGAGACTACAAAGTTGCAGCATGATGAACTTGAGAAGTACAATACAATCGTGAAAGGGGAACTAACTCAATCCAAGCAACATCTTGAGAATCTGTATTCCAACAGTAAAAAAATTGATGAACAAATTCCTTATCAAAAAGCTTCTTATGATAAAATTGGTCTTGGATATTTCGAAGAAAAATTCTCAAAGAATATTGAAGAATGTAAAGAAATAGATCCAGAAATTCAACAACCTGAGAACAAAGAAGTATAAAAACAAAACAAATTTGAGTCTTACCAATTTGAAGATGTACCTAAACAACCTAAGAAAGATGGATCACCTAAAGAGATGTGAAGTGAATTCAAAGGTAGATATTCTACATGCAATTCATTTGGACACATGAAAAGAGATTGTACAGGTAAGAAATTCAAACCTATATTTGGTTATTGTTATGGTTTTGGTCATAGAGCTATTGATTGTAAGAAACCTTGATCTAATAATAAATATAATAGTAGAATGTTTAGAAATACTAACCCTACAGATAAAAGACCTACTAGAGCAAAAAAAATAAATAAGAAATGGAGTTGTGTGTTATAGATGCAACAATTTTGGACATATCAAGCAAATGCATCCACAATATTAGGAAGTCAGTCAGGTGAAGCATTTGAGAGTAAGTTGGAATCAATTATGAACCCATCTCAAACTGATTAAGCATCAAATTTTATGAATTATGCATCAAATTTTATGAATTATGCATCAAATTAAGCATTAGAATAGCAAAGAGCTTATCAAAAATTGAATCAAGATTTGCAAAGTTAATATAAGATAGAAAGTGATTTAAGGAACCTATGGTTAAGAGCACATGAAATTATGAGCATGTATGTGATCACACAAAGAGAAAGAAGTTTTGCAGGTAACCAAGAATAGCTTTTTGGCATGTATACAGTTATGCAATTAATGCGATGATAATGTCTTGAAGGATATGTAAGTAGAATTCTGAAGTGCAGACTAGATTCCAAAAGTCTTAGATTTGGAACATTTGATGAAATTTTTAGCACATCACACCAATCTCAGTTGCATAAATCAGCTAAGAAAAGGGTTGATACAACAATCAAGAAGATATTAAAAGAAACTGGTATGACTGAAGATGAATTTAAGGTTGTGAAGCAGACATCAATAAAAATGAGAGATATTGGACAAAAGGAAGTATTAGCTATACCACCTTCGGCATCCAAAGAAATCCATGTTCCATATATTCAAAATATTGATGAAGATGTCACTGAGCCTAATGAGATAAACATATCACTAGACAAGCCACCAACAACAACCACAAGACAATCTACTAGATCCACCTTCACTACACCAGCTAAAAGAGTAAAAGAAATGTCTAGTGGACCAAGAAAAAGATAGAAGACTATCTTTTCTCTTGTGGAAAGGATAAGGACACAAGAGGAATAATCAACACCCATCAAGAAAATGAGAGGTCAAGTTTCAATTCAATCTCAAGAAGAAGAAGAGGTAGGTAGTAGCAAAAAGAAACAGTGGAAGCCTAAAATTGAGAAAGTGAATCCTTTTATGATGAATGAAGGAGATTTCACAAAGCTAAATAAATACTATCATATGTACAATAATTTTGAGAAACTAAATCTTGAGAATGCAGTTGTCAAGCACACGATTCTTGCTAACAAGAAATTTGAGAATATTAAAGATAAGATACCGAGTGAGCTTTATGAGAAATTGATCAACAAGAACAAGCGATCAATAGAAGAGGATAAATGTATAAGAGAAGGATTTGTGAGAAAACTATGTGTAATCAAAGATGAAGAAAATTTCAAAGAGATAATGAAGAGTCTCAACACCCATTTGAGAAGAAAAATAAGAACAATTCTAATTATGAGAGGTAATTATGAGGAAGTTAACAAGGAAACTAAGGAAGAGGTTGTTAAAGTAATGACTTCAGTACCATGAGAAGCATTAAGTGAATCAGAACATGACTCTCAAATAATAAAAGCAGTTTCACAAATGAAAGAAACCATAGTTCCACCACCCACCATTCTTATTGATGATGAAACCATGCATGTAGAAGGAACCAACATCACCATTGATAGAGAAGAATATCCTTTTGAAGATCAAGGAGAGGATGTTGGAAATATGGGAGAAAGGGTAAATGAACAAGATGAGGAAGAAAATAAGAAAGAAGATGTGAAAGAACAAAAGTGAGAGGATAAGCAAGAATAAATAAAGGCATCAAAGGAGACACAAAAAAAAGTTACCAAACAAGTAGTGCAAGAGGAACAAGGTATATGAAAAGAGGTAAAGCCTATATTAATTGTACCTTAGCACATTCAAATAGTCACACCAAAGAAGGTCATGACAACAAGCTCATCAAAGTCACCCACTGAGTCAGTATTAGCAAATTTGGGAGTGGAAGTTGATGACGATGATCAAATAGAGTTGATCTCATCCTTGAATAAGATAATTGGAAAGAACAAGAAATTAAAGAGCCTAGAAGGACCACTACTTGAGGTAACAAATAGGCTTTAAGGTGTTATATTTACTCAAGTCAATGAATTTGATCCACAAGTTAAAACAAGAGAGGTAATTAAAGCTTTTGATAGTCAGTTCACTAATTTATTTGAAATTGCATTAATGAAAGAACAAACACTTCGTGATGCACAATTATTCCAAACTACCTATCAAAATATTAAGAATGATTTAGACAACCTTGATGTTTGCATTAAGGAATTGAGGAGATGTTTGGAAAGAGGAAGAGAATTGTACAGTCAGTGTGCTTTGTCACACAATCATATCTCAGATATTTCAAAGAAGTTGAAGAATAAAGAAGAAGAATTACAAGTCATAGTGAATGAGCTACAAAATCCTAGCATAAAGATCACTAATACTGAGAAGAAAGTGAGTAAAATACATGCTGAGATAAGGCTATTAGAAAATGAAAAGGAAAGAAAGTTGAAGAGGTTTGCATTACTTAGAGAGCACCTAACCTTAAAAATCATTAATGTGCAGAATCAAATGGAAGAATGTCTTTCATCAAAGACATCATATGGTAAATTTGCCTATCCAAATCTTAGAGTAGTTGAGATAACATCTTATGGGCTATGTGCATTACTTAGTGTATCAGATTCTATTAAGGCTACATGGGACTTATAAACTGAAAAATTGAAGGTGAACTTTACAGATTGCATTTCAAGTCTTCCACCATTATAGAATTGAAGACAAGAAGGTATATCATAAATTGTGACGTATATATATACATATTTTGACACCTTTATCGTTATTGTCAAAGGGGGAGTAATATAGTATGATAAAATTGTATGTATGTATAAGGTATAAATATATGTGAAATAGTATGGAGTATAATCAAAGGGGGAGTATTCATATGGTGGAATTAGTAGACATTTATGATCCAAAGACTTTTGCAAATCTTGTAATGGCCATGTAACACAATGTTGCAAGATTGTTTTTGAAATTTTGTTGTAAGTTTTTGGGACTTAGCCAATTTTACCATATGTTGCCACCAATGACAAAGGGGGAGATTGTTGGTAATTTTTATGAGTACGATATCATGGTGTTGTCATTATGGAAACATATATTCAATGTTAAGACAACATGATCTAAGGAGAAAGTTTTGGATGAGAACTTATGAAATTTGTCTAAGTATAAGAGTGTTTATCTGTCTACACAAAGACTATTTTGATCATCGAAGTTCACATAAGTAATTTCAGTGCATGCACACTTGATCATAGATTATATAAGGTATGTTGAAGCTACATCCAAGAGTGCAAGATTGTATGACATGCACATACATAGATATTAATGTTTTATAGAAATAATGTTGAGCCGACCAGAACAAAGCAACGATTAGTAATTGATTATTTAGAGTTAAGGGATTATTTTATTTATCAAAATAATTACTTAAATAATTAGGGATGACATCCTAGATGTTAGCCCTAAGGAAACAAGAGTTAATATTATGTTTTGATAACATGGAATCTGATTCATAAGCTATATTTGAGATAGCTGGTATAAAGAAGGATATTATGTTATGTGAAGTTATGTGTGAGGCTAATGAAAAGTTGTAAAGATATTTTGTATTGATGTATTAGTCAAAATCTGATATATGATTAGATTAGTGCGAACTGATAGCAAGTTTTGTAGAGACTACAAGATAGATCAGAATATTGAAGATATTCAGCAGTAATAAAATGTCTTTTTATTCTATCTTTTGTATTGAAGATTATTATTGTATATTGCATGTTTGGGTAGTGGGCTCATCTTGCAAACATTCACATTTTGTAAATTCTGAATCCTAATAGGGCTGAGGCTTCTAAAAAGGCCTAAAGTCCTCTAACAAAGACTGATAAACTATATATATGTAATAGACTCCTAACAAGGTCAATATCCCTAATCAGATACTTTTGATTAGTGGATCATTTATGGGTATCATCCCCATCGGGGTTTTCCCTTAGCCAGTGTTTCCCTGAGAACAAACATAATGTTATGAGTTCCTTTATTTTATGGTTGTGTTTATTGTTTAGTTTATTGAATTTAGTTTCTTATGCAAGTTACAAGTTAATTACATATATCCATAAGTGGGCAAAAGTAAATGTTTGTGAAATACCGATTCACCCTGCCTCTTGGTATTTCCTATTTCTAACAAGTTTCTCATCAAATAGAGTAGTTGCAATCTGTCCCACTTCTCTTGTTCTTTCACCCAATTCCAAACCCCAAACAATAACCATGGAGATCACATCCAGTGACTCTCTATTTCTTCCTCCTTTCTTGAAACTAGGGGCCTAACACACCTAAAACTACCTGGTTCATATTTGCATTATTGATTTTAAGCATACCATGCAATCTCTCCACACTCCTCGGTCCTTTGAATCCCTTCTATTGCCTACTATTAGTGTCTACCGAGAATGTGACTTCCATCCCTTCCAACTTAACCTTATAGATCCACCAAAACCCTACAAATATCCTAAGAAAATGACTTTCACTATGACAAAACTACCTATTCCTCTACATCTTATAGAAAAAGACACCTTCACATGCTTCCCATTTCAAATCATGAGTAAAAATCCCCTTAAAACTAACATCATTCCCATCCTTTTTACTTTACCGAAGCACAAACCATCGTCATCTTTTATAAATTTCCCTCCTTAGACTCTTTAATGCTATCCTTTGATCATTAGAAATATAAATAAAAAACAAATTAAACTTTAAGAGATGTAATAATGATGACTTATGTAGAGAGATGGGTTGTTGGTTGTCATGTCAAGTTTCTCCCACTTTTGAAGGACGCAACAAACAATTTATTCATTTTCATTCTGAAGGCCGTTAATAATCTCTATACCCTTAATCATTAAATGATCCTCTTCCATCATATTAATGAATCTAAATTCTTCACAACACATTTCATATTTATTTCCCAAAGAGAAAACCCATTTTGATAGAGTGTCAGGATTGTGATTTTCATCCCTAAGCATGTGATTGATTCTAAAATCCTTAAATTTGGATAATTCTATTTTAATATTTAAAATAAATTTTGGAGATGCTACACCTATTTTTTGCCCTAGTGGATCACATCTATAATCACCTTCTAAATGTAACTTATCCAACTTAAAAAAATCCCAATTTAATAGCTAATAACGTGGCCTTTTCCTCTTCCACATTATTTGTCCCATCAGTCAATTTCATCACAACATAAGCCACCATCTCTCCATTACAATTTATAGCAATAGCCCCTATCTCAGAAGCCCCTAGACTACCTTGTGATGCACCATCAAAATTTATTTTAACCCAACCTTTATCTGGTCTATGCCATATCACATTCTATCTATCCACAATACTCCCAACGTATCTTTTGTATAATTCTTGAAATGAATTCTAATTCCTAGGCTAATTTTTATGAATTGCTTTACACATGAAGTAAAAATTGTTGAGGGATTAATATTTGAGGTGGCTGCACTCATTAATTATTCAATAACCAAATCAATTCTATATTTCACTCTTTCAAGAGGTTCACACTTGTCTTGGAAAATTCTCCTATTATGCTCCTTCCATATCTCTTATGTGATTATTGAGAGGCAAATAATCCACAACTTTGAAAGAGTCAACTTTTTAGCTATTATTTGCCAACCTTTAAAAAGGTCAGAGATGTTATTCTGTAGAGGTCCAGTCCAACCTAGCTTCATTAAACATTTGTCGAACATGATTGAGAAAATTGACAATTCACCAAAAAATGATCTGCATCTTCAATTGATTTCTCACAGAAGACACACTTAGTTGGCCCAATAAATTCATATTTGTGTTCCTCCTTTCTTGAGTAAGAATTATTCCAGTAAGGAAATCCAAGTAAAGGCCCATGCCTTAGGAAAATAATCAATGTCCCAACACAACCTATAAGGCCATTCCTTCCTATAATTATTACGAGACATCAAGAAATAACTAAATTTTACCAAATAACATCTACTTTTAGCTGCACATCATATAAGAGTATCACATTGATTCATCACATGCACCTCCCTTTCATCAAAAATATTTTTCATTGCTGCTTCTTGCTGGGGTTTAAATCAAGTTTGGATATATCCTTCCACATCCATTGAGGACATAGGGGGTTATCCTGTCCTTCACATAATTGACAATATAATTACCCCATAGATCTAAGAAAAAATTCATGATTTATTGACTTTCCTCCTTTTCACCAAGGACAGGTAAACCATTCCATGAATCTCTCCAAAAGGAGACTGATCATCCATCCCCAACCTTCCAAGTCAAATTATTACTATGATCTCCCTACACTCCATAAAAAATTCCAAACTATTGACTCTTTGGGGGGGGTTTCTAACAACAAGAATATGATTATCATCCCATGAGTCCAAATATTTAGCTTTCAAAAATTTAGCCCATAACATCGAGGAATTTGACACCATTTCCCAAACTAGTTTTGCACCCAGGGCCTTATTCATTAATATCCAATCACATAAACCTACACCACCACTTTTTTGGGTTTTTTATATCTTATCCCATGCAATTAATAGGATTTTGTCAACCGGTTGGGATCCATTCCATAAACATTTTTGCATTTTCTGCTCTAAATATCTCAAGACCTTGGTTGGAACCTTCATACAACTCATAGAAAAAACAAGGATAGTAGAAATAACTATTTGAAGCATTAAAATATGACCAACATAAGTTAAAAACTCACCTTTCCAACCTTCCATTTTCTTCAGGCAACTATTAATTAAATCCTTCCACAAACTAGGTGTACATGCCCCATCAAATAAAGGGATGCCAAGGTATTTTCCTAGTAACTTTCTAGTCCTCATACACAATATTCTTGTGATCTATCTCTGCATCTGAGGATCAATATTAAAGAAAATGAACCTTGATTTAAACCAATTAATATGCTTCCCCGAAGAAGTACTATATTTATCTAAAGTTCTCTTCATAATCCTTTGTTTTGAAAGTGTAGCTTCACCCATTAAATATGTATGATCTACAAATTGTAGGGGAGAAACCACATCAATACCACTTGTAATCTTGATTCCCTTCCAATTCCTAATAAGTCTTGCTTGAGAAATTATTCTTCATAAAACCTCTACAAGAATGATAACAATGAAAGGAGATAAAGGATCTCCTTGCCTAATACCATTTTTTTTAATCTCAAAGAAGCTTTGTGGATTGCTATTAACTAAAATTGAGAGCCTAGGGGAAAAAAATACATCCTTTACCCAACTTCAACCAACTAGGATGAAAGCCAAATTTTTCCAACGTAGCCAAAAGAAACTCCCTATTCACATTATCATAAGCCTTTTTTATATCTAGTTTAATCATCATTATGTTATTTTTTGTTGTTTTTACATAATGTATAGCTTTGTGAACCACTATCACACCTTAAAAAATAGATCTATTAGGAGAAAAATCACTCTTCTCCATAGAGATGACCAAATGCAAAACCTATTTTAGCCTATTTTCCATTACTTTGGTGATAACCTTATAAACAATATTACATAAGGCAATAGGTCTAAAGTCATCAAAGGAAGATTTCTCACCTTTCTTAGGCACCAATGTTAAAAAGGTATTATTAAAATCTCTAAAAATGAAACCTTCCTTTCTGGATTCCTCCACCACCTCCCTTAACTCATACCCTATAATGTGCCACACCTTCTAGAAAAACATAGCTAGAAAACCATCCAGTCCTGGGGCTTTATCACTTCCTAGGTTAAAAAGGGAAAATTCCACTTCTTTTATAGAGATGGGCTTCATTAACATTTGGTTTTGTTCCTCCTTAATACATTTTGGAATAATATTTAGACTCTCTTCATCTACCCTCACATCATTTAGTTTCTTTGCAAAAATCTCAGAGAAAAAATGCACGGCTTTAGAATATATCCTTTGCATTATCTAAAATATTACCATTCTGATCTTTAATTGAAAAGATTTTGTTTTGATATCTCCTAACCTTTACTGAATTGTGGAAAAAAATTGTATTTCTATCTCCATCATGCAACCAAATCTCTCTATATTTTTGCCTCCAAAAGGTTTCTTCCTGAGCTAAAATTTCAAAATATCTTTTTTGAAGCTCCTTTTCCATAGAAAAATCTTCCTCCAACATACAATTTACAATAACCTTTAGATTTAAGGATTCTAATTCAGATTCAATATAAATTTTTATAGAAAACACATTCTTAAATTCCATTCTATTCCAAATGTTCAACTATTCTTTTAAGAACTGTAATTTCTCAAAGAAAATAAAACCTTTATTTCCTTCCCTTTTAGGGGCATTGGTCCACCAATAAGTAATATTATCCATAATATGAGGGTCCATGAAACACATAGCTTCAAACCTAATAGGTGAACATTCTGGTGTGGAATCCTCATGGATTCTCAAATAAATGGGGAAGTGATCTAACCCTAAGAAAGGTAGAATTTTCACCTGACATAGCTAGCTAGCCTTACTCCAATCTCATACCAACATGAATTGATCAAGCTTCTCAACAATATTAAGAAATACACCCCTTCAATTAGTCCATGTGTAATCCCCATTCTAAAGCTCTACATCCACCAAACCTTGTGAAGTAACAAAGTCCACAAAGTCCTTCTGGCTTTGACTCATCGAACCTATAAGTACATTTTCTTGCTGAATCTTAAAACATAGCCATGAGTGCTCAGATAGAATTATATGATTCCTAGAATCTTGACTAACACAAGAAAAAGAATAATTAAAAAGGACCCAGTACTTCTATAGTTTGAGGTCATGGCTACAGGTGGGTGTACCTAACTCAAATCTACTTCTTCAAAGGATCATAACACTAGTTTATATCCTTGATAAAAACTTATTCTTATTTTCTCCTTCCAACATACATGAAAAGTAAATTGTCTTTTAAGTTTTAGTTGATGATGAAATCCTGCAAATTGAGGATATACTAGTGCCTTATCCTAGGGCAGAGAGTTAGAAAGAGAAACATACATCTACATAAATCTTCTAAATGAAATACAAACAGAACCCAGGTGAAGTGCCTTACAAATTACCCTCTCTTAAACACATTTAACCATCAAATTCTTGTAGAAATCCTGAGCTCTCATAAATTAACCTAAAGATTTTACCCTTTTCTTGAAAGGAACTAATGACTAAATTCACAAATACCTTATAAATGGTGCATTAAAACTACCTTGCAGATTCAACACACAAACGCTATAGAATTTAGATAAAAAGACAACACAAATATGCAAGGGAATTCCATTGTATTCAGGTAGAAATTCAATGCGTCAATACATTCCAAAATTTGATGAACATTCCTAAGAAGATCGATAATGGAGTCAAAGCCTCTCCTTACAGTAAAATTTTCAACATCCTTTACAATAGAGAGAAAAACCAGAGATATAGCGAAAACATGTCAGTTACACCAAACTGACAGCTATCCACTTAGCCTGAAAATATCTCCAATATTCCTCTCAATTGATTTGCAACTGATTATTCCTCAACTGATCCACCTTCTGCAATCATTTCCCAACAAATTGATTTTATCTCAAAATTGCCAGCTCATACTGCTCTCTCCCACTACTTTGAAATTGAAAATAATCATTTTCATCAAATTCCTTATCTCCTGCCATTTTCGAAAACATATAACATGTTCATATTTGGTTAAAAAATAAGCTCTTAGGCATTAAATCTTTGATCAGGTGCTTCATTTAAATTTTTGAATTTTCCTCATAGTTTGAACTATGTTAATCTTTTAAATTCTTTGAAATCTGCATTTTAAATCATTTCTGCACTTTATGCCCAGGAGGCACCAGAATGTGCCACTTGTCATCATGGGATTGGTTGCTCGGACTAACCGAAGGTTGACCACCTCTATTTGGGGATCACGCAAATGCTTATTCTCTGAATCTCTAGATCATTTCCTTAACCTATTCTCTGAATGAAATATTTAACCTTGGGTTTATCTAGTGATCAAGTGAATGAAATCTTTGACCTTGGGTTTATCTAGCGATCAAACGAATGCTTATTCTCTGAATCTCTGAATCATTTCCTTAACCTCAATTGCATCTAGCGATTGGGTGAATCCCTTTAGTCTCTGAATCTTGGAATGGAACCTTAACCATAGTTAACATCTAGAGAACTGGCGACTGGCCTCATTCTTTGAATCTCTAAATGCAATCGACTAACCATGGTTACCTCTGGCGATCACGTGAATAGACCATTCTCCAGATCTCTGAATCATGCTCTGACCCTGGGTTAAACTTGGAGAACTGGTGAATAAGCTTCAATCTCGTAATCTTTGAATGAACTTGCTTAACTACCAGGATCTAGTGACTCAGTGACTATGTATTATCTTAATCTTGAAATCATTTGCCTTAACCACCAAGTACTTGGAGATCACGCGGACAGGTTATCTCATGTTCTCTGAATGTTTGGACTAACCACCACTTTATCTCAAGATTGTGCAACTAGCCACCACGTGTCACCTTCATCTAGTCATCACACAACCTGTACTCTACAAAATTTCCTTACTTATGGTCCAATTGGCATAGATCTCGAGGCACCTCCAAGAGCTCATGTGAGCAGAGCCTCCAGCTCTTTGATCTATTTCATTATGTGAGGAGCATTCCATATAAACACTTGAAATGTCAAAACTGGGAGCAATGTGGGATTAAAATTTTGGAGGTTTTTAAATGATTTGTCAAAATATTGTCTCTCATGGCCAGTTGGCACACACATTTATGTAGGCTCACAAGGGATAGCTGAATTAAAATATCCAACGGTTGAATTAAAAGTTATGTCCCCTGCAATATGACTATTTTTTTTTCTTGCAAATCCGTGTTTGCAAAATCCATTGTATGGGCTATTTCTTATATCATTGTGTAGGATTATCTTTGCATTTGTTTAAGTTTATTGAAATCCTTCATTGCTTGCTCAATACACATCAGATTAGTTTATTTAAAACCAAATATGTCCCATACAAATGTAGAGCCTTTGCAACTTCTTCAGCTCGTAACTATAAATTTCATTTGCAATGTGCTTGGGATGTCTTGAAAATCCTCCATATGCTTTGTACTAGCTTCACTATTTTCTCCCTCTACTTAACTGGAATCCAATCGCTTGAATGAATTCAAGACCAAATCAAGTCAAAATCACAATCTCACAGTGCACTTTCTAAAACTTGTTGACAAAACTAATTGGCCTCCAAAAATAGCTCCAAAAACTGACCAAAGACCCCACAGGAAAGTGCCACCAGGAGCACATACTGAATTCCAACATTACAAAATGACGGTCAAAGGAAATTTCTCAGAAATATTTGAGCCCAAAGTTATTGATGATCAAACATGGCCAATTGAAAACCAATTCTGTCCATACTGCCAAAATCACTCAAGTCGGCTCCGGAACTGGCTTCAAAAACTCACTCGCTGAAACTTTCATGAACCAGAATCTTGGGCATTGATTCACCCTCACACAAGGAATATGAATCCATTATTAGCATGCATATAAAATCAAATGGTGAATTATCACCAAACACCAAAGTGAGTCTGTCAGACATATTCAAAATTTAAAATTGTGAAATAAGCGGAAACCGGGTTTGGAATTGGCCTGGGAAAGTGGTCAAATGGATTGGAAAAGACCTCAAAATCCTTAAGCAAGTAGTCTTCCAGGTCTATAGTATGAAAAAACTCTTAATTATACCTGATCTCACATAAGGCACAAATTACAAGGCCTCAAAGTAGGCCACTCAGAAAACTGGACAATGCACACTCGGGGAATTTTGACAAGTTGCAAACGGAATGGCTCTGGAAAAGTGACTAAACGGACACATGGGGGACTTAAAATTCTCAATATGACTCAATATTATGCCTATAGTGTGATGTAATGACCATCATTCTATGACCAATCATTGGGCAAAAGAAGCAGACCTCCAAATTGAGCTACTCAGTGAAACTTAGGAAACACACTAAATGTAGATTTTTGGGAACACCTTAAAATGACCACTTCTAAAACTTGTCAAAACTAAAACCCAGGACCCAAAACCTATTACAAATATCAAATGATAGGTGATGAACACCCTATCCAAGTGACTCATCATGAAAATCAACGGGTCCATACTTTTAATGCAGTCAAACTGAGTGCCTTACAAAGACTTTCAAACACAATTCTGACACTTGGACAAAATTTTCAAAACATGGAGTCAAAAGATAAACTAAAATTTTGAGCTCCAATAGTGGCTCTAACTAGGGACACGTGCCCCATGTGGGCATGTAGAGGATCCAAAATCTTTGGTACATTAGACCACCCACAGAAAAATCATCTTTTAACATTTTTATTACTTCTTATTCTCCAAATCTTGAACTTCTTAAAAACTTGTCTCCTTACTGAAAACAACACACCACTATACAAAATATACAAAATATACACAAGCAGCTTCAAAATGCCGAAGGAACTTCAACATTTACCTCATTCAAAAACTCAGCCTCTTCCTTGAAACTCAACCGGCAATCTGAAACTACCTTTGAACTGATTAGGACAGAAAACATCATGGAACATAGGCTGTAATATAAATTCAAATTTACAATCACCTATGCCCTCTCTCTTATGTCCCCCCAAAAATTCATTATCTGGAAAATAGACATCATCATAATCATCAAAAATTGAAACACATGAAGGGGAACACATAACCGATACCTTTTCCTCTTGGCTGCGAACATTCAACTCATCTTTAATGCATGCTTGCACATCAAAAGAAAAAATAACATACTCACATTCATTCAGCTCAACCAAGGAATCTGAAACATACTCATGCATTAAACCAATCAGATTAGACAAATCTGATTTCTCATGATAAATCACATCTTTATCTACATAAGGATGATCCACACAATCTATATCATGAATCAAATCACCTTCATTATCAGCAATGTCCGGTGGTAGAAGAATCAAACTATCAACATGTAATGCACTCTCATCAAATGTACAACTCTCACCTTGCATTACCTTTTCCCCAACTGACTTCATTGGAGCTAGAAGTTCAGACTCAGCCATACCACTAACATCACAATCTGAAAATGAGTTACCCTCAACAAATTCACTTTCCTAGGCACATTCTTTGAACAATGGATTAGAAACCACATGGAATTGTTTCTCATAAACATTAAAACAAAGTGCCAGCTGGTTTACATCAATGTCTTCATCAAATAACATATTGGTAACTTCATAAGACATGTAATCACATCTATCTTCACATACACTTTCAACATAGAAAGACACTTCAGAATTGGAATCAGAACATGATACCCCACTACTGCTGTCATCATATGAAAAATCAGCATTATAATCAACCAAACCATCTTCATAAGTACCGGATAATGAGCTCCATTTGTCTTCAGTCTCCAGGACTTTACAATCAGCTTCATTATCATTGAAACACATAGAAGACTGAAAAGAAAAATCATTCACAACATGAGAGAAAACTTGTGATAGGGCATTAGAAACCAACTCATTTTCAGCTTGATTCATGCTTCCAAAATCTTGTTGTTTCATTTGCAACAATAATGACAAGTATTCCTCATTCATGGATTCATTACAAATACCATTTCTCTCAGCACTTACATCAACATTAGTAACAGGGAATTCATTTTCATGATTAACCTCATTATATTTATGCAAAGGGAAAGATGTATCTTCTACAGTCTGGAAATGCTCATTACCTTCATTGGCTGAAAAAGTTTCTAGCTCTTCATCAACAATATCTCCAACAACAACATACATTCCACTTTCACATACAACACTTTGATCAATACAGTTAATACGGGAATGAAAGCACTGATGTTGCTCACCCTTTTCCTGATTGTTCACTTCATTCTGAAAATGCAAACCAATAGAAGTACGCCTTCTTATAACTCCATACTTTAGATTGCATTCAATATCCATAGAAATTTCAAAAGCCTGATACAGACTTTGTGGCTATTTATCCCTCAATAGGAAACCCATCTTTTGGCCCAATGCACCCAAATAGACAACTAAACATATCTAATCATGGGGCCTACAAATATCAGGGATATCCATTAGTGTTTTATCAAATCTGCTATTAAAATTTGGGACTAACTCATCTTGTTGAATCTAAATATCCATAAATCTATCCAGCAACAATTTGACATCTACCCACCCATCAAATTGTTCAATGAAGGATGAACATAACTCAGCCCAAGAAGAAATTGAAGCTACAGGCAGGAATGAGAACCATTCTCTTTCATCTCCTTTCAGAGTCTGCACAAACAACCTCATCCATAGATCTTCATGGAAAACATCAAAATCATACATCACATCAGCAAACACTTGAACATGCTTCTTTGCTGATTGAGACTGGCTCCTATCAAACTTTGGCAAATGTCCTCTGATTCCATCAGGGATTTCATTAGGAAAACTAGGTATGCCATCATAAAAAAATGGCACATATCCTTTAACAAAATAACACCTATGAATATCCATTACTGGCTGCAACTTTTCATATAGACTTGATATTCTTGAAAACCAGTAACATGAAATCTATACTTGTAGTTAACTTTCTCTTATCAAGATTACTAATCTGACATACTTCTCACTTATGACTTAACTCAAAGCTCAATCAAAAAGTATGTAATTCCACTTGTCTGTCCTTTCTTTTAATGACAAAATCACTTGATAAGGACCATATAAAGACATTAAAAACTGAATGGAGAATACCTAGAAAATCATTGCTGATTGTTGTTGTTCTCTTCACATCTGACTGAAATATGGAACAAAGCTTCACATCTCAAGTTCATTCTAACATAGAGCCACCACCTCTCTTCAGAGGACACAAAATTATTCATTGATCTTTCTTGAAACACCAACCGATTCTAGGCATTCCTCACAGCAAAGTCACATATATTTTAAATTTTTTACAGCAACAAATTCTAGGTAATATTCTTTCAAATCTGAAAACAATTTTCAGATTATAACATTTATGAGACTCCTCCCCAAATTAAATATATCAAGACTCTAGGATCTCCCCAACAGAGTCACCAATTTGTTAGTGCATTTTCTTGCTGAATCTTAAAACATAGCCCTGAGTGCTCAGATAGAATTCTATGATTCCTAGACTCCTGACTCACATAAGAAAAATACTAATTAATAAGGACCAAGTCCTTCTATAGTTTGAGCTCATGGCTCCAGGCAGGTGTACCTAACTCAGATCTACTTCTTCAAAGGATCATAACACTAGTTTATATCCTTGATACAAACTTATTCTTATTTGCTCTTTCAAACATACATGAAAAGTAAACTGTCTTTTAAGTTTTAGTTGATGATGAAATCCTGCAAATTGAGGATATACCAATGCCTTATCCTAGGGTAGAGAGTCAGACAAAGAAACATACATCTACATAAATCTTCTAAATGAAATACAAACAGAACCCAGGTGAAGTGCCTTACAAATCACCCTCTCTTAAACACATTTAATCATCAAATTCTTGTAGAAATACTGAGCTCTCAGAAATTAACCTAAAGATTTTACCCTTTTCTTGAAAGGAACTAAAGACTAAATTCATAAATACCTTATAAATGGCGCATTAAAACTACCTTGCAGATTCAACACACAAAAGCTATAGAATTCAGACAAAAAGACAAAATAGATATGCAAGGGAATTCCAATGTATTTAGGTAGAAATTCAATGCATCAATACATTCCAAAATCTGACAAACATTCCTAAAAAGATCAACAATGGAGTCCAAGCCTCTCCTTACAGTAAAATTTTCAACATCCTTTACAATAGAGAGAAAAACTAGAGATATAGCAAAAGGATGTCAGTTACACCAAATTGACATCTGTCCACTTAGCCTGAAAATATCTCCAATATTCCTCTCAATTGATCTGCAACTGATTCTTCCTCAACTGATCCACCTTCTGTAATCATTTCCCAACAAACTGATTTTATCTCAAAATTGCCAGCTCATACTGCTCTCTCCCACTACTTTGAAACTGAAAATAATCATTTCCATCAGATTTCTTATCTCCTATCATTTCTGAAAACATATAACATGTCCATATTTGGTTAAAAAATAAGCTCTCAGGTATTAAATCTCTGATCAGGTGCTTCATTTAAATTTTTAAATTTTCCTCATAGTTTGAACTATGTTAATCTTTTAAATTCTTTGAAATCTGCATTTTAAATCATTGTTGCACTTTATGCTCAGGAGGCACCAAAATACGCCACTTGTCATCATGTGATTAGTTGCTTAGACTAACCCAAGGTTGACCACCTCTATTTGGAGATCACATGAATGCTTATTCTCTAAATCTCTAGATCATTTCCTTAACCTTGGTTACATCTAGAGAACTAGCGAATCCTTTGTTCTCTAAATCTCTGAATCCAATATCTAACCATTGTCAAACACTTGGAGATTATGCGACTGGCCTCATTCTCCTATTATCTAAATAAAATCTTTCACCTTGGGTTTATTTGGAGATCAAGTGAATGCTTATTCTCTGAATCTCTAAATCATTTCCTTAACCTCAATTACATCTAGCGACTGGGCGAATCCCTTTAGTCTCTGAATCTCAGAATGAAACCTTAACCATAGTTAACATCTAGAGAACTGGCAACTGGCCTCATTCTCTGAATCTCTGAATGCAATTGACTAACCATGGTTACCTTTGGTGATCATATGAACAAGCCATTCTCCAGATCTCTGAATCATGCTTTGACCCTGGGTTAAACTTGGAGAACTAGCGACTAAGCTTCAATCTCGTAATCTCTGAATGAACTTGCTTAACTGCCAGGATCTAGCGACTCAACGATTATGTATTCTCTTAATCTTGGAATCATTTTCCTTAACCACCAAGTACTTGGAGATCATGTGAATAGGTTATCTCATGTTCTTTGAATGTTTGGACTAACTGCCACTTTATCTTGAGATTGCGCGACTAGCCACCATGTGTCACCTTCATCCAGTCATTACGCCACCTATCCTCTACAAAATTTCCTTACCTATGGGCCCACTGGCATGAATCCCAAGGAAAATCCAAGATATCACATGAGCAAAGCCTCCAGTTCTTTGATCTATTTCATTATGTGAGGAGCATTCCATATAAACACTTGAAATGCTGAAACTGGGAGCAATGTGGGATTAAACTTTTGGAGGTTTTTAAATGACTTGTCAAAATATTATCTCTCATGGCCAGCTGGTGCACACATTTAAGTGGGCCCACAAGGGAAAGAGACATCCAAAGTCTCTCTTTCACTTTCTTTACATTATGCTTGAGTCTCCCTTATATATAAATACTAGAAACTCCCCAATCCTAGTGAATGTGGGATAATGTTTCTGAGGTTGTTATGGGCAGTTTAGATAGTGATGCACTTAGTTGACTGTATCTCGTGAACCAAGATGAATTTTTAAAATCTCTCTAGTGAGAATCTAGAGAAATTGATTTGTGACAACATATCCAAAATTTAGCTTGATCCAATGATTGAATTAAAAGTTATGCCCCCTGCAATATGACTTTTTTTTTCTTGCAAGTCCGTGTTTGCAAAATCCATTGTATGGGCTATTTCTTATATCATTGTGTAGGATTATCTTTGCATTTGTTTAAGTTTATTGAACTCCTTCATTGATTTCTCAATACACATCACATTAGTTTATTTAAAACCAAATATGTCCCATACAAATGCAGAGCCTTTGCAGCTTCTTCAGCTTATAACTATAAATTTCATTTGCAATGTGCTTGGGATTTCTTGAAAATCCTCCATATGCTTTGTAATGGCTTCACTATTTTCTCCCTCTACTTAATTGAAATGAAATCGCTTGAATGAAGTCAAGACCAAATCAAGATAAAATCACAATCTCACAGTGCACTTTCTAAAACTTGTTGACAACACTATTTGGCCTCCAAAAATAGCTCCAAAAATTGACCACAAGACCCCACAGGAAAGCGCCACTAGGAAAACATACTAATTTCCAACATTACAACATGCCAGTCAAAGGAAATTTCTCAGAAAGATTTGAGCCCAAAGTTATTTATGATAAAACATGGCCAATTGAAAACCAAATCTATCTATACTGCCAAAATCACTCAAGTTAGCTCTAGAATTGGCTTCAAAAACTCACCCGCTGAAACTTTCATGCACTGAAATCTTGGGCATTGATTCACCCTCACACAAGGAATATGAACCCATTATTAGCATGCCTATAAAATCAAATGGTGAATTATCACCAAACACCAAAGTGAGTCTGTCAGACATATTCAAAATTTAAAACAGTGAAATAAGCGAAAATCAGGTTTGGAATTGGCCTGGGAAAGTGGTCAAACGGATTGGCAAAGACCTCAAAATCCTCAAGCAAGTAGTCTTCCAGGTCTACAATATGAAACAACTCTCAATTATACTTTATATTTCATAGGGCACAAATTACAAGGCCTCAAAGTAGGCCACTCATAAAACTGGACAATAAACACTCAGGGAATTTTGACAAGTTACAAACGGAATGACTTTGGAAAAGTGACTAAACAGACACACGGGGGGCTAAAAATTTTCAAGATGACTCAATATTATGCCTATAGTGTGATGCAATAGCCAGCATGCTATGACCAATCACTGAGAAAAAGATGTAGACCTCCAAAGTGAGCTACTCAGTGAAACTTAGGAAACACACTAAATGCAGATTTTCAGGAACACCTTAAAATGACCACTTCTAAAACTTGTTAGAATTGAAACCCAGGACCCAAAACCTATTAAAAATGTCAAAAGATAGGTGATGAACACTGTATCCAAGTGACTCATCATGAAAATCAATTATCTATACTTTTAATGCACTCAAACTGAGCACCTTACAAAGACTTTCAAAGCACAATTCTGACACTTAGACAAAATTTTCAAAACATGGAGTTAAAAGATAAATTGAACTTTTGAGCTCCAACACAACCTTAGCCACATTTTTTGTCTACTGGTGAAATAATTGCATTGAAATCCCCTCCAAGTATATACAACTTCTCCCTTAATAAACCTATTTGGGTAGAAATAGAATCCCGTAATTATTTCTTAAGACTTGCATTATTAGGACCATAAATATTGAAAGTATAGAAATGGTTCAGAAGCTATTTAGATGTAACCTCCACCAATTACCATTTTTTATCTTGATTAAGAAGTTTAACCTTCATATTTTCCTCTTTCCATAATATCCCAAGACCCCTTGAGGTGTTAGGAATAACAGTCCATAAACACAACTAAGAGGGGGGGGGGATGAATCAGTTGTGAGATAGAATATAAAATTTATTCTTTATAAACCTAAATAGTTAATCATAATATCAACACAATGAATGCAACACCATAACACAATATTTTTTTGTCAAGGAAACCCCGTTAAAGGTAAAATCCTAGTGGGAATTAGCACCCACAAATGATGTACTAAAAGTTTAGTATCCCTGCTGAAAGATTTATCCTTGTTAGGATCTTATTAATGCATTTGGTACATAGTCTCTGTTAAAGGTAAGACCCTATTAGGAGTCAAGATAAACATGGTAGGCTCATTGCCGAGTCACACTGCCTAAAGAAGATTAAATCCACCTTCATGACTCACTCTCTTAAATACAATTGTGTAGAAGATATACAATCCAATGAAATATCTGCTATAAACTATCTTTGCTTGATCAGTTCCAATGAATCTCTTCAATCACAACCTCTTGTCTACATCCATTAGACATAAAAAATACAATCTCACAACTTACATACATACACCACACTTTATTCTCCAAAGATGACTCTTCTTTATACGCTATTACAATAATCAATTAGGTCAGCCAATTAAGACTTCGCCAATGAAAAAATAATTAAATAGACCCTTGCTAAGATACACATGATACCTTACACAAGCATACAATAGTTAAAATACATCAAATATACTCTAGGATCTGAAATCCATTCTCACCATCTTCACAACATGTTACACATCTCCAGTCAGCTCGAAATATGTCTTCCCAAGACCACATGCTTCAGCTGACATCACCAAGAACACATCTACTCCATAATTATAAATGATATTATCTAATATGTCTTCTATCATTCCTTAAGCTCACTTGTTACAAATCATGCTCACATAAGAGTTATCTATGTTGGAGATTTTCCAGCAGGACAGTATTGACTGTATGTTTGTCATTGATGACAACATATGGAAAGTAGCATGCATGTAAGTCTTATGTAGTAAGCTTTACGCATATGTAGCATGGACATGATATCAACATGATATCATGGGTGCAAAGGTTAACTATTAGTATAGACATGTGAGGCCTCACCCTGACCTATCATAGCATTTTTGATCATTCACATTTTGATACTTCAAGATTTGATACATTGATACACTTTTTGATTATCCTGGCAGAGACTTGAGATATTATGTTTGATGTTGATTATTATATTATGTGGATTAAATTACATTTGGGATGGATTAGGACCTAGGACATAATGTTGATTATGGTTATATATGTTTAGAAATGTGACTTGATGGGAAAGACTTAATCATGAATAGATTTGATTATTTCATGGATAATATGTTATGATGTTTATGGAATTACTATGTTTAAACATTACTGAATGAAAATTGTAATTAGAATTGAATTATGCATATTGATTATGTTGCTAATTATGAATTGAATATGTATATTTCATGTGATTTTATTACCTTGGACTACTGATGCTTGAGTTTAGTGTGCAGGAAAGAGAACAATGGAATTATTCAGAGAATCAAGGCTAAACATATGTGAATTGAGTAAGCCAAGGTTTATTTCGATATGGGATTGAAAACCTCATTGTAATGTGATCTTGTTGTAAATGTGAATTTTATGTGTGTTATTAGTTTAACTTCATGTTGTCAATTAGGACATGTCATTGTGGATGTGATGTGTATTTTTTTGGTGTCACTTGACACTTTTGTTGTATATGTGGAAGATGACATGTCAATTAGGGCTTGTGAAGAACCACCTAACCCCATAAAATATTGTATTAAGTCCCACTTTCTTGTAGATGTCATGTAGGGATCACATCAAGTTGGGAACTCGGATTTGGACTTTAGGGGTACTTTAGAGGGGTCAAAAGTGACTCTAGGGTGTAGTTTTAGCCTAAATTAGCTAACCCCAAGTAGGTACCTTAGGTTGGAGGTTAGTTTTTACCTATGGGAAAGCATAGAACCTCATTATGGGCCTCCGAAAAGCCTACTTTTCAAAAGTGGCGAAAATAGAAGTGGCCACATGCATTATAACTTGCCCCACACTCTTTGCCAAACCCACAATTAAGAGGGGAAACAATATGGAAGACCAAGGACTTGGTGTCACGTCTCAATTAATGCTAGTTGTTGAGTACATTTTAGAGGCCTTTTTAGTGGGATGGGAGAGACTTAGTGGGTGTTCACCCACTCTCTAATTTTAGAGACAATTAAGGTTGGAGAAAGGAAACAGGAGAAGGGATAAGGAGATCAAATCATTTCATTCTTCCATTTTTGCATTGGATCAAGGTTGGTGGCTTTACCATGAAGAAAACTTCTTGCTTGAAACTCATAAAGAAGATTATTATGTAGATTGTATGGTAGATTTTCTTATTTTTCTTGCCATGAAAGAATGCTTATTGCATCTCATCTTGTTGTTTGTAGTGTTAAAAGAATATGTGAGAGCCTGTATGTATGTTTATTGTAAATATTTTCATTGTTGTGTTGGAAATGGGATTGCATATGGATTTTGATTCATTTCTTCTTTCTTGCTTTTGAGAATGTTGTTTCATGGGAGTTAAGGCATTAATCACCCTTTGGGAAGGGAATAAGTTGCCTTGGATGAAGGGGTTAGTTGAGCTCTCCATTGTAGTGAGAGTCTCTTCTCTTGGAGAAGAGGGAAAAATTCATGGAGTATGGGCTCCATGAAGCCATCTTTGTATGCTTACATCTTGAGGATGCTAATGAGGAAAGTTTGAGTATGAAATATGAATCATGTAGCCTTGAGAGGCATGGAAATACTTTTGTGAGAAATGTAATATGTTTGGCATTATTCTCCTTGGAAAATCCCACCTTCACCCTACTTCAATGAGTTTGGAAAACTCATTTGTGAAGCTTTGGGAGGGAGTTAATTGTTGTTTGTGCATATATATATTGTTGTGACCATTTTGTTGTGCATACTTGTTTAGCCTTGGTTCTCCAAGCTCGGGGTGGTCTCCTTGAGACCTTGGTTGGGAGGTGAGCTTCCCATGGTTCTCTTTCATTTGTAGGTTTTGATGCCAAGATCCTTGTGGTTAAAGCTTTGGGAGAACTCCTATTTTGGTGTAAATGTGAAGGAAAATTGTGTTGTGACTATGTTGTAAATTCATAATGAAGAAAGCTCTCCTTGTTAAGAAAAATATACTTGTGGATTGTAGAATGTTCTCTATCTCTTCATTTGGTTATTATGAAGTTGTATATTGATAATGTAATGGAAGGAAAATTGTTCAATCTCCTTGTAACTCTCATTTGAGTATTTCTACAAGTTCTATTTCATTGTTAAATAAAAATGTAAGTTAGAAATTAATGAAAGGAATAGAAAGCAATGTATTAGTTTTCATAGCATGTAAAATCTTATTGATATATAAAGTTTGGTAATCTCCTTAATGTATTTGATTGTAAAATTTCAAGTTTAAAACACTCCATTCTTCCTTTGAAAATCTATATTCTACCTCAAATTCTTGAGAGGGAGAAATAAACATGATAACAATGGTTAATTAAACAAGTTAGAATACTAATGTAATAATCACCTATTACTAATATTCAATTTATAATTCCCTTAGTGTAATACACTAATATTAGATAAAAAACATTCTATTGACCTGTTCAATATTAAGGCAAAGAAAATAAAATGTTAGTAGAAGAGGCAAAACAATAACAATAACACTTTCCAGATTTTGAGAGCAAAATGCTCTCTGGAAAATGTATGAGGGAGGAAATAATTCTCTTTACCACAAAGAATATTCCCCCAAGATTCTTTTCCCTAAGTAGGGGTTAGTAAATAATCCCCTAGAATAATCTTCATTAGTAACTAGCCCTAATTAATAAAAGAATTATAAAACAAAAACAAAACATGACTTACCTTTTTGTTTGATTGCTAGTGGACCCCACACATTTCACTTACTCTTCTCTCCCTTAGTTTAGGCATAGGTAATGACGAGAGAAAGCTCTGACACAAAAAAAAATCATACAAAAAAATAAATTAAAATGTTATTCTTTACCTTGCTTGCATGTAGGAAAGGGGGGGGGAACCACCTGCATATGTCATCTTTTGACTTGGGCACCTTCCCCCAAACACCTGTGCCATTTTACCCATCTGCCTCCTTTGGTAATTGACCTGACACAATTTATTGCATGTTTTGACATGCCTTCTTCCACCTTCTTTTTGAAAATTCCCACATTTCTTTTGAATGGGGTAATACCCATGGTGGGTCCCCTAAACTTCATGTCCCCCTTTTAGCATGTACACATATTTCCCCCCAAGAATTTCAAAAATACTATGGTAGACTTGCCTTTGGCTTGGTCTTGCCACCCACTTGGCACGTGGGGCCCATAAGGATGGTAGGGGAGATAGGTAGGTAAGGGTAGTAGGGGATATCTTTTTGGGACTTGATTTGTCCTTTGAGTTATTAAATTTATTTAATAGATATTAATTTTATTCTGTAACTAAATTCATTGTCAATTAAATTAATTACTAATTAATAGATTATGGATATTGTGTTTTAGATTTAACTATTAATAAATCAACTTGTTAGATTTATAGTTTACCTTATTCAATTGACTAGTTAAAATAAAATCATTAATAATAGATTATTTGGGTGTATTTAAATTGTTAATTCATTACCGGTTAATAGGTTATGTTCGAATGAATTCATTTTGTTTTAATCAAATTAAATTATATGAGGGTTATTAGTATGAGTTAATCAATGAATATTATAGCAAGAATATTTTATATCGTTAGTAAACTTTATTTAATTTATGACAAAATAAAAGTAATTTAATATTATGTTTACAATTTTGTTTAATTATCACTTAGTTAAGTAAATTCATATTAACATATGATCCTAGTGGTTTAATGTATTCATAACATTTAACATTAGGCTCAAATAAAGAATATTAGAATAGCTAACTTTCATCTATGATTTGATATCCATATTGAAATAAAAAGGTAGGGATTGGATGAATAACGTACGTAAACCCCTTTAAGGGTCATTGTTCCACATGGTTAATGAAAACTTTACCTAATGAAACATATTGTTGGGAGTTGAACATTCATTTGGTTATACACCCTGACTGTAGCGGTATTGTCACGAAGGGGTACATCCATAAGGATTTTTGGGAGTTTGGTGAAACTAGAACCTTTCCAGTTTGTCGATACTTTACCAAGCTAGTTACCACCTTCAGTTAGAACCTTAGTTAAATATTGTTTCAACAGACCGATCTTAAGATTTACTTCTTAGTTGACTTAATCCTAGGTTGTGGTCAGCATAATCTGTAGTTGGCTTATACTTAACCTATGAACGTTACTCTCTATCACCTTACCTTTAAAAAAAAAAAAATTATTGCATTTTATTGGGAAATTTTTGGGCATGACAAAACAGTTATATAGCAGCTTGTGTCAACAATGTTCCTGATAGAGTAACAAGTAGTGTTCTATGTATGGTTGTCTGTATAGTTATCATAGAGCCTTACACGCTTGGATATATGTTGAAGACATATTATTGTTGTTACATTCATGGATGCAGAGTCTGATGATCAGTAGAAGTAAAGTTATGCAGTCACTATTCACCAGTTGTAGTTTCCTGTGTTTGTTTAGAAGAGTCGATAGAGATTATATTGGTTCTGGAGTTGTTCCTATCATTTGGGTATGCACCCTTAGATTTAAGCTTAGAGGAGAGTTAGTGATGTTTGGTTAAGAGTGCATGAAGTAATTCAGCTTGAGGAGAAAGATCCAGTTGTTTTGGTAGAACTGACAATGTGTAGCGTGCATCTACAATTATCTTATTGGTCAGGTCCCAGAATGTGTTGTGTGCTTAGTAGAGATGACTAAATTATTATTGGAGTTTGTTATGGCTTCTCTAATATGATTTCAAAGTGGTTCTAATAGGCTAACTTGATTATATCATTTAGAGGAAAGATATTTATTGATGATCATTTGTGATTGTTTGAGTGTGGTTAATAGTTGATTAAGGAGAGAAAAGCAGAGTGTGAAAAGTGTTGAGCCATCAGAAGAAGGTCTATGTGACCAAGTAAAGTATTTGTGCTATACATTGGAATTGATCCAGATAGCAAGTCAAAGTGTAGTTCACCAAGATCTAGATATAGTGTGTATCTGTAAAATAGAAGGTTGTAGCCTTCACCCCTTTGAGTAGTGTGCTCTTAGATAGTGCGTCCTCTCCCCTAATAGGGACTATTGTAAAAGACTCCTAATATGGTCCAACCCTTGACTAGGTCTACTATACTAAATATATTGTAAAGCAACTCCTAACAGGGTTAAGGATCTTCTAACAAGGATCATAATACACTAGTACAAAATATTAGTGGGTGTCAATTCCCATCGGGGCTTTTACCTATTTGGGTGTCCTTGTAACCAAAATATTGTGTTGAGTTCAAGTATTCTTTCATTGTGTTTATGCTTTATGTTTAAGTATACTTAATTGGATAAAGAATTGAAACTTATAGATAACTGATTCACCCCCACTCTTAGTTATCTCTTGGGAATATTCCTAACAATTGGTATCAGAGCCAAGTGCCTTGGAGAAAATTTTTAATAGCTTGAGGTTGATCAGATGGCATACTTCAGAAAAGAAAGTCCTAAGTTTGATGGAGAGAATTATCTTGATTGGAAGAACAAGATGGTGACCCATTTACAGTGCATTGCTTTTGAAGTTTTTGATGTAACTATTAAAGCATCAAGATCCCTACTTTAGAAGACCTTGCAAAGGATGATGCTACTGATAAGAAAAATAAATTATTTCATCAGAATGCAATAGCCAAAGAAGCTCTTATCAACACCCTATCTGATGGTGAGTTTTCAGAAATAAAAAAGGTAGATACAGCCCACAAAATATGGAAGCACCTAGACGACATATTTGAAGGAGGCAAACAAGAAAAGGATGTGCATATAAAGACATGGAAGAAAAGATACAATGTATTAGAGATTCTTCCTAAAGAAAATATTAGAGCTTATAATCAAAGGATAAATGAAGTAGTTGCTGGAATCAGAAACAATGGTGGTGAGATTTTAGAGGAGGACATTATGGACAATTTAATGACTACTCTCACTCCTGAATATGAAAGCAAGATCAACATCCTTGATGAGACCATGCAACTTACATAAAATTTCAAGAGAGAGACCTTGATCAACAAAATCTTAGCCTTTGAGATTTCAAGATTGAAGACAGAACCTAAAAGTGAGACATCCTTCAAAGCTACAGTTCATGGTAAGAAATCTGCAAACACTTCTAGTAATTTTGATGATGATGATGAAGAGAAAACACTAGATGATTTCATTGCTATGATCGCCAAAAGAGAAAAGAAAGGAAAAGGAAAGTATGAAGGTCAATTTTCATTTAAATGCTTTTCATGTAATAAGATTGGTCACTTTTCATCTAAATGTCCCCTAAGAACTAGAAAGTTAAAAAATGACTAAAAGCCTAAATTCTCTAAGGAATGTTACTATGCTGGAGATGGAGTTTCAGATGATGATTCAGCTGAAGAAGAAATAGGATTCATTTCTATCATAGAGAAAATGAACAATAAGATACATCACAAAGATAAGAAAGAGAATCAAGAGCTCGCATTGATTTCACAAGCTGATATTAGGACAGATTGGATTATAGATAGTGGCTGTTCACATCACATGATAGGTGATAAAGGCAGGTTTGTTCATCTGGAAAAATAAAATGGTGGCATGGTTAGATTTGGAGACAACACTCCTAAACCCATAGTTGGTAGAGGAGCCATCACCTTGGATGGAAAGAATAGTACTGATGATGTTCTCTATGTAGATGGTTTGAAACATAACCTTCTCAGTGTTGGACAGTTACTTGGAAAAGGTTATTAGTTGGAGTTCAAAGATGAAAAATGCATCATTAACAACAATGATGGTGTTATGATTGGATTAGGCTCAAAGACTAAAGGTAATGTTTTCCAACTCAATTCAAAAGCAAGTTGTTTTGTTGCTAAAGTTGATGACAGTTGGTTGTGGCATAAAAGACTATGTTATATCAATTTTGATAACATAGTAAAGATAAGAAATGTAAAGGCAGTAAGAGATCTACCAAGCATAGCAAAGCCAGTTGATACTATATGCAGGGAATGTGTGATGGGAAAGCATGTGAGAAATTCATTTAGGAGCAAGCAAAATTCAGCAGAGAACAAGTTGGATCTAATTCATACAGACCCATGTGGTCCAACTCAAACAAGATCATACTATAGTGAAAGGTATTTCATTTTGTTTTTTGATGATTATACTAGGATGATGTGAATTGTGTTCTTAAAAGATAATTCAGAAGCATTTGAGAAGTTCAAAATATTCAAAGCTAAGGTTGAGAATGAATTTGGACTAAAGATAAAATGTTTGACATTGGATAGAGGAAGAGAATTCACCTCTAATAGATTCTATGAATGCTGTGAAGAACATGGCATAAAGAGATAGTTAAGTGCACCTAGAACCCCTTAGCATAATGGAGTTGTAGAGAGAAGGAATAGGATCATCCTTGATATAGCGTGCACCATCATGATTGAAGGAAAAATTGCACATGCCTATTGGAGAGATGCAGTCAATACAACAGTCTACACCATCAATAGAATTCAATTGAGGCCAGGTGCTGACAAAACACCATATGAGATATGGTTTGGTAATGTTCCCATAGTAAAATACTTCAAAATATTTGGAAGCAAGTGCTACATCAAGAGGGATGATGTAGTAGGCAAGTTTGATGCAAGAAGTGATGAAGGTATTTTCCTTGGTTACTCTACTAAAAGTAAAGCTTATAGATGTTTCAATTTAAGATTGAAAAAGATCATTGAAAGTACTCATGTTAAGATTGATGAAAAGTTTATGGTTCAAGAAAGATATCATGATTACTCACCCATGATTGAAGAAGAACCCAGACCCTCAACTAGTGAAATAGTTATTGAAAAAATGTTTGACAATATTGATGTGTTATTCAATGACCTTGAGACAAGTGAAGAAGATACTCCTAAGGCTGATGAGTCAGCATCACCTAAAGTTCCAAAGTTTACATCTAGAAATCATTCCAAGAAATACATCATTGGAGATCAGAGCGAAAAAGTCTTTACAAGATCACAAGCAAAGAACTTAGCTAGTAGTGAAGTGACATGTTTACTATCTCAGATTGAACCTTTAAGTGTTGAAGATGCATGTAATGATTCAGATTGGCATGATGCTATGAAAGAAGAACTTGATCAGATTGTCAAGAATGACACTTGGGAATTGGTCCCAAGACCTAGTGATAAGAATGTGATTGGAAAAAAGTGGATATTCAAAAACAAGATGAATGAAGATGGTACAGTAGTAAGAAATAAAGAAAGGTTAGTATGTAAGGGATATGCACAAAGAGAAGGCATTGATTATTCAGACACATTTGCACCTGTGAGCATATTAGAAGCTATTAAGTTGTTTCTAGCCTATTCTACAGTCAAAAAATTCAAAGTATATCAGATGGATGTCAAGTCAGCATTCCTGAATGGAGATTGGAAAGAAGTATACATTGAACAACCAGAAGGATTCACCTTATGAGACAGACTTGATATGGTATGAAAATTGAAGAAGGCCCTCTATGGACTTAAGCAAGCCCCTAGAGCATGGTATGAGAGACTAGATGGATATCTAACAAAGATTGGATTCAAGAAAGGAGCAAAAAATTGTAATCTATTCATTAGAGAGACATCTGAAGGTCTACTACTTGTAGCTATATTTGTTGATGACATTATCTTTGGAGGTAATGACAAACTAAGTGCAAAATTTTCCAAAGAAATGCATAATGAGTTTGAGATGAGTATGATTGGTCCTATCAAATAATTTTTGGGACTAAATGTGCATCAGATAGAAAAAGGAATTTTTATTAATCAGTCCAAATATGTGAAAGAGATATTGAAGAAATTCAAGATGGATGATTGCAAGCTAGTAGGAACACCTATGATCACTGGATGAAAACTTACAAAAGAAGATGACTCACCAGTAGTGGATACAACATTGTACAAGTCTATGATTGGTAAAATCATATATCTTACTCAGACTAGACTTGATATTTCCAATGCATTTGGCATAGTTGGAAGATTTGCAGCAGAACCTAAGCAAAGTCACCTCATGGCAGTAAAGAGAATGTTTAAATACTTGTAGGGAACTATAGATTATGGTATATGGTATCCTAATTCAGAAAATGTTGAGCTTCATGTATACACTGATGCTGATTGGGTAGGATGCACAGATGATAGAAAGAGTGCATCAAGTGGAGCAATGTTTCTTGGTGATAGACTTGTCACCTGGACAAGCAAGAAACATAATTGTATTTCTTAGTCAATAGCAGAAGTGGAGTATGTTGTAGCAACCTTGAACTATTCTATAATTCTTTGGATCAAGTAGATGATAAAGGATTATGGAATTCAAATTGATTATCCTATTGTTATTCATTGTGATAACACTAGCACTATCAATATGTCTAAGAACCCTGTGATGCATGCAAAGACAAAACATATTGAGATCAAGTATCACTTCCTAAGAGAGAAAGTGGCAGAGAAAGAAGTCAAGTTGGACTATGTTAGTACTAAAGATCACTTGGAAGAGATATTCACAAAGACCTTGCCTAAAGATACTTTTGAGTATCTCAGGGAGAAGTTGGGAGTAATTCCATTCCCTGATTTTGCTTAAAAGAAAGAAGGAAAGGCATCAGTCCTCATGGACTGATGGAAGGTTGACTACTCTACCTCAGGAGTAGTACTGGTGCTTAAAATGAATGGTTCCCTTTGCCATTGATGTCAAAGTGGGAGTAATATATAGTCATGAAAAATATAAGTAAAAAGGAGGAATATTATACTAAGGGGGAGCAGTATTCTGTTATGACAACAATTGAGTTGAGGAAGTGGAGAATGTTGGAAAATATTGCAGCAGATGGAGGACTCATCTTTGGGGGAGTTTTGAAAAGGAAATGGAGAATGTTATAAAAGAAAGTTCATTTGGGTTGGTAGTGGTTTTTCATTCCACATGTTGCCATCAATGCCAAAGGGGGAGATTGTTGGAGATTTGCCAGCATGACAATACTGACTGTATGTTTGTCATTGATGACAACATATGGAAAGTAGCATGCATGGAAGTATTATGTAGTAAGCTTTCAACATATGTAGCATGGACATGATATCAGCATGATATCATGGGCACAAAGGTTAACTTTTAGTGCAGACAGTAATATAGCAGCTTGTATCAGCAATGTTCCTAACAGAGTAAGAGGCAGTGTTTTGTGTATGGTTGTCTGTATAGTTATCATAAAGCCTTGTGCACTTGGATATATGTTGAAGACATATTATTGTTGTTACATTCATGGACACAGAGTCTAATGATCAGTACAAGTAAAGTTATGCAGTCGCTATTCACCAGTAGCAGTTTCCTATGTTTGTTTAGAAGAGTCGACAGAGATTATATTGGTTATAGAGTTGTGCCTATCATTTGGGTATGCACCCTTGGATTTAAGCTTAGAGGAGAGTTAGTGATGTTTGGTTAAGAGCACATGAAGTACTTCAACTTGAGGAGAAAGATCCAGTTGTTTTGGTAGAGCCGAAAGTGTGTAGCATGCGTCTACAATTATCTTATTGGACAAGTCCCAGAATGTGTTGTGTGCTTAGTAGAGCCGATTGAATTATTATTGGAGTTTGTTATGGCTTCTCTAATATGATTTCAAGGTGGTTCCAACAAGCTGACTTGATTATATCATTTAGAGGAAAGATATTTATTGACAGTCATTTGTGATTGTTTGAGTGTGGTTAATAGTTGATTAAGGAGAGTAGAGCAGAGTGTGTGAAGTGTTGAGCCATCAGAAGAAGGTCTATGTGACCAAGTAAAGTATTTGTGCTATACATTGGAACTGATCTAGACAATAGGTCAAAGCGTAGTTCACCAAGATCCAAATATAGTGTATCTGTTAAACAGAAGGTTGTAGCCTTCACCCCTTTGAGTAGTGTGCTCTCGGACAGTGCGTCGTCTCCCCTAACAGGGACTATTGTAAAAGACTCCTAACAGGGTCTGACCCTTGAACAGGTCTACTGTACTAAATATATTGTAAAGAAAATCCTAACATGGTTAAGGATCTTCTAACAAGGATCATAATACACTAGTATAGAATATTAGTGGGTGTCAATTCCCACCGGGGTTTTTACCTATTTGGGTTTCCCTGTAACCAAAATATTGTGTTGAGTTCAAGTATTCTTTCATTGTGTTTATGCTTTTTGTTTAAATATACTTAATTGGATAAAGAATTGAAACTTGTAGATAACTAATTCATCCCCCCCCTCTCAATTATCTCTTGGGACTATTCCTAACAATCTATAGGTACTTAATCTATCACTATCCATTGTCACAATATAGTAACTAGTTGTAGACACCTAAAATGCCTTTGCTAAATAAAAACATTTCACTTTTCAAAAACCCCTGACGACATCATCATTAATTAATTAGTTTTTATTGTCATTATCCCTTCTCCTATTTTAATTAAATACATTTAATTAAGAAACCCTAGCCAAAAGAATTTAAATCAAATTTAAATGATTTTGCCCTTATTTATTAAATCATTATTTGATAAATAATGTCACAATCATTAAATAAATTTAATATTTATTTAAAGCCTAAAACCCTAGAATCTTCTAGAGAACCCTAAACCCTTCTAAACTTTCCTAAACCCATCCTAAACCTACTTATAAGGTGATTCCTAACCTTCTTAGTTGAACACACCCTCCTTTGACTTTTGGTCAAACCTCCTCATTAATGAGCCTTACAGATTCATTAATAGCTTCTTACACCCTCTTAAAGGCTCTTACAACCTCATAAAGAGACCCATGTTTTCTCTTTCACCTTGGTTCCCTAGGCACTCTTCCCTAGTGTTTCTCACACATATGTGAGCAACCCTTAACCCTCATCCATCTAACCTTACCCTTAACCATACCCCTAGCTCTACCCCAAACCCTGAGTTTGACACTAACTCCACTTCCTAACCCAAGCCCTTCCAAAAATCCTATATATACCCTCACTTCCAAGAGAAAAATACCAATTCACCTTTCATTTACATAGTCATTTTATAATGCTAAATCATTTCTAGATCATCATAGCTTAATTCTTAAATGTTAGTTTTAATTCATTTCTAAGATTTTTATTTCACATCTTAGCTTAGAATTAATGGATTAATCTAGTTTCTTTCATTTATTTTCATTTCATTTTATCATCTCACATCTCTCATTTGTCTTAAAATCAATCTAGCTTAATCATCTTTAGCTTAATATGCATTCTAGCTTCATTAGGCTCCTTGAGGCACTAGGGGAAAATCATGTGTTCTATACTTCATTCTATGCCACTATGGGGTTCTTAGGGTCCCTATTTGATCCTAATCATTCCTAATTCTCATTAGGGACATACTCCATGTGTTTTGAGAGCACACTCACATCCCTAAATCAAGAGCAAATCGAACGGTGATAGGGTGCTCCCGTTGAGCTCTATCTACAGTGTCTTTGCAAATTATTTTTACTATATTGTAGGAATATTATGTTAGGATAATGTTTGAATGTCCACACTTGTTCTGAACATGTTATTTTTTCTCTGATCACTTTTTGGCAAGTCCGGTGGGACCACAAGCCTTTAAAACTGCATATTTTTAGGGTTTTCTAAGCAAAAAACTCACTTTTTGACAAATCTCATCATGTTCTAGGTGGATTATCATATGAGTAAACTCATTGGAATATTTTATTGTATGAGAAAACTTCCTGGCTCATACTAGAGGTGCCCAATACTTGTAAGGGACCTCTGCGTGTAATTTAGGCCCATTTTAAGCCTACTGGCCCTGTTTACTCGTACCAGGAGTCATAGTGACTTGTATGAGCCCTCAACCTAACTTGTATGAGTAAAATCCACAAAATAAACTTCCCTATTTACTCGTATGGCAAACAAGGGGCATGTGTAAGGTCTCAAACAAGGTTCAAGTTGGTTTTTAGGGTTTTCTAGGGCCTCTTGGTACCTCTTGACTACAAATTTCTAGTTTTTAACCCCATTTTTTTCACGTAATCATTGGAACAAATTAAACCACTAAAAAAAATAATGCCTTAAGTCTCATTAACTTTCTTGAGTGATTAGGAACCAACACACTTCATTTTTAGGCTTAAAATGAACCCTATTTCACTCTTGATTGCCTAGAAATCAACAATTTTGTGCATCTATCCTAAACAAGTCAAAAATAATTATAATCAAATCAAAATCAATAAAAAATCACTTGTGACATTTTAATTTGGATAAAAAGAACTTGTTTCATTGAAATCTAAAGTTTTAGGGTTCTTTTATGCAAGCTAGGAACAATTGAAGTTTTGGAAGCTTAAAAAGAACTAAAAATGTGCATTTCATTCGTATTTGGTTCCTAAATCAATCTTGGAACATTTTTCTTAGATAAAGTGAACTTATTTTGCATTATCTTAAGTGTTTTCCAAGTTTCATGCAATCTAGGAACAAATCTGCATTTCATTACTAAATGGTCCCTAAACAATCCTAAACAATCCTAAATATTCCTAAATCAATCCTAAATCTTTGTTCTTGATTAAAAAAAACTTATTTTTGAAAAATATTGGATGGTCTCAAATTTCATGCATAAAAACACTCTAGAAACACTTCATTTTGGGTCTAAAAATTGAATTCTAGAGCACAAAGTCTTGAATGCAATCTAAAGAAAGTGAACCATAGTCCAAATAAAAAGAGTCATTTTCTTTGAGTCCAAAGCAAGCACAAATCTTTAATGTCCTAAGGTTGGAAAACAAAGAATTTCATTTTAGTTCAAAATTCAAATCAGGATCCTACAAAACACAATCTTGAATGTATGAAGGTAAACCAAACTTGCAATTTATTCAAAAGCTTTCTTGTCTTCCAAGAATGAACAAAGTAAAGTCATAAACACATGTTTTCAAGCATTCATTTCAAATCACTAAATCAAATTTGGGAAAGAAATCTTCTTGGTGTACTTTCTAGAAGTTTCAATTTTGCAAAAGCCTTGTTAGCTAAGTAACATAAAAGAAGTTGAGCTTGGATGAGTTCACTTATTTTACTTTTAGAGAATCCTGTCCAAAGAGAAAAGTGCTTCCTCTTTGGAGAATGAATTCAAACCAGTACTTCCTCAATCGGTATAGAAAAAAAGCATTAAGGAAACTCTCATTTCATCCCCTCAAGTTCTGATAATGTGTGTTGATGGTAGCCCAAGGTAGGTGAATATCCCTACTATTTTGGCATGGTCAACTAGGCTCTTAAGTGAGTCACACACATACAAACTGATTGGTAGGACACCACATACCAAACTAAACATTAGTTAAATTAGAAGCTTCCTGATCTACTCCCAAAGGTATGAAAATATTTGTTCAAGGATCAATCCAAGTGGTTTCTTGAATCAAATGAAGATTACTCACCATATGTATCCCTTTTGGGGTACCAAGTTGTGGGCAAAGATTTTGATACTAGATTGTCTCTAGGTAGTCTGTTTGGTGTGTTTTCAAAGTTCCAAACTCAGTACAAACACTTGTCAAAACATACACATCTTTCGGGAGAATTATCAGAGTCAGTGGTCAATCATTTTCTTGTATCCCACAAAGTTGCTTTTTCCTTTCTTGGGATTTCTTTCAGAGTGTCTTTTGTTGAGTTTTTCCTTTTCCATTTGGAGACATAAAAAACTAACCCAAATCTTGATCAAAGTTACTCAGACATCCTTGCAAAGAGATCCTTCAAAATTGGCCACCCAGAGCATTGTTTCAATCCAATTGCCAAATATTTCCAAACTATGTCCGATTCAACCAAACATAAGAAAGCTAAGCTTCCCAATTCCTGAGTCCATCAAGAGAAAAAGGTTGCAGAAAGGACCCTAAAATATCATCAACCTTCCCTCAAAGATATCCAAGAAGAAGAAAAATATCAAGAGAAATTAGATAACATGGGCTATAATGCCAGAGAGAAACATTTTGCATTTTGGTTCCAAGTTAATCATCGCTATGTCAACCTAGATAGCAAAGACTAGTTTGGCCCATCGTATATCCACCTTTCCTTCAGAATCCCACAAATTGTATCTTGGCATCCTTTGCATCCTAGATCATCCTTAGATTCATAATTGCATCACCATCTATCCTTAGGTGCATTTTTATCATCTTCCTAGTTGCATCATATGTCATCCTTTTTAGCTACATCTAGGTCATCCTCTTAGAAATAGCATCATTTTTTTCTTCCTTCAGCATCCTTCCATCAACAATCCATAATCATAATCATTGTCATTATCCTTCATCCTTAATCCCAAATCTAGAATTCAACATCCAAATCAGAACCCATCATCCTCAAACCAAATCCAGTGATCCAAATCCAAAATACTTAGTGTTGTATCCTTTGAGTTGCTTCAAATCCTTATCCCAAATAAAAAATCTCCACCCTGTGAATAAGCATCATCTAGGCCATCCTTGCTTGTCCTTGTAAGCCTCATCATCTCAAGAAAGAGATTAGTGTGCATTGACAATAATCCCATCTTTCAAAGATCATTAGTCTATCTTAGGTTGACAATCCAATACTATTTGGTCCTACATCTGGAAGCTACAAATCTTTGTCGACACTTAGTAATCCTTCACCATCTTCCACCAATCCTCCATCATCCTTAATTTAAGTAGCCCACCATCCTTCACCATCTCTCACCATCCCACCATTATTTAGATCCGCATCCATCATCCTTAGAGTTTTCTTAGGAGAATCTTGCATCTATTCCATCATTTTCATCATCATTTTTTTGATCTACATTCCATGCCTACTGAGATGCGATCCAAGAGGAAAAGGAATATGGATCCAAATTTGGCTACTAGTTCATCTGATCCCAACAATCCTACCAATGTGATGGTGACCTATAATCCACAAATCCCATAAATTGAGAATGTGTGGGAAGATCCCAATAGACCCCCCCAATTCATTTTCTATGGAAACATTCATGAGCCATCTAGGGCATGCACAAATGGTGAGTGCAATCATTGATCAGAATAGACATGCTATATTGGAAAACTTTGCACAAGAGTGTACTTCCATTCTACCACATCACCAGCCCCTCATCCCCATCAACACCATCCATATCCTAGCTGAGACCTATTCACCCATCATCTGACAAATCCACAATCCTAACTTGCACATATCTCAGGAAGCCTTGCCCATCCTCCATCTCTTGCAAAGCAAATTTACAAGTCCCACAACAAAAGCAATAGCGCAATCCACTCCTTTTTCTGTCATGGGAACACCATCATCTTCTATAGCATCTCAAGATGCCACTTAGGCCCAAAGCTTCCCACAAAACCAACCTCCACCTCCCAAGCAAGCCACTACACAAACACTTCCTCCACCATCCACGAGCCAAGTAACATCACCCTTTCCGTGGGCAATGCAATCATTTCCCTCTTTCACTCAACAAAATTCTGCATCAATACCAACCTTTCCGGGGGCAACACAATCATTTCCCTCCTTCCCTCAACAAGCCTCCACATCAACACCAACCTTCCCATGGGGAACACAAGCATCTTCTTCCACCCCCCAACACACATTCACCCAAGCACACATTCCACCTCCACCTTTCATTTCTCACACACAAGCCCAACAAAATTCCTTCACAATAGGGATGCCCTTCATGGGCCCTCAAAATCCCCCATTCACATCCTATAATCCTATCATCACTTCCACATCCTTTGCATCACAACTTCCACCAAAAACCAATTCTTATTGGGGCATCACTCAAGCAGAAATAAAAGCTCTGGGTATACCAACCCAATCCCACATATCCATGCCTACAAACCAACAAGCCATTTTTCCTCAAGCAATGCAAAAAAAACAATCACAACCTCCACCAGCTTCATTCTTTCCTTCATATACCAACTATCTATCTGTACTACCTACCACCTCTCAAATAATTCCACCACCACAACAACATAATTCATCTCATCTTGCCAGCTACCTTGTGCAACTACCTCCTATCACAAGCTTCCCAACATCTATTCCACCCCTAAGAAATGTAGGAATGCACCCCACCTACATCAGCCAAGCCCAAAGCCAAGTACACTAAGGCCAATACTATCAACAAGCTACACCATTCTATCAGCCTCGTCCATAGCCACAATACTTCCCAATGCAACATCAACAAGCATCATCCTCCCCATCATCTCCCAAAAACAACAAGCCATTCCATATCCTCCACAACAATATGCTTTTGCACCTCAACAACAATATCCTTCGCAACAACCATCAGAAATGAAGAAATGAAGAACACTCTTAAGGAGCTGAAGGCCGAAACATAGAGCAAGGCCTTCAATTTTGATGAGGTCTATCCCTTTCCTTTTGACAGATCAATCACAAGGATCCCCTTTCCCAAATACTTCAAGCCACCTAAGTTTGATAAATATCAAGGGAAAGGAGATCCAGTCAGCCATGTAAAGGAGTTCTATATGGCATGTCAAGAAGTAGCATATAGTGATAACTTCCTTATGCACCTATTCCACAAGAGCTTGGGAGGAACCACTATTGAGTGGTTCTACAAGATACCCTATGGAACAGTCACAACCTTTGCTAAAATCTCTAAGAAGTTCATTTCCCAATATTCCCACAATGTCAAGAATGAGTTATCTTTGCTAGACCTTTGGAACTCGAAGTAGAAAGGAGGAAAAATCCTAGCCGATTACTTGCAATGATGGAAGAACCTCACTACCAAGTTATCATATCAACCCCCTAAGAAACATCTTATGAAGATCTTCATTGATAACCTCCATCCCAAACTATCCCACTTCATTAGGATAAACTACATCCAAACATATCAAGATATCAAAGGCAAAGGGATAGATATTGAAAGAGGTCTCTTAGACAAAGGTACAATCTGACATTACGAGGATCATTCCCATAGAAAGCACAGTAATGATAAACCCCTCTACTGGAATAGAAACAAGAATGCTATTACCAATGGAGCCACTGAAACCAAGCATGTCCAAATTTTTGTGGCTGGTCCTATACCTACTTCTGCATATCAACAATGACAACCTCAAAAAAATTAGCAACCCATACAAAATTACCCACAATAAGCAAACCAAGGCAACCAAGAAAATTAGGCCAATGCCATATCCACTACTCAAAATCAGAATAGGCCATGAGTCCAAAACCATTAATGATGTACCTTCAAACCTCTTGGTGAACCACTGGACATAATATTTCATTGAATGGCTAAGGCCAATCTAATCACTTACCCACCAGCTCAATAATTTGATGACACTACTTCCAAGCCTAACTGGTACAAAGATCACAAATACTATAATTATCATCATGTTAAAGATCACATAGTGGAGTAAGTCATTATCTATCAAACTCCCATCCCACCCATCCTAAATCCCAGTCCCCTTTATCCAATATACATCCCCACCACCAACCCATCAATCCCAAGGTGTTCTATCCTCTAGCCTATACCACACAACACTAAGTTACTATCCCAAATCATGTACATATTCTATATGTATCTTGTATAGAAAAATCCTCCTATCCTAATCCCTGAGCTTTTGTAAATATCTATTATATATATCTCCCCATCCATTGTACATATTGTCATGTCTTGTTGTACATATCCTCATCAGTCTTGAAATAACATTTGATCAGATAACTTGTCCCACCCAGCCTCATACTTCAACAACATCTTTTGTCGACTATCCTTCATCACAACGATTATCCTTAACTCATGATTTTCTAGTGAACAACACCACATTCTCCTCATCAATCAATGGGTCCTTGAGAATGTATCCTTCATCCTCTCTGACCTAATCTTCCATCCATCAAAAAGGGTCCATGTAGGATGTATCCTTCCTCATGTTCAAACCTAATCTCCCCCCATCAATAAAATCAATCCTTCCCCTTGGCAAAGGATGTTTTGTGGATTTATCACTTTGGTCTTGGATTTTGTACTTTGGGTTTGTTAATCTTTTATGGCTTCTCATTATTCCTCTCCTCAAAGTCACCATGATCCTTTATATCATGGTGTGCTATGAATGAGGGAAATCTAAGACAAGGTCTTTTGATCTTTTTCTTCTTTCTGTGTGTCAGTCGGACTTGACCCTTGCATGTTTCACATGCGATCTTCTGGCTTACATGGTGCACTTGGGGAAATGTCATTTGTTTGTGGTTTCTCCAGCATAATTTCTACCATGTTTTTTGTTGGGTTCATGCATGATGCTGAGGTACCCCTTGCGTGTCTTTTAACATCAGTCCTATGCAATGCTGGTGACAAGGACTTGTGTTCCCAGTAACCTTGGCAAGTCTCTAGCATTTCTATACCAAACTAGGTTGTGCTCTCCATATTTACACAAGGAGCTCCCAAATCCCCCATCCAGCATTATGGGGAGTCAGTCTCTATTTGCGAAAGAATCCAAGTGTGATTTTGGATTGACTAAGATTCTCTACCTAGGACATGCGATAGGGGTTGATGGAGTTAAGGTTCACTAGGAGAAAATACAGGAAATTCAAGATTTGCCACCACTGAGGAATGTGTCAAATTTGAGGGGTTTCCTTGGATTGTGTTCTTATTATAGGAGGTTCACAAAGGGATTCTCATAGACAACAGATCCCCTTACCAATCTTACTTAGAAAGAGGCTTTTAGGTGGATGGATGAGGCAGAGGTAGTCTTTGATAGAGTTAAGACAATCATGAGTACTTTCTCAGTTCTAGCACTTCTGAACTTCTCTCATCCATTTTTTATAGAGTGTGATGCTTGAGGGAATGGGATTGGTGTGGTATTGATGTAGGATAGACATCCCATAGCTTTTGAGTGTAGGAATCTTAAGGATCCTGAGAGATTGTATTCTACTTATGAAAGGAGATGCTTGCCATTATGCATGCCCTAGCCAAATTCAAGCTATATCTAGTGGGTGACAAGTTTACAATTAAAATAGATCACAATAGCTTGCGCTACTTCTTGGAACAGAAAGAGTTGAACAAAAGACAAAAAAAGTGGTCAGTAAAATTTAGGCATATGATTTTAACATTGAGTATGTCAAAGGTAAAAATAACATTGTGGCTGATGTACTTTCCAGGAGGCCCTCAGTAGCAGCTTGTTCTTTATAAGAGATCTTCATAGATTGGAAATCTCATTTTCTGGTTGAGTATTCTAAAAATACTCAAGCTTGTCATATTTTGGATGGTCATCTTCTAGATAATAGGTACAAGGTAGTCGATGATATTATCTTCTATAAGGGTAGGATCTACCTAGTGCAATGTTCTAAGATGAAGGCTAAGGTAATGAGGTTTGTTCATGGTGCCCATAGTAGGACATCAGGGGTTTTTCAAAACTTACAAGTAGGTTAGAGAGAGGTTCTCATGGAAGGGACTTAAGGATGATGTCCTTCAACATGTGAGCAAGTGCCATACTTGTCAGCAAAACAAGTCTGAGCATGAGTATCTAGCCAATTTATTGCAGCTCCTTCCTATTCCAGCTCAGAGGTGGGAGGGTATTTTGATGGATTTTATTATTGGTTTGTTGAGAGTGGAGGGAAAGGATAGAATATTTGTGGTGGTGGACAAACTTACTAAGTTCTCTCATTTCTTTGCTATCACAATAGATTGGTTAGCTTCGTAGGTGGTTGAATTATTCTTCTGAGAGATTTTTAGGTTGCATGGTCTCTCTAAGACCATTGTGAGTGATAGAGACAATAAGTTCCTCAGTACCTTTTGGTAGGAGTTTTTTAGATTGGAAGGAACAAAGTTGACTCCCTATACTAGTTACCACCTAGAGACAGATGGCCAGATGAATATTGTGAATAAATGGGTGGAAGGTTATCTCCAGAATTATGTAGCAGGGAAGCAAAGGGCATGCGATAAATGGTTGGATTTGGGGGAGTTTTCCTACAAATCCACCTATCACATGGCCATTGGCATGTCACCATTTTAGACTCTTTATGGTAGAGAGCCACTATCATTTATAGACTTGGATCTATAGGACAACATGGCACCGATTGCGAGAGACTGGCTAGAGGATCATTAAGATATTCTTAGGTCTCTCAGGGAGAACATTCAGAGGGCACATAATAAAAAAAATATGTATGTTGATTGACATCAGACAAAGTGGAGCTTTCATTCAAGGGATATGGTTTACCTTTGTCTTCATCCATACAAACAGAGTTCAGTGAAAAAGAGTGGGTTAGAAAATCTCAAGCCACTATTTTATGGTCCCTATTGCATTTCTAGGAGAGTTGGTGAGGTGTCTTATGAGATCGAGCTACCAAAAAATAGTAGGATTCATAATGTGTTTCACGTGTCTTGCCTCAAGAAGGCAATTGGGAAGTAGATAGTCCCTTCAGTTGGATTACCCCCGCTTGATGAGGAAGGTAAATTGGTTTTGGTTCCAACTAAGGTGATTAAGGTTAGAGAAAGGAAACTATGGAACAAAGCTATTAGAGAATATTTGATTCACTAGAAGGACTTACCTATCAAGGATGCCACATGAGAGGGTGAGTCTATTTTGTAGTATCCTACATTGAGATTTCTTGAGGGCAAGCAATCCCAGAAAGGGAGGATTGTAATGTCCCCTTCTCCGTGTTAGGCCATTATGGTGCTTGATTAGTCTATCTCCCCATCCGAATAGACTAATGGCTTCTTTCAGAGGATGCCAGTTAGTCATAGGATTCAATGGGTGAATA
This sequence comes from Chamaecyparis obtusa, assembly GCA_027943335.1. NCBI lineage: Eukaryota > Viridiplantae > Streptophyta > Pinopsida > Cupressales > Cupressaceae > Chamaecyparis > Chamaecyparis obtusa. Next base: position 1,801,045 of record BSBK01000615.1, read on the forward strand.
TTATTATTTGGGGTCCTTTTTCTATGGTTAAGTCACTTTATTTTATAAAGTGAGATTATAAAAGTTACTTTATGACTTAAGTCACTTTATATTAAAAAGTAACTTAAGTGAATTTATGTGAGCACACTTTATCCCACATTGCTAAGTTTTCCATGATTTCCCTCATATAAAGGTTATAAAAGAAAAAAGTACACCTTGGGATCAACACGATGAGATTTATAATTTTTTTTAAAAAACAAATCAGGTTGCTCATGTGACTAGTTATTTCTCAAGGATGGAAACCCTTAAGGAAAATCTGAGGAGTTGGACGTAGCCCCAACATCTCGGTAATAGTGGAGTCATTCATATTTCACATTGGAGGTTAACTGTGTGAGTAGAGAAATCATTGTTATAACATTTTCTTCTTAGGTTCAGATTCAACAAGAAAGGAAGAAAGTATCATTCTCAATTAGTAAGTACAATAGTCTAGACATTGGCTTTGAGAGTTCATCTCAAATTTTAGATTGTTTTTATTATTGTTGTAATATCTACAAGGAAAGCATCCCAACAAATACATAGGAAATTATGGCCATATTGGAATTCCCACGTATATGGGTGTTTAGTATTAATAATGTCTTCTTGATTAAGGAAGGGTTGATATGTATTCCCAACATGTTTAAACTTCCCAAACCACTGACTGAACATTTTCATTCATTGTAGGATTGAAAGGAATTACAACAACCATTTTCTTTCAAGAGTTTTCATTACGCACAATAGCTCTCAAGTTTCACATCAATTGTTGAACCACAAACTGGGTGTCAAGTGTTGTAACATGGATTTATCTACATTAGTTAATAACGTGGGATTGGAAGGGAACACACACAATGCTGGATGTTGGTATTGCTACATATGAATGCACATAGGTATTGAATATATGTCATGCTGGACTGGGTATTACCATTGTGAATGCACATTGGTATTGGGATGTTCATGTGGGCATGATTTGATACCAGATCGAGGAGAAGAAATTGCTACAATAGTCTTTGGATGAGAATATGGGAGACATACATGTATAGAGGAAAGCTCACATGAAGAAAGATGGGTGCCATAGCTTGAAGCTTAGACTCAAATGAATAGGAGACCAAGTATAGCAGTCCGAATGCTGACAAAAATGTGAAGTTGCCTTAGTAGGAGTGTTGGAAATTGAGTACATCTTACTGGAGACTTCCTAGGTAGTTGACAACACTAGAAAATCCATCAACACCACTCTTCATATTGACTCAATCTATTCCAGACGTTTGCTTAGCAGGTGTATGTTTTTCTTGGGATTATTTCTAGTTATAGTATTGAGGAAACATTGTTTGTAATGTGATTATAGTTTTCATAGATGCTTGTTTTGATCATTCAATGATTAATATTCTGGTGCAGTTAAGGATGGTGGATCCAATGAAGGATAGTCCAAACCTTGTAGCCAATAGAATTACACAACAAAATAATCAACACAATAGATAAAACAACAATTGTTCCAAGTAATTTGCATTAATATGCCCAACTGTAAGGCCTTTCGAGTTAGGGCCAATTACAAATAGAAACAATTCTGCAAGATCCACAAAAAAATCCAATACAATCTTTGCTAGTTCAGCTTTGAAGACAATCAGAAGCTAATGAAAAACCTAAGGAAGATCTAAAATTGAGCTCACAAGCCTCCAAGCAATCTCCTTGTCTCCAAGTATGCAACCAATAGCCCTACTACATACAACTATTAGATAATAATCTGATTTGCAAGATCATGCAAGATCTTTTCCACAACTTCATCAACTTCAACTTTCATAACCTTAGATGTGATTGACTAAATCTTCCAAGTCAGGAACTTCTATCAATCTCCTAATGATCTTCTAATCTTTCCTTCTCTCCTCCTCTCTCTGCCCTAAACATCTACCCAAACATCCTATAAATACTAGTCATCAGCCACAAGTCGGCTAGATGAAACCCTTAACTCCCCAAAACAACTAATTAAATTCCATACAAGTTGGCTTACAAATGTATATAAACATTTAATTCAGCATGTCGGCCTATAAAAATAGCTACCAACAATAAATGCACCAAGTTGGCTCAAAAAATCACACATAAATCTAGTTGGTAAACCAGAACTAATGAGTGACGGTGAATTAACCAAGCATCGCCGAGCACTAGTATCAACCAAGCACCACAGACATGACCGATTAACACTTTCACTAAGCGCAAGGGACTACCGAGTTCCTTCAATGATCGAGCTTCCTTTAATGATTGAGGCCTTTGGTCAAGGCAATAATCGAGTAACACCAGCCAAAATACAAAGACCCCATGCAGTTTCACCAAGGACAAGAATGGCCCTACCTTAACCTTGGATGCCCCTACATTAGACACCGTAGGTTCCAAAAGATGTTCATATGTGAGGAGAACATCTTCCAAGATTTAGCACGTAAATCCCAAACTGGTTCTTCACATACAAGTCCTCCACCTTTTTTGCTTGCAAATTCTTCCACTTCAGTTTCCTCTATCTCTTCAAGTCTTTTCTTGACAACATATAGGTCGGTTCTCCAAATTGATCATTCATTTCCTCTGGATCCATAATCTCAACTCAGCTACCAATACTCAAGCTTCTCCTATCGAGTGTTGTATCCATCAAAGGGATCAGTGAAAAATTCCTATCATCCTTCTCAATAGTAAACACATTTCAAACACAGTCATAAATAGCTCTGCAATCATATTGCCAAGGTCTACTGAGCAATATATCACAATTATTCATCTTCACAATGTCACATAACACAAGATCCTTGTACTGGCCAATCTGAACATTAATGAAACATTGTTCTCTTACTTCCAAAGCATGAACATCTTGTAACCAGCCAAGCCTATAAGGACAAGGATGATTCATTCTATTCAACCTAAGTTTCTAAACTAGGTCCTTAGCAACAAGGTTATCGGTACTACCACTATCTACAATAACATCATAGAGTTTACCTTTAGACTTGCATTGGGTCCTAAACAAGTTACTCTGACAAGGTTCCTCCTTTGTACCAAACAATGTTCACCAAAGCAACAAGTTCTTTGATTCAGGTTCATTCTGAATGTTCTCATTCATCACAGTAGTTCTTCAGTCAACCTTCTTCTGTGTACACTCAAAAGAATGGTGTCCTTCCTCACCACAGTTATAGCAAGTACCCTTTGTAATACCCCAAAAATGGGCTATATGTTCATTAACCTCCTACATCTACAAATCAAATGAAATCAACATCGAAGTCCTAATCTAAGGCACATCTAAACATCATCAAATCATAATTGATTATCTTAAATTCTGCATCGAGGAATATTCCTAGCAATATTCTTAATTATCTTAATTATATTTAATTTAATGATTATTTGGCGATAAATCACATTTATCCTAAGTTTGATTAATTGAATATTTTCATATTTAATTAATTAGATTTAATATCTTGCCACTTAATTATGTAATTAAATTTAATTCTATCTATTATTAATTGTATTATTTAATTTTGACAATAAATCTAATATCATATGAATAATTGATTAAATTCTTATTTAATTAATTAAAGCAAGTTGTCATTATTTAATAATATAGTTTTTAATAAAAGTTTGATTAAATAATTGATTAACCCATAAATCAATTGTTTTATTTTTAAAAGCAGTAAGTTGGAAATAAATCACTTTATTATTAAATTAATTCATAAATAAAACATGCACAATCATAAAAGCAGACAACTATCAATTATCAATTAAAGCTAAATTCTATTTTGAGTTAAAACTTAGCTTTTGCATATTTTTGTGAGTTAATTATCCTTTATTTAAAAATAACTCAAAAATCAACTTGAGTTATTTGAGTGATTTATGACTTTTTTTCCCATGCACCTCCAAAGCCCTAGATTTCTATAAAATCAAGGCTTCAGCTCATCTCAAATCATCTCATAATTTTGCAAGCTTACTTTGCCAAAGTCATCTACGAATTGCACAACTATTTTGAAGAATTGGAATTTGGAGAATCAAAGCTTATTGCGAATCAAGGCTATTGTGAGATCAATTTTTTTTTTTTTTACATTCATTTAGATTCTTTTTCATATCATTGTTAGATCATTTTAGCATATCAATTTCCATATTAGCATAGATTCATATCAGTTTTTATCATTCTTATTGCATAAAAAATTTAAAATTATAGATTAATTGCATTCAATTCATATCTAGATTAATTGCATTCAAATCCTTCGTTTAGGTGTCGTCTAGGTCACTGATCTCGATAACAATATGAGAACATTAATCTCGCACCTACTAGAAGGCAGTAAATCGCTTGGTTAAATTAGATTTCAATTTTGCATGATTTTGATTTTTGCTAACCTCTAATGTTTTACTGAAGTGTTGTGTCTACAAATTAGGTACAATTTTCACACACACATTTTCTGGCGCCCATCGTGGGGCAACCCACCTTTGCATGCCGGTTTTGATTTTTTTTGGGAGCTAAAACCCCAAAGTTTCAAAGATTTAATTTTATCTCCCAAAAAACTTGGTGTTTTGGTCTAAAATTTTTTTGGCAGGTTGGTGACATATTAGGGAAGCTACAGTAAACAATTTAGAATTTTCTAAGATGTTTTGAATTTTTAATAATTTTTTCTTAAAATTTCAAAAAAAATTAATATCTAATGAAAATCATCATATTTTTTGAAATTTTTTATATTTTCAGAAAGATATTTAAATTATATATGGGGTTCATTCTTTTTGTTTTAAATTTGGACATGATATAATAGCTCAAATAGTCAATTTACAAAAACTGGTCTATTTTGATAAAATGGGTCTCTAGGGCACAAATGAAGAGATTTTTCTAAAATTTTTGTATTTTTGGAAATATCTCTATTTTTTAGTAGGGGTCTCTATTCTAAATTTCTATTTTTGTGGCCAAAATCATAAAAAAAAAATCAGATCTTGTTGACTAGGTCAAATGCAGTGCAAAAAAATTAAAATTTTGTGATGGGTATGCACTTATTTTTCATATGATTCAATGCATGATATGAGTTTTCATTTGGATTAATTTCTAGTTATTATTGCTCCTAACAATTGATTTTTAGATCTAACCCTAGGGTTTTCATAAGTTGAATATATTTTGCATATCTTGTTTGCTTGTTTGCTTGTTGGAGAGTTCGTCACTTGCTTGCATGGAAAAGCTCAACAAGAATTGCAAAAAATCAAGTAAAATCTACTAAGTGTGTTGCAAGGATCCCAGGTATTCTCCTTCATCTAATAAAATTTCAATTTGGCCTTAAAATAAATCTCTTGTGTGTCTAGCTTGGGTGATTCTTTTCATGCTTTTGTTTTACACACTTGCATAATTGATACTAGGTTGTGACCCCTTAAGGATTCATTAAGTAGTCTTAGATACTTGTGATTGATCTTGATTGCTATTTTGGGTTATTGGACTCGCTAATCCACTGGCCCCTCATTTCTGCCCTGTGGTTGCAATCTCAGTGCCATAAAGGGGAGGGGTCAATAGGATAGAAGCGTTAAGTGTTCCACTTGGCAACTCTTTTGTGCTTTTAGGAACTCACTTATTTTCTAAGTTGGGGACTTATTTTCAGCTTGTGTGAGGTGTTAAGTGTTTCACCTTGTGGACTCATCTCATATTTTCTTTAAGCGTTAAGTGTTCCTCTTTCTTCTTTTTGGGTACTTTTGGTAGATTTGCTTTCAGGAATATATCTGTGCTCACATAGTAATTAGGCCCTATGAACACTATTCGTGATTCTTGAGAGATTGGATTCCTAGTGAAATCTTTCTTGATGATAGAATCCTTGTAGGTAGGGAGGATACTTAGTGCATTTCACATTCAACTTGGTTAGTGTGTCTTCTCTTATTGATCGATACATTCTCTCCCAGGAGAGGTTGATAGATCACATGGGGTTGACATCACGAGCTTTGGTGAATCAAAATTGGTTAGTGCACCTTCTCTTATTGATTGATACATTATCTCCTCAGAGAGGTTGATAGATCACGTGGAGTTGGCATCATAGACCTTGGTGAAGCAAAACTTTGTCTTAGCGTGTTGGATTAATCTGCTTGCTTTGTTTGGGTTAAAAGTGAAAAGGTGTCAAAAGCCTTGGATCTGGAGCCAAGTCCCCTTGTGGTATACTATGGTGAGTCATCTTTAGAGAGGGTTAACCGTAGTGGACAATCCCTTCATAGGGAAAACTACATTGACGGAACCTCAAGCGGTCATAGTCATTTTCACCGTGGTAGTGACAGCCGCTATATAAATGTCCTTGTGGAAGAAATCTCCATGGGTATGGTTCATTGTTGGGTTGTCAGATCTCCCTAGCAGCTTCTGAAGATTAAGTTCTCAGACTATGTCAAAACCCTGGTGCACCAGGATTGGAGTTCACCCCTTTGGATCATAAAAGTTGTAGAGTCAAACCATTACTAAAAACCCTAGCGAGGCCAAATTTTCATTTTCTAGGGTATATGTGCATCATTGCAAAACATTTTTGGAACATACACAATTAGCGCTTCTGAGGATTAGAATGAATAAGTCACTTGATTGTTCATGCACAAGGTTGCTTTTGCCCTTGTTCATTATTTTCAGACATGCTTGAAATCACTTGCTTGCTATTTTGGATGCTTGTTTATCTATCTGGTTATTGAAAATGGACAAATCTGTTACAATCCTCAAATCTGGACATTGAAATTTGCAAACAATTCAAATCTAAAAACTCAAAATTTGCAAAATCTAAGTAAAATCCTTTTCTGGAGTCAAAAGTCATCTCAGGAGGTCAGAAATTCATATGAGTTTTTCCAAGTGTCGTTTCATTACAACCCATCTATCGTATGATTGAGTACCTAGTGTTGTACGAGTTTCCATGCTAGCAAATCTTCAAAGTCAAAATCTTGTAACTATCGCATGATATTTTCAACTATTGTTTCATTGCTACCCAAAAGTCATATGAGTTTTCTCAAAGTGTCATTTCATTATTGCCCATCTATCATATGAGTCTACAAATTGTCATTTGGGAAAATTTTTGAAAGTTGTCAGAAAGTTATCAGAATTGCCAGATACCCAGCTTTTTTAGCCTAGTTCCAGAATCTGTCATACAAATCACTGTGTCAGGAACAGAGCAGTAGCCATTGAGAATCAGTACACATGTCTCAAAGAATCAGTACACAAGAAGAAGAAGCTCTAATCACCGCTATGATGAAGCAGCTGCAAGCTATGCAAGTCCAGCTTGACAAACTTGAGAAAGAAAAGGAACCTAAAGAGTTCTACATGGAAACTCTATGCTCTTTTCCATTTGATAGAAAATTGTACATGTCACCATGCCCTCAAACAAAATGTGAGCAACGTGAAAACCCTTATGATACTTCTTCCACAGAGAGTGACACATCAAGCTTTGGAGACTATGATGACTATGACGATAGACAATGTAATGATACCTATGACACTTCTGTTCCTAAGAGTCCTCATCATGTGTTCCTACTTACTACAAATGGGCCGTCACATTGGATAGATTGTGATGGTGATCCATATGATTCTGATTTTGAAAGAGATTTTGATGGCTTTTGTGGACAATACCTTGATTATGATCCATCTACTACTGCTGAGGACTATAAAATGCATCGTGCTAGCTTGAAGCATCAATATTATAAGAATCCTTCTCCTAAAGACTCTCCTGCTGAAAATAAAGATTATCTTGTCAAGAAAGATCATGTTAATGTTGAACCTTTGTCTAGCAATGGTTCCCTTCCATCCCCTACTTCCTCCAATACCCATGCATTTCCTAAAGCTTCTGAGTCTTTCAAATCTTTCACAAAACCTTCATCCGACACAAGCCCTGATACTTTTCATGCGGTTCCCTATAGTTATCCTCCAGGGCTACCTCTTCAAGATACTCAAGCTAACCTTCACTTGGCTGCAAATAATTTCAATAATGATAAACTTAAAAATCCTAAGCCTTCATATGCTATAATCCCTACTTCAGCTAGTCCTTCACCATCTCTGCAATAGTCTTCCATAGAATCCCAACATGCTTTCATATCCTTAGAAGTGGCTCCATGTCAAGAGGACTCTAAAAATGATGAAGAAAAGAACATAAAGAAAGATCAAGATAAAAAACCCTCCATGTTGTCCACTCCTTTTCATGATGTCTCTTATCCATTCCATGGTTCTTTTGATCCTGCACAACCTTTTTCATGCATTCCATCATGTCTTAAGTCTTCTCCTAAGCAAGATCAAGCTACTACTTACACTGTTGAGCTTATTAACAATCAAAATAACCTTACTACACTTGCACTTTCCAAAGATGATACTTCCATTAAGGTTGTTAAAAATGGTGTTGTTACTTCCAATGTTAAGCCTATTGAAAATCAAGAGAAAAATTATGCGCTTATGCTATCCGAAGATCCTTGTCAAGATCAAAGTCTTCCATCTTCTTATTCTACCACTCCATGTTCACTTCCACTTTCTACTCTTCCTAAGTCTTTGCAATCTTTGAACAATCCTATCAAAGAAGGGGCTCATATTCAAGATGTCCATGATTCTATTGAAAATTCTAATGCTCACTCTAAAGATGCTGATATCCTTGGTTGTCATATAGATGTTGATGAACTTATTGATTATCCTTTTGCGTCTTCCACTTCCATCCTTGGACCTCTTCCACCACTACTAAGGGCTTCACATTTGCCTTCTATCTTGGGTCCTTATGTCCCTTCACTTTCCCCTCTTAACTCTCCTAATTTTCCATCCATCTTGGGTCCTTACATCCCTTCATCTCCCATCTTTCCTTAAGATCAACATAGATGCATACCCTTGAATCCTTTTCATTCACCCACCCATCTAAACCAGTCATATTCTCCTTTTTCCTCCACAAGTCCCAAGTCTTTTGGAAGTAACTTGAATGTTCCATACAAGAAAAAGAAGCAATACAAGAATCCATCAAAAAAATAAGATCACCATGTCTCCTCTAATAGACATGAAAATATAAAGTCAAAAGAGATATCTAAGAAAAAAACTACAAGACAAGTATGGGTTCCAAAATCCATCATTAAAGATATTCTCTCCAAATTACCAAAAAGAAATGAAAAGCCTATGGCTATATGGATTCCAAAGTCTCTCTTGAAAGATTCTAGTGTTGAGAAAAAAGTTAAGTTGACATTCAAGCTTCCAAAGACTTCCACTTAATCTTCTTCCAAAAACATTCTTTCATTCCATACGCCTAAACCACAACCTTTGCTATCCATTCACCATATTCCTTCATGTATTCCTTCATTCACATTTCCTCCACCCTCTCACCACCGTTCAAGGTATGTGTTGATGTTGAGCTTGCCTTCCTTTCCATCTACCCTTTCATAATCCTTCCATGCATTATCCTTCTACCTTCTATCATTTTTACTCATTTGCCTATTCCTCCTATCTTCCAACCTCACTCACTTTACATAAAACCTTATCCTCCATTTTCTTCTTCCAATCTAACAAGAGTTGAATCCCACACGAAGGTTCCTCCAATGAAATAGCAAGTAGAATCCTTTTTCAGGATCAAAATTCAAATATGAGATCATTCATATTATTAACTGCTTGCATATTCGACCTTCTATCATCACAGAAATCTAGTATTCAACTTAACTGATTATCTAACATCAAACTATCAAAATTTCAACTTGGTCAACTATGGTCAACTCATGGTTTAACCTAGTCAAACTTGGTCTTTTGGGACCTTCCAACGATGCAGAATGCATTCTTGAACATGTATAACCACTTTTCCAATCAATTAACATGCTTCTGAAATATTAACACTGACTTTTCTTGTCAGATTTCAATTTTAATCTCGAAGGGGGCATGGTATTGCACATCAATCAAAGTCTGTAAATCAAATTCTATCAATCTTTCCTCAGTAATCAAGACAACAACCACATCTAGTTGCGGATTCATCAAAAGTCCTCATCGCTCGGGGCAAATCTATCATCACTTGGGGCATATCAGATTCATTGATCCATATCAATCTGATATCCTCCTAATCTTGTAAACTGTATCAATTTTTGCACCCATTAGATCATAGTGTTCTTTCCTTGGTTCTTCGGTAACTGAAGGATTCAGATGTGATACCTGCTAGTTCTGCTAAGACAATCGAGTCTAGAACCGGTCACTCACTTCTTTGCAATCCTAAGGTTTGGAATCAGGTGTTTTGACATTTTTTCGCAATCATAGGTTCATTTGCTGTTATAGTGAACATTATCTTTGGTCATTCAGGACCTATTATCTTCATATCAAATCAATATCAATCAGCTTCTGTCTCATATCAATTATCAATTTCGAATCAGTTTCATATCTTTATCAAACATAGACTGTCTTTGAACCACTGCACTTTGCACATCAATTCAAAGAGGGGCAAAATGTAATACCCCAAAAATGGGCTATATGTTCATTAACCTCCTACATCTACAAATCAAACAAAATCAACATCGAAGTCCTAATCTAAGGCACATCTAAACATCATCAAATCATAATTGATTATTTTAAATTCTACATCGGGGAATATTCCTAGCAATATTCCTAATTATCTTAATTATCTTTAATTTAATGATTATTTGGTGATAAATCACATTTATCCTAAGTTTGATTAATTGAATATTTTCATATTTAATTAATTAGATTTAATATCTTGCCACTTAATTGTGTAATTAAATTTAATTCTATCTATTATTAATTGTATTATTTAATTTTGACAATAAATCTAATATCATATGAATAATTGATTAAATTCTTATTTAATTAATTAAAGCAAGTTGTCATTATTTAATAATATAGTTTTTAATAAAAGTTTGATTAAATAATTGATTAACCCATAAATCAATTGTTTTATTTTTAAAAGAAGTTAAGTTGGAAATAAATCACTTTATTATTAAATTAATTCATAAATAAAACATGCACAATCATAAAAGCAGACAACTATCAATTATCAATTAAAGCTAAACTCTATTTTGAGTTAAAACTTAGCTTTTGCATATTTTTGTGAGTTAATTATCTTTTATTTAAAAATAACTTAAAAATCAACCTGAGTTATTTGAGTGATTTATGGCTTTTTTTCCCATGCACCTCCAAAGCCCTAGATTTCTATAAAATCAAGGCTTTAGCTCATCTCAAATCATCTCATAATTTTGCAAGCTTACTTTGCCAAAGTCATCTATGAATTGCACAACAATTTTGAAGAATTGGAATTTGGAGAATCAAAGCTTATTGCGAATCAAGGCTATTGTGAGATCAATTTGTTTTTTTTTTACATTCATTTAGATTCTTTTTCATATCATTGTTAGATCATTTTAGCATATCAATTTCCATATTAGCATAGATTCATATCAGTTTTTATCATTCTTATTGTATAAAAAATTCAAAAATATAGATTAATTGCATTCAATTCATATCTAGATCAATTGCATTCAAATCCTTCATTTAAGTGTCGTCTAGGTCACTGATCTTGATAACAATCTGAGAACATTAATCTTGCACCTACTAGAAGGTAGTAAATCGCTTGGTTAAATTAGATTTCAATTTTGCACGATTTTGATTTTTGCTAACCTCTAATGTTTTACTGAAGTGTTGTGTCTACAGATCAGGTACAATTTTCACACACACACCCTTAAAGATAACTCTACCTATCTTCTTCTTCGGTTCCATAGGTTTATTTTCATCTTCTACATCAATCGACTTATCCTTCACCGAGTGATCAATCTTTTCCTTCCCTCAGGAGTTACTAGGTTGTTTCCTCTTCAACTTATCTTCTGCCTTTAGAGCATACTGATAAGTATCTTCAATAGAATCAATCTTCAACATACCAAGCTCACCTGAATATTGAATCTTAGACCATTCACATACCAAGCTACCTTTTCCTTACCAAGCTCTCAGTGTCTAGACCGAATAGTAAGTTTGTAGAACTCCTCGATATAATCTTCAATAGAAAAATCCTTCTGTTTAAGATTCTGCAACTTCTTAAACAAGTCAAGCTCATAGTCAGAAGGTATAAACTTAGCTTTCAAATTAGTCACCATCAACCTCCACCGATTGATCTTTGTTTCACCTTCATCTTCTTAGTCTCTTTGTAGTTCTTTCCACTAGAGAGCAACATGTCCTTTCAACTTTGTCTGTGCTAATCTCACCCAAAGAGGATCTTCAATTTCTTCCAGCTCAAAGAAATGTTCAAGTTCACTGATCCAATCAATCATATTGTTGGGCTTCAAAGTACTAGAGAAAGTAGAAACTTCCATTTGGTAATTTCTGCTAAATCGAGCTCCAGATCTATGCAACCAAGCAATTCTATCTCCACCAGATCTGTTCCTCCGGTCATCACCACTAGGTCCAACAGTTTCAAATTCTTTAGCAACTTCTATGTAGCCATCTTTAGTACCAACATTCCGAGGTACACTAGTAAAAACTCTCATGATATCAGTGACCATGTCATTTTTCATCAATTCTATCTTAGATCTAACATCCGATCTGACTTTATCAGAAATCTTTGATTCCACAGCATCACAAAGATCTCCAATAGATCTAGGGTCCTATCTTCTCGGAGGCATCCTTAAAGGTATGCAAAATAACCCTTTGCAAAAAACCCTCACTAACCACCTTGTGGAAATCTCCAAGTTGTGTACAAGTTAGATCTCAACCTGCCACCTTGAACAAATAACTAGGGTAAGGTCCACAAGTTCAATGCTCCAGATTTGTAATCTAGATTGTGCACAATCTCTGCTTCAACAAGATCAACTTCACAAGATTAGCTTTGCTAGGTTAACCTTCGCTTCATAAGATCAACTATCAAATCCAACAAGAACACAACCTTCGCTCTAATACCACCTGGTGTAGTCAAGGATGGTGGATCCAATGAAGGATAGTCCAAACCTTTTAGCACACAATGTAATAATCAACACAACAGATAACACAATAATTGTTCCAAGTAATTTGCATTAACATGCCCAACTTTAAGGCCTTCCAGGTTAGGTCCAATTACAAATAGAAACAATTCTGCAAGATCTAGAAATAGATCTAATACAATCTTAGCTAGTTGAGCTTTGAAGACAATCAAAAGCTGATGGAAACCCTAAGGCATATCTGAACTTGAGCTCACAAGAATCCAAGCAATCTCCTTGTCTCCAAGTATGCAACCACTATCCCTGCTACATACAACAATCAAATAACAATCTAATCTACAAGATCATGTAAGATCTTTTCCACAACTTCACCAAAGTCAGCTTTCAGAACCTCAGATCTGATTCACTAAGTCTTCCAAGTTAGGAACTTCTATCAATCTCCTAATGATCTTCCAATCTCTCCTTCTCTCCTCCTCTCTCTGCCCTAAACATCTACCCAAACATCCTATAAATACTAGTCATCAACCACAAGTCAGCTGGATGAAACCCTTAACTCCCCAAAACAACTAATTAAATGCCATACAAGTCGGCTTAAAAATGTATGTAAAAATTTAATTTAGCATGTTGGCCTATAACAATAGCTACCAACAATAAATGCACCAAGTCAGCTCAACAAATCACACATAACTCCAGTCGGTAAACCAAAACTACCGAGTGATAGTGAATTAACCGAGCATGCCAGGCATCATTGAGCACCAGTGTCGACTAAGCACTATAGGCATGACTGAGTAACACTTTCACTGAGCACAAGAGACTACCAAGTTCCTTCAGTGACCGAGCTTCCTTCAATGACCAAGGCCGTCAGTCAAGACTGCAACCGAGTAAAATCGGCCAAAATACAAACACCCCATGCAGTTTCACCAAGGACAAGAATGACCCTGCCTTAACCTTGGATGCCCCTGCATCATATTTAGAATTAGTGGCTTATCCTTTTTGGTGTTAATGTATTTTCTTCCTTAATTGAGAAATTGGTATAAATTCACATATTTATCTTGTAAAAAACTAGGAGAGATACCCAATATTGGGAATCATATTATTATGCAGTTATTATAAGCATAGAATCAATTGTAACATCATAGGCAAATGATTGTTTTATTCTCGAACTATTTATTGCAAATTAATTATGTGGCATATATTTTGAGAGTACCAATTAGTAATTTAGGAAAACATAGTAAGGGTCATTGCAAATTCTGATTATATATCTTTTATTCAAAAAGAAAATATGGTTGATGGATTGCTTCATTTTATTTCTTCCAAAATTATATGCAATGGTTGCATGAGTGGTAAAATGCATAGGGAGCCTTTTCCTCATGGTCAATCTTGGAGGGCACATCATAAGTTGCACCTCATTCATAGTGACCTTTTGGGTCCCATGGAGAATAACTCCTTTCAAGGTTCTAAGTATGCTCTCACTTTTGTGGATGATTTTTCAAGAAGAACTTGGATCTATTTTTTGCATAGTAAGGATCAAGTTTTAGATATATTTACTGAATTTCATATGTTTTTTGAAAGGCAATTTGGTTTTAAGATTAAAATCCTTAGAACTGATAATGGGAAGGAATATGTTAACAATTCTTTTCATTCTTATTTTAAATCCTTTGGAATTAAACATGAGCTTACTATTCCTTATACACCAGAACAAAATGGTGTGGTGGAAAGGAAGCATAGAACCATTATTGAAATGGCTAGGTGTATGTTGCATGCTAAAAATATGGATTATAAATTTTGGGTTTAAGCTATTTCATGTGCTACTTATCTTATTAATAGGACTCCTACTAAAGATTTAAAGGATAAAACTCTCGAAGAAGCGTGGTCAAATAGGAAACCCAATTTGGAAAATTTAAGGATTTTTGGTTCCATTGCTTATGTTCACACACCTAAACAAAAGAGACAAAAATTAGATGCTAAATATTCTCCTTATATATTTTTTGGGTATGATGAACACACTCAATGATATAGAGTTTATAATCCTTCTACTAACAAAGTTAAAGTTGCTAGAGATGTGTGTATTGTAGAAAATGGAGTTGATGATTGCTCCAATGTTCAAGATTCAAAGTTTAGTGGAAGAAAAATTGTGGTTGTGGAGGACCAACCTCCTTCTCTAAACCCTATTCCTAATGAATCTATTTCAATTTCTTCTAGTGATAATCATGATGATACTAATATTTATACTCCTTATAGTGATGATTCCGTTACTTCTAAAAGAAATCCTAGATGGCTTAAAGATTTACTTCATGAAGGTGATGATTATATATCTATAATGGGTGGTCTTAAACCTAGGAGAATTAATTTTTGCAATTATGCTTTGATGAATTCTGTTATGAATTCTAATGATCCTACTACATTTGAACAAGCTAACATACAACCTCATTGGCAAAAAGCCATGCAAGAGGAATATAACACTTTACTTTTTGATAACACTTGGGATTTAGTTCCTTTACCTCATGGTAAGAATTTAGTTTCATGCAAATGGTTATACAAAACAAAATTAAATGCTAATAATGAAATTATTAAGTTTAAATCTAGGGTAGTAGCAAGAGGTTTTTCTCAAATTGAAGGATTAGACTATAATAAAACCTTTGCTCTTGTTTCTAAGATGCCTACAATTAAACTTGTGCTTGCTTTAGCTTCTAAAATGAATTGGCCTATTCACCAAATGGATATTAAAAGTAATTTTTTGAATAGGGATTTACATGAAGAAATCTATATGTCTCAACCTTCTGGTTTAATTAAAGAAGGTAATGCTCATATAATTTGTAAATTGAAGAAACCTATCTATGGATTAAAACAATCACCTAGGGAATGGTATTAAAAAATCAATGCTTTCTTTATCTCTCAATATTTTGTTAGAAATATAAATGATCCTAATCTCTATATTAGACATACTCAAGATGATATTTTCATTATTATTATTTATGTGGATGATTTGATTCACACTTCTAGTTCATCTTCTTTAATTTTAGATATTAAGTTTCAACTTAATCAAAAATTTAAAATGGCAGATTTAGGAATTTTACATTAATTCTTAGGAATGCAAATTTGGAAAACCCCTAAGGGTATTTTCCTTTCTCAAAGAAAATATGCTAAAGATCTTCTACAAAAAATTAAAATGAATGATGCTACTCATGTTTCTATTCCATGTGAATTAGGAACTAAGTTGATGAACTAGACATGCAAACTCCTTTTGTGGATGTTACTATTTATAGGAAACTAGTTGGAAGTTTGAATTATTTAACTCTCACTAGACCTGATATAGCTTTTAGTGTTTCTTTAGTCTCAAGATTTATGTCTAAACCACAACAAACACATTTCAAAGTTGTTAAAATAATTCTATGTTATTTTTTTTTTATCGGTAACAATATTTGTATTTCTATTAAAATAAAGGAAATTACATCGATAAGATAGAAACCAACTAGCATTCTTGAGCTAATTTCATTACAATCTAGCATCACATATGCAAAAATTATATCTCTAACTATAAAACTTAAAGCATCTATCTTCTTACATATGCATTTATCAATTGACATACAAAAGACTAAACATCTACTTTATAGATCTTTCCCTTTCTATCCAAAGTCCTTCCTAGGTGCATTTCTATCAAAAAATTTCAAACCATTGTCATCCACCATCTACAAAATGGCCTTTCCATGCCTAGCATTATAAAAACCTACATTTTTAGAGTTTCACAAAACTATCCTTTCGCCTTTCAAGCTACCACCTATAACTTTTGATTTTAACTTTCTTCATAACTAATCCATTACATATATCCAAAGAAACTAACCATGAAACCATAAAAAAGGAAGCGTAAAACCATGGCATCGCTTACAACTCTGGATGTCTAATGTTCCTCTAAATGCATCCATGACAAGGAACAACAAAATTCTGCATTCATTTCATTGCTTCCTTGCATCCTTCATGTGCATCAATTTAAGCTTAATGTTCTGCCATGCCACAATCTTGTCTCTTCCATATTGGGTTTTATTCAACCTTCCCCACCACCATAAGAAGGGAACCAGACCAAAATTTTTGGCAGCATCTTCATCTTCAAAGCATTCCCAAATATTCTAGCCCATACCTGGGACTACCCACTCCAAAATGGATTCCAAACCCACTAACAACTTTGTTGGCAATTTGGCTAAGTAGGATATCATGGTGTTGTCATTATGGAAACATATATTCAGTGTTAAGAAAACATGATCCAAAGAGGAAGTTTTGGATGAGAACTTATAAAAATTGTCTAAGTATAATAGTGTTTATCTATCTACATAGAGACTATTTTAATCAACGAAGTTCACAGAAGTACTTTCAGTGCATGCACACTTGAGCATAGATTATATAAGGTATGTTGAAGCTACATCCAAGAGCACAAGACTTTATGACATGTACAAACATATATATTAATGCTTAACAAAAATAGTGTTGAGCCGACCAGAACATAGCAGTGATTAGTAATTGATTATTTAGAGTTAAGGGATTATTTTGTTTATCAAAATAATGACTTAACTAATTAGGGATGACATCCTAGATGTTAAACCTAAGGTAAAAAGAGTTAATATTATGTTTTGATAACATGGAACCTGACTGATAAGCTATATTTGAGATAGATGGTATAAAGAAGGATATTATATTATGCAAAGTTATGTATGAGGCTAATGAGAAGTTGTAAAGAGATTTTGTATTGATGTATTATGAGAATTCTAATATGTGATCAGATTAGTGTGAATTGATAGAATGTTTAGTAGAGACTACAAGTTAGATCAGAATATTGAAGATATCCAACAACATCAAAAGGTTTTTGTATTCTATCTTTTGTATTGAATATTATTATTATATATTGCATGTTTGGGTAGTGGGCTCATCTTGCATACATTCACATTTTGTAAATTCTAACTCCTAATAGGGTTGAGGCTTCTAACAAGGCCTAAAGTCCTCTAACAAGCACCGAGACAATATACATATGTAATAGACTCATAACATGGCCAATATCTCTAACGAGATACTTTTGATTAGTGGATCATTTGTGGGTATCATCCTCACTATGGTTTTCCCTTGGCTAGGGTTTCCTCAAGAACAAACATGGTGTTATGAGGTCCTTTATTTTATGGTTGTGTTTATTGTTCAGTTTATTTAGTTTAGTTTCTTATGCAAGTTACAAGTTAATTACATATATCCATAAGTGGTCAAAAGTAAAATACTGATTCACCCCCTTCTTAGTATTTCCTATTTCTAAAATTTGGTATCAGAGCTCATTTACTTGGAGAAGGCCTAATAGATTGAGTAAGATTTCTTTGGATATGGCTTAGTTGTAGAAAAACCTAGATGAAGCTCTTGAGCAGATTGATATTCTTATTGAAGAAAGAGATACTCTGAAGAACAAATATGAAAGTGAAAAAGAGTACATTGAGAAATTAAAAGACAAGATAGAAGATCTTAAATCAAAGAAAGAACCTACAAATTAGATCAAGGATAGTGATGAAATTTCAAAATTGAAAAAGGAAAATGAGATCCTAAATCATGAACTAAAGATTGTAGATCTATAGTTAAGCTTGAAAGATGATAACAACAAAGTTGAATCAGATTTGAAGTTTGAAAATGTATATCTAAGATCTAAACTTACTAGAGTCACATCTAAATTTGAGACTACAAAGTTGTAGCATGATGAACTTGAGAAGTACAATACAATCGTGAAAGGGGAACTAAATCAATCCAAACAACATCTTGAGAAACTGTATTCCAATAGTAAAAAAATTGATGAACAAATTCCTTATCAAAAACCTTCTTATGATAAAATTGGTCTTGGATATTTCAAAGAAAAATTCTCAAAGAATATTGAAGAATGTAAAGAAATAGATCCATAAATTCAACAACCTGATAACAAAGAAGTATAAAAACAAAACAAATTTGAGTCTTACCAATTTGAAGATGTACCTAAACAACCTAAGCAAGATGGATAACCTAAAGAGATGCGAAGTGAATTCAAAGGTATATATTCTATATGCAATTCATTTGGACACATGAAAAGAGATTGTATAGGTAAGAAATTCAAACCTATATTTGGTTATTGTTATGGTTTTGGTCATAGAGCTATTGATTGTAAGAAACCTTGATCTAATAATAAATATAATAGTAGAATGCTTAGAAATACTAACCCTACAAATAAAAGACCTACTGGAGAAACAAAAATATAAGAAATGGAGTTGTGTGCTATAGATGCAAAAATTTTGGACATATTGCCAGAAATTGCAGATCACAAATTAGTCAGTCAGGACCAAGATATGGAAACAATGTCATAGTTTGTTAGATTTGTAACAACATGGTTCACATAATGAGATATTGCAAAATGAACAACATGAGGAATCCTGATCCTAAAAGAAATGTGAACTACACCAAAAGAAATATGGATACCAATAATAGTCAATAGGGAAACAATAGTAACATGGAAGAAGTTATATTTGTCAAAGCTACATATCAAGCAAATACATCTACATTATCAGGAAGTCAGTTAGGTGAAGTGTTTGAGAGTAAGTTGGAATCAATTATGAACCCATCTCAAACAAATTAAGCATCAAATTTTATGAATTATGGATCAGATTAAGCATCAGAATAGCATAGAGATTAGTAGAAATTTAATCAAGCTTTGCGAAGTTAATATAAGATAGAAAGTGATATAAGGAAATTATGGTTAAGAGCACATGAAATTATGAGCATGTATGTGATCACACGAAGAGAAAGAAGTTTTGCAGGTAACCAAGAATAGCTTTTTGGCATGTATATAGTTATGCAATTAATGCGATGACAATATCTTGAAGGATATGTAAGTAGAATTTTGAAGCGCATACTAGATTCCAATAGTCTTAGATTTGGAACATTTGATGAAATTTTTAGCACATCACACCAATCTCAGTTGCAAAAGTCAGCTAAGAAAAGGGTTGACACAACAATCAAGAAGATATTAAAAGAAACTGGTATGACTAAAGATGAATTTAATGTTGCAAAGTAGACATCAATAAAAATGAGAGATATTGGACAAAAGGAAGTATTATTTGTACCACCTTTGGCATCCAAAGAAATCCATGTTCCATATATTTAAAATATTGATGAAGATGTCACTGAGCCTAATGAGATAAGCATATCACTGGACAAGCCACTAGCAACAACCACAAGACAATCTACAAGATCCACCTCCACTACACCGGCTAAACTAGTAAAAGAAATGGCTAGTGGACGAGGAAAGAGATAGAAGACTATTTTTTTTCTTGTGGAAAGGATAAGGACACAAGAGGAATAATCAAAACCCATCAAGAAAATGAGAGGTCAAGTTTCAATTCAATCTCAAGGAGAAGAAGAGGTAGGTAGTAGAAAAAAGAAACAATGGAAGCCTAAAATTGAGAAAGTGAATCCTTTGATAATGAATGAAGGAGATTTCACAAACCTAAATAAATACTATCATATGTACAATAATTTTGAGAAATTGAATCTTGAGAATGCAGTTGTCAAGCTAATGAGAAATTTGAGAATATTAAAGATAAGATACTGAGTGAGCTTTATGAGAAACTGATCAACAAGAACAAGAGATCAATAGAAGAGGACAAAGGTATAAGAGAAGGATTTGTGAGAAAACTATGTGTAATCAAAGATGAAGAAAATTTTAAAGTGATAGTGAAGAGTCTCAACACCCATTTGAGAAGAAAAAGAACAACAATTCTAATTATAAGAGGTAATTATGAGGAAGTGAACAAGGAAACTAAGGAAGAAGTTGTTAAAGTAATGGCTTTAGTACCATGAGAAGCATTAAGTGAATCAAAACATGACTCTCAAATAATAAAAGTAGTTTCACAAATGAAAGAAACCATAGTTCCACCACCCACCATTCTTATTGATGATGAAACCATGCATGTAGAAGGAACCAACATCACCATTGATAGAGAATAAGATCCTTTTAAAGATCAAGGAGAGGATGTTGGCAATTTGGGAGAAAGGGTAAATGAACAAGAAGATGAGGAAGAAAATAAGAAAGAAGATGAGAAAGAAGAAAAGTGAGAGGATAAGCAAGAATAAATAAAGGCATCAAAGGAGACACAAAAAAAAGTTACCAAACAAGCAGTTCAAAAGGAACAAGGTATAGGAAAAGAGGTAAAGCATATAGTAATTGTACCTTAGCACATTCAAATAGTCACACCACAGAAGGTCACAACAACAAGCTCATCAAAGTCACCCATTGAGTTAGTATTAGCAAATTTGGGAGCGGAAGTTGAGGATGATGATCAAATAGAGTTGATCTCATCCCTGAATAAGATAATTGGAAAGAACAAGAAATTAAAGAGCCTAGAAGGATCACTACTTGAGGTAACAAATAAGCTTCAAGGTGTTATATCTACTCAAGTTAGTGAAGTTGATCCACAAGTTAAAACAAGAGAGGAAATTAAAGCTTTTGACAGTCAGTTCACTACTTTATTTGACATTGCATCAATGAAAGAACAAACACTTCATGATGCATAATTATTCAAAACTACCTATCAAAATATTAATAATGATTTAGACAACCTTGATGTTTACATTAAGGAGTTGAGGAGATGTTTGGAAAGAGGAAGAGAATTGTATAGTCAGTGTGCTTTGTCACACAATCATATCTCAGATATTTCAGAGAAGTTGAAGAATAAAGAAGCATAATTACAAGTCATAGTGAATGAGCTAAAAAATCCTAGCATAAAGATCAATGATACTGAGAAGAAAGTGAGTAAAATACATGCTGAGATAAGGCTATTAGAAAATGAAAAGGCAAAAAAGTTGAAGAGGTTTGTATTACTCAGAGAGCACCTAACCTAAAAAATCATTTATGTGAAGAATCAACTGGAAGAATGTCTTTCATCAAAGACATCATATGGTAAATTTGCCTATCCAAATCTTAGAGTATTTGAGATAGCATCTTATTGGCTATGTGCATTACTTAGTGTATTAGATTTTGTTAAGGCTACATGGGACATAGAAATTGAAAACTTGAAGGTGAACTTTATGGATTGCATTTCAAGTCTTCTAGCATTACAGAATTGAAGACAAGAAGGTATATCATAAATTGTGATGTATATATATACATATTTTGACACCTTTCTCATTATTGTCAAAGGGGGATTAATATAGTATGATAAAATTATATGTATGTATAAGGTATAAATATATGCGAAATAGTATGGAGTATAATCAAAGGGGGAGTATTTGTATGGCATAATTAGTAGACATTTATGATCCATAGAATTTTGCAAATCTTGTAATGGCCATGTAACACAATCTTGCAGAATGTTGCAAGGTTGTTCTTGAAATTTTGTTGTAATTTTTTGGGGCTTAGCCAATTTTACCATATGTTGCCACCAATGACAAAGGGAGAAATTGTTGGAAATTTTTCTAAGTACGATATCATGGTGTTGTCATAATGGAAATATATATTCAATTTTAAGACAACATGATCCAAGGAGGATGTTCTGGATGAGAACTTATGAAATTTGTCTAAGTATAACAATGTTTATCTGTCTACACATAGACTATTTTGATTAGTGAAGTTCACATAAGTAATTTCAGTGCATGCACACTTGATCATAGATTATATAAGGTATGTTGAAGCTACATCCAAGAGCACAAGATTGTATGACATGCACAAACATAGATATTAATGTTTTATAGAACAAATGTTGAGTCGACTAGAATAGAGGAATGATTAGTAATTGATTATTTAGAGTTAAGGGATTATTTTGTTTATCAAAATAATTACTTAAATAATTAGGGATGAAATCCTAGATGTTAACCCTAAGGGAACAAGAGTTAATATTATGTTTTGATAATATGGAATCCGATTAATAAGCTATATTTGAGATAGCTGGTATAAAGAAGGATATTATGTTATGTGAAGTTATGTGTGAGGCTAATGAAAAGTTGTAAAGAGCTTTTGTATTGATGTATTATTTGAAATCTAATATATGATTAGATCAGTGAGAACTGATAGAAAGTTTTGTAGAGCCTACAAGATAGATCAAAATATTGAAGATATTCAGTAGCAACACAAGGTCTTTGTATTCTATCTTTTGTATTGAAGATTATTATTGTATATTACATGTTTGGGTAGTGGGGTCATCTTGCACACATTCACATTTTGTAAATTCCAACTCCTAATAGGGTCAAGGCTTCTAAAAAGGCCTAAAGTCCTCTAATAAGGACTGAGACACTATATAGATGTAATAGAATCCTAATAGGGTCAATATCTCTAACCAGATACTTTTGATTAGTGGATCATTTATGGGTATCATCCCCATCGGGGTTTTCCCTTGGCCAGGGTTTCCCTGAGAATAAACATAGTGTTATGAGTTCCTTTATTTTATGGTTGTGTTTATTGTTCAGTTTATTGAGTTTATTTTATTATTCAAGTTACAAGTTAATCACATATATCCATAAGTGGGCAAAAGTAAAAGTTTGTGAAATACTGATTCACCCTGCCTCTTGGCATTTCCTATTTCTAACAAGTTCCTCATCAAATAGAGTAGTTTCAATCCTTCCAACTTCTCTTATTCTTTCACCCAATTCAAAACCCCAAACAATAACCATGGAGATCACATCCAGATTGAATCTCTATTTCTTCCTCCTTTCTTGAAACTAGGGGCCTAACACACCTAAAACTACTTGGATCATATTTGGATTATTGATTTTAAGCATACCATGCAACCTCTCCACACTCATCAGTCCTTTGAATCCCTTCTATTGCCTACTATTAGTGTCTATTGAGAATGTGACTTCCATGCCTTCTCACTTAACCTTATAGCTCCACCAAAATCTTGCAAATATCCTAAGGAAATGACTTGCACTATGAAAAAACTACCTATTCCTCTACATCTTATAGAAAAAGACACCTTCACATGCTTCCCATTTCAAATCATGAGTAAAAATCCCCTTACAACTAACATCATTCCCATTCTTTTTACTTTACCCAAGAACAAACCATCGTCATATTTTGTAAATTTCCCTCCTTAGACACTTTAATGCTATCCTTTGATCATTAGAAATATAAATAAAAAACAAATTAAAATTTAAGAGATGTAATAATGATGACTTATGTAGAGAGATGGGTTGTTGGTTGTCATGTCAAGTTTCTCCCACTTATGAATGACACAACACATAATTTATTCATTTTCATTCTCAAGGCCATTAATAATCTCTATACCCTTAATCATTAAATGACCCTCTTCCATCATATTAATGAATCTAAAGTCTTCACAACATATTTCATATTTATTTCCCAAAGAGACAACCCATTTTGATAGAGTGTCAAAATCATGATTTTCTTCCTTAAGCATGTGATTGATTCTAAAATCCTTAAACTTGGATAATTCTATTTTAATATTTAAAATAAATTTTGGAGATGCTACACCTGTGTATTTCCCTGGTGGATCACATCTATAATCACCTTCTAAATGTAGCTTATCCAAGTTAAAAAAAATTACCAATTTAACAAATAATAACATGGCCTTTTCCTCTTCCATATTATTTGTCCCATCATTCAATTTGGTCACAACATAAGCCACCATCTCTCCATTACAATTTATAGCAATATCTCCTATCTCAGAAGCCCCTAGACTACCTTGTGATGCACCATCAAAATTTATTTTAACCCAATCTTTATCTGGTCTATGCCATATCACATTCTATCTATCCACAATACTCCCAACTTATCTTTTGTATAATTCTTGAAATAAATTCTAATTCCTAGGCTAATTTTTATGAATTGCTTTACACATGAAGTAAAAATCATTGAGGGATTAATATGTGAGGTGGCTGCACTCATTAATTATTCAATAATCAAATCAATTCTATATTTCACTCTTTCAAGAGGTTCACACTTGTGCTGGAAAATTCTCCTATTATGCTCCTTCCATATCTCTTATGTGATTATTGAGAGGCAAATAATCCACAACTTTGAAAGAGTCAACTTTTTAGTTATTATTGGCCAACCTTTAAAAAGGTCAGAGATGGTATTCTGTAGAGGTCCAATCCAACCTAGATTCATTAAACATTTGTCCAACATGATTGAGAAAATTCACAATTCACCAAAACATGATCTGCATCTTTAATTGATTTCTCACACAAGCTACACTTAATTGGCCCAATAAATCCATATTTCTTCCTCCATTCTTTAGTAAGAATTCTACCATGTAAGGAAATCCAAGTAAAGGCCCATGCCTTTAGCAAACAATCCATGTCCCAACACAACCTATAAGGCCATTCCTTCCTATAATGATTACGAGACATCATGAAATAACCAAATTTTACCAAATAACATCCACTTTTGGTTGCACACCATATA
This sequence comes from Chamaecyparis obtusa, assembly GCA_027943335.1. Classification (NCBI taxonomy): domain Eukaryota; kingdom Viridiplantae; phylum Streptophyta; class Pinopsida; order Cupressales; family Cupressaceae; genus Chamaecyparis; species Chamaecyparis obtusa. The sequence continues at coordinate 1,826,312 of BSBK01000615.1, forward strand.
AGAGTATCACATTGATTCATCACATGCACCTCCCTTTCATCAAAAATATTTTTCATCGATGCTTCTTGCTAGGGTTTAAATCAAGTTTGGATATATCCTTCCACATCCATTGAGGAAACACGGGGTTATCCTGTCCTTCACATAATTGACAATCTAATTACCCCATAGATCTGAGAAAGAATTCATGATTTATTGACTTTCCTCCTTTTCACCAAGGATAGGTAAACCATTCCATGAATATCTCTAAAAGGAGACTGATCATCCATCCCCAACCTTCCAAGTCAAATGATTAACTATGATCTCCCTACAATCCATAATAAAATTCCAAACTATCAACTCTTTGGGGGCATTTCTAACAGTAAGAATATGATTATCATCCCATGAGTCCAAATATTTAGCTTTCAAAAATTTAGCCCATAACATCAAGGAATTTGACACCATTTCCCAAATCAGTTTTGCACCTAGGGCCTTATTATTTAATCTCCAATCACATAAATCTACACCACCAATTTTTTTGGTTTTTTATATCTTATCCCATGCAATTAATAGGATTTTGTCAACCGGGTGGGATCCATTCCATAATCATTTTTGCATTTTCTACTCTAAATATCTCAATACCTTGGTTGGAACCTTCATACAACTCATAGAAAAAACTAGGATAGCAGAAATAACTATTTGAAGATTTAAAATAAGACCAACATAAGTTAAAAACTCACCTTTCCAACCTTCCATTTTCTTCAGGCAACTGTTAATTAAATCCTTCCATAAACTAGGTGTACATGACCCATCAAATAAAGGGATCCCAAGGTATTTTCCTAGTAACTTTCCAGTCCTCATACACAATATTCTTGTGATCTATCTCTACATCTGAGGATCAATATTAAATAAAATGAACTTCAATTTAAACCAATTAATATGCTTCCCTAAAGAAGTACTATATTTATCTAAAGTTCTCTTCATAATCCTTCATTTTGAAAGTGTAGCTTCACCCATTAAATAGGTATCATCTACAAATTGTAGGTGAGAAACCGCATCAATACCACTTGTAATCTTGATTCCCTTCCAATTCCCAATAAGTCTTTCTTGAGAAATTAATCTTCATAAAACCTCTGCAAGAATGATAAAAATGAAAGGAGATAAAGGATCTCCTTGCCTAATACCATTTTTTTTTTAATCTCAAAGAAGCCTTGTGGACTACCATTAAGTAAAATTGAGAGCCTAGGGGAACAAATACATCCTTTAACCAACTTCAACCAACTAGGATGAAAGCCAAATTTTTCCAACGTAGCCAAAAGAAACTCCCTATTCACATTATCATAAGCCTTTTTTATGTCTAGTTTAATCATCATTATGTTAGTTTTTGTTGTTTTTACATAATGTATAGCTTTGTGAACCACTATCACACCTTAAAAAATAGACCTATTAGGAGAGAAACCACTCTTCTCCATAGAGATGACCAAATGCAAAACCTATTTTAGCCTATTTTCCATTACTTTGGTGATAACCTTATAAACAATATTACATAAGGCAATAGGTCAAAAATCATCAAAGGAAGATTTCTCACCTTTCCTAGGCACCAATGTCAAAAAGGTATTATTAAAATCTCTAAAAATGAAACCTTCCTTTCTGGATTCCTCCACCACCTCCCTTAACTCATACCCTATAATGTGCCACACCTTTTGGGAAAACATAGCTAGAAAACCATCCAGTCCTGGGGCTTTATCATTTCCTATGTTAAAAAGGAAAAATTCCACTTCTTTTTTAGAGATGGGCTTCATTAACATTTGGTTTTGTTCCTCCTTAATACATTTTGGAATAATATTCAAACTCTCTTCATCTACCCTCACATCATTTAGTTTCTTTCCAAAAATCTCAGAGAAAAAATGCACGGCTTCAGAATATATCCTTTGCATTATCTAAAATATTACCATTCTGATCTTTAATTGAAAAGATTTTGTTTTGATATCTCCTAACCTTTACTGAATTGTGGAAAATAATTGTATTTCTATCTCCATCATGCAACCAAATCTCTCTAGATTTTTGCCTCCAAAAGGTTTCTTCCTGAGCTAAAATTTCAAAATATCTTTTTTGAAGCTCCTTTTCCATAGAAAAATCTTCCTCCAACATACCATTTTCAATAACCTTTAGATTTAAGGATTCTAATTTAGATTCAGTAGAAATTTTTATAGAAAACACATTCTTAAATTCCATTCTATTCCAAATGTTCTACTATTCTTTTAAGAACTGTAATTTCTTGAAGAAAATAAAACCTTTATTTCCTTCCCTTTTAGGGGCATTGGTCCACCAATAAGTAATATTCTCCATAATATGAGGGTCCGTGAACCACATAACTTCAAACCTAATAAGTGAACGTTCTGGTGTGGAATCCTCATGGATTCTCAAATAAATGGGGAAATGATCTAACCCTAAGAAATATAGAATTTTCACCTAACACAGCTAACTAGCCTTACTCCAATCTCCTACCAGTATGAATCGATCATGCTTCTCAACAATATTAAGAAATACACCCCTTCAGTTCATCCATGCGATATCCCCATTCTAAAGCTCTACATCCACCAAGCCTTGTGAAGTAACAAAGTCCATGAAGTCCTTCTGGCTTTGACTCATCCAACCTTAGCCACCTTTTTTGTCTACTGGTGAAATAATTGCATTGAAATCCCCTCCAAGTATATAAAACTTCTCGCTTACTAAACCTATTTGGGTAGAAATAGAATCCCGTAATTATTTCTTAAGACTTGCATTATTAGGACCATAAATATTGAAAGTATAGAAATGGGTCAAAAGCTATTTAGATGTAACCTCCACCAATTACCATTTTGTATCTTGATTAAGAAGTTTAAGCTTCATAGTTGCCTCTTTCCATAATATCCCAAGACCCCTTGAGGTGTTAGGAATAATAGTCCACAAACACAACTAAGAGGGGGGGGGGGGGGTGAATCAGTTGTGAGATAGAATATTAAAATTTATTCTTTATAAACCAAAAAACTTAATTAGAATATCAACACAATGAATCCAACACCATAACACAATATTTTGTTGTCAAGGAAACCCCATTAAAGGTAAAACCCTAGTGGGAATTAGCATCCACAAATGATGTACTAAAAGTATAGTATCCCTGCTGAAAGATTTATCCCTATTAGGATCTTATTAATGCATTTGGTACATAGTCTTTGTTAAAGGAAAGACCCTATTAGGAGTCAAGAGAAATATGGTAGGCTCATTGCCCAGGGACACTGCCTAAAGAAGATTAAATCCACTTGTTGGGTATATTCTTAATTTTCTAAGGTTTTTGTCCAAACGTTGGTTTAGTCCTCTAGTCTGTGAAGTTTTCCTAGGTCTAGGTGTCGGAATTTCTTCAAAAAATTGTCATAGCCCACTTCAAAAATCCTTACCCTAGGTCTTGTCTTTGAAGAATTTTGAATTCATGTCAAAAACCCTAAAATGTTTGCCATTTTCAAATAAACCCTAAGTCTTTCTCCTCATTTCTTTTCGAACGTTACTTTTAACTCACTTAAGTTCATTAAAGAGCACATGCATTTATTTTTCACGTGGGGGTTATATCTTTTCCTAAGTCTAGAACCCCGGTGATATAAATAACATATCCTATGTCTTAATTACCTTGTATTCTAATGTTTCAAGTTTCATTCAACTGTGAATCTTTAAAGAAGATCTAACGATGGTCACGTGTTCACATGGAATATTTCCAAGCCATGTGAACATGTGAAATAACTATTGATTTTATAATGAAGCTTGATGCGGAAATAAGGTGGGACCACTGACAAGTATTTCACAAGTGGTGGCCTTTTATTTGTAAAGGACAGTGGGGCCGGTGACAGAGGAATCTCCAAAGTTTGAAAAGCAATAAGGGGAAGATCGGACAGCTGTCGTATAATCGCATGGGATCTAAGAAGCCTATGCGATCATGCGACAAGCCATTGATCTTGCATTAAACCAAGCATGATTCTCAGGTGGAACTTTTGACAGATGTACATGAATAATGTTTTCTCATTGGCTAGTATCAGTAGACACCAGTGCTTGGAAAGAAAGAAAGTACCTGACAATTTGCCAGGTGTTGCAAGCGTGTATTTTCTTTATTGACAAAGGCAAGGTGGGACCGGTGATTTGAAGGAAGACAATGACGGTGATAAGTGCTAATGGGTTTTCGCATGTTTGCATAAGCTTCTTTTAAGCTACGCGATCATGCGAATAACATTTTGTCTTAACGGTGGAAGTTATAAGAGACCACCAAAAATAGAGAGGTAACGTGACGGTTAGTCACATGTTTGCATGAGTGATTTTCATGCTATGCCATCATGCGACAGGCCGTTAGATCATCTGCTAATGAGGATCGATGGTTCTAATTCAAACTGGAGATAAAGTGATGCAAATTAGAAGTTTCCCATTGAGAAGTGACAGTTCGCTCTTCCAGAGGAGTAATTGTTTCAATCGTGCTAAATTAATTGTTGACATGACTGCTTTAATGGCTCATATATCAAAATTTCATGCACTCTCAAAAGCACAAAGAGATAAAAAATTTGCAAAGACTCAAGCATGAAGAATTACGAGGATTGGCTACTATTCCCTGGTGGTTTCCAAAAAAAAAGGTTGGTGAAATACTTGTGCAAATTGCTTCCTTACTAAAAGAATCACAGTTCTGTATTTTGTCTATCTTGCAAAGATTTCTTTTAAAGATAAACCTTAAAATGGCACCAAGGAAAGAATTGTCAGGTAAAATTGAGTATAGTGAAAGAGGTTTGCACGAGGATTTATTGCAATTACTTCCTGACTCTTCCACTACCCCGGTGAAAACCAAGAGTTTGATTCCCAAAGATCCTAGGGTAAAAATAGCGGAGGGTTTATATGACACAACAAGTTTTATTAGAGAGGCCAAAATTGGTACAATCAATGCAAGAGGTGACTCTGATATCATAGGATTGGAATTATTCAAACTAGGTTTTAGTCAGAGAAATGCCCCTCACCCTGCAAGCAATATATGGCAGTCTGACCTAGGAAAACTTGTCGTGCCCAGTGTCTTTTTAGATGTAGATTTGATGACCCAGGTTGCAAAGAGTTATGATCCAATCACTAAAGAAGTTAGGGATGCAAAGGGAGTATTATTGATTAAAGTTTCTGCTGAAGAAATCAAGAAGGTGTTCAGGTTAAGTGAACCCTCAGACAGTTTGGAGAGCATTGATTTTGAAGAACTAAGGCAAGTGTATAATGCACAAAGGAACTATTTCAGAGGCAAGTTGTTGAAGGATTTCTACACCAAAATTGGAAAAATGGTTATTGTGGGACAAAACACTTAGGAGCCTTTTAAAATAGAATATTTTGATCTCAGAGCTAAGGGTGCATATTGGTCATTATGTCAGATTTTTGGAGAAGATGTTAGTGAAAGGATGGCAATACACTTGATGTACTTGATGATCCAAATTTTACATGCACACGTATCTATTGCTTTTGATTTTACTCCTTTTATTGCTGAATTAATCCATAATGGATTAGTGAAGATTCAAAAGAATGAAGGTGACAAGCCCTTTTGCTGGTACTCTTTCATAATGTACATGTTTCTGTTTAAAGGAGCAAGTTATTTTGAACAAGAAATGGAATTAGTGAGAAAGAAGGATGGTGAAGATATGCCAGTCCAACTATGGAGCCTCACAATGACCTGGGATAAGAAGGATCATAGTTTCATTAATTTTGATAAACGTTTTGCAGCTAGACTCAGGAAGCTGTTTGTCTTAGACAACCCAAGAATCGCAATAGTATTGGCACAACTTATTAGGCCAAACCAGTTTTCTAAGAATCTGAACATCGTACACAATTGGGGAGATGTTATTTTCTACAATGTATCAACTATCATCAGGTTGTATGGTTTCAGGGGAACCCTTTTTATATTTCCCTATCAGGTACCCCTTAGGATTGGAATTGCAGAGTTTTGAGGCAATTAGGAGATATTGAAGAGTGTGCCCTCACCGGGAAAGGCAAGGGAACTTTATTCCCAAATCTTACCATTGCCCATCAATTCATAATTACCAAGGGTGGATGGGTTTACATGGATAAAATTCTGGCTCCATACCATATGGCTATTGCAATTGCCAGAACAACAGATCCAGAAGGTTTCTATAATGAAATGTTTAAAAAGAGAGCCAAGTGTGCCATGATTAACCATATTTTTAATTTCCCTGAAGATATTGTCAGGAATGTAGCAAAGATGTAGGAATAAGAGGTTATGAAAGAAAAATGGCTGGTATACAGGAAGACACTAGATTTCATCCGACAATTTGATTCGGGATGGGATCCCCTGAAAAGCATAACTCCAATGGGGAAGAAAATAGATACTCTTATCACTTTTTTTCAGGATATTTTTCAGACCCTAAATGAGAAGAAGGACAAGGTTATGAAGGATGATCCAGAAAAGGCTAGACAATTGTTGAGCAAGCCTGTGTTTGCAAAAAGGTTACCCCCGGGGAGGTACATGGTGCAAAAGAAGACTGGTTACAGTGTGGTGATACCAGAACAAAGCCAACAAAAGCAAATAGATAAAAGGGATATCCCATCAACCTCACAACAGGTTGGAAAACAAAAGGAGATTGTGGAGATCCCTGATTCTCCTCATCCTCAAACTTCTGAGGATATAATTGATTCTCCACCCCCATCAAAAAGGCAAAGATTGGAAGAAAGACCTACTCATGTTGAAAAGGAGTACTCCCCATCACAGTCTCCTCTAAGAATTTTTGATGACCAAGAGATTGCAGAACAAGTACAACAAGTAGATGCTCTAGGTCAAATCTTTATGACTTATGAAGAAGTAAATGAGGGAGTGCCAGTGCTACCAGAAGAACCCAAGTTGGATTTAACAGTAGGGGAATTGGCAGGTATGGAATTGGACCCTGTAATCAAGCAAGCTTGTGAAGAGTTTTTGGTTGATGATACTTTTGTTAAAACTAGGGCCTTTATGCAATTTCTTTGGAAATTAAACATCAAACAATTTCAAGAAATCTATGAGAAGAGACATGAAGAGAATCCAGAGAAGGATTTACAAGTCATAGAGGAAGAAGTGAAAATAGAGATGACTACAAAATTTAAACAAATCACTCCAGAATAGGGAAGAGATATGGTAAAGGTGTCAAGAGTACTAATCCTCCTAGAATGGGATATAGCTGATGCAGTAGTGTTTGATGCAGTTAGAAAATAGACCACTCCTCTCCATAGAACTCTAGAGGAAGTAGAATAGGCTATTAAAGGAGTCACTTTCAGTGATAATCATCAAGTGTTGGTAATGTGGTCTTTAAGAAAGAATGAAAGTAACAAGGGAAAACAAATTGTCAAAGATGACCTCTCAGGGAGTCTAATTGTAAGAAGAGTTACTGATACTTCTTTGGTGGAAGCATCAAGTATGGTAATGGCCATGACATAATTAATAGCAAAAGTGGTAGAAAAGGAAGCTAAAGAGAAGGAAGAGCTCATTGCAAAATTGGAAACAGTTTTGAAGATTTATGGTGAGATGAAAGAGGGGATTCTTGAGAGAGATATTCTAATTGCAGACTTAAGAAAGAGATTGGGAGAACATGGCCCAATACAATTGTCAGAGAAAATTCAAATAGCTTCCTCCCCTACTAGGCCTTCCTCACCAAGCCCTATTATTGAACTTCTCCCTTCCCCTTTTCCTCCTTCCATAGATGAGGAGGATATTGATCAGAAAGTAAAGGATAGGTTAGCTGAGAAGATAAAAGATGTTGTTTCACATTTTGTTGCAAAGGTGAGGCCTAAAGAAATATACAAATCTGCAAAACAATTGGCAGATGTCTTAGCAATTTTTTAGAAAGAGGTGGCTACTGTGGACAAAATTTTGGAAAGGTGGTCTGCAAGAAAAGATAGTCTGAGGTCATGGTTTGATCAAAATAAGGATAAATGTGTTGTAAATATTGAGCTAGCAAATACTTACAGGTTTGTCAAGGATCTTTTTGACTTTGAGGTAAATAGGGGGAGTATAAGAAGAAGGTCAAAAATCCTAAGGGCAAGATATTTCTAGGATGATTTTCAAATTTTTCCTGGTCTTATTAAGGCATATGGGGTAATCAAAGATAAAGATCAATGGATGGAGAAAATAGATAGACAAGTACTGTCTAAAGTAGATTCCATTTTATGTACAGATGATAATACCCCATTCATACAATTTATTGAACTCCTTCAAGATGCTAGCATATACTTTGCAAATGTAAGAATAGAGGTTCACTAGTTGGTTTCTGAGTGGGACAAGTTGTCCCCAAAGAAAGATGAGGTCCTTGCCTTTCATTGGCCAAGTGAAGAAACCTACATGACTTGGGAATCGACATATCTTTCAGAAGATTCAAAAGAAAAGGCATCAGATGAAGAAGCGACAGGTGTCAGTACTCCAAACCCTTGAAGATCAAAGTAAAAAAGGACAAATATGTCAAGCAAGTTATCATAGGCACAAATGTGACATCTGGCCAAAGTTGAATTACCCTTGGGAGCTGTTACAAGATTTTGACGCTCTTCCTAACAATCCATTTTGAAGATTTTTGGCAAAAAAAGGAGGAAGAAGAATAGAATACACATGGAACGTGATCCAAAATTTGAGGAAGAACGGTGTCAAACAGAGGATGATGTAAGTTAGCCAAATGGCTGTCATCATTCATGCAACAAATTTAGAAACTGCTCTGAAATATCCTTAGACAAAGGTGCCACCTGCAAGATTGTTGGAAATAGATATTTGTAATCTGTTGTTACAAACAACTTTGTCAGTTTGTAATCTTGTTTTTAGTGCAAGATCTTTTAACAGCCATCTGAAGCTTGTTGCATCCTTTTGAGGATTCCAAGATGACTGATTAGTATAAGTAGCAAGTCTTTGTTCATTAGAAAGGTGGAAAAAATACTCTGTAAGAAAGGTTTAATACAAAACCTTATTTTCTTTAAATGAGAAGATACTGTATCAACACATTTTGACCATTAATACAAAATATTGGAGCTCTGTTACTACCATTTTATTGTCTTTATGTATGGAGTGTTTTAGTTTTCTTATGTATTTAGATTGCAAGGAATTTTGAATACATTATTCACAAGGTGAATATAGGGGTTAAGCTTAAGTTTCTTTCAAGGAAAGAGTAAAATCTTAGGGGAGGTCTCTGAAAATTAATAATCCATGTATGAATTTGATGAAAGTTGTAGAAATTAAAAGGATGGTATGTTAGGCATGTCATTTGAGTTTCAGTATATTTTTTTTGATAGATATATGTGGAGGTAGGGTTTGACTCTGATGCCCAAGTGGATAAGGCACTGGTTCTAGATCCATTTACATTTATTTGCCACCCAAAATATAAATAATTCTTTCATTTTACTTTACCGGCACAATCATAATTTGAATCATTCCATGACAAGTTCATGGATGTGTTTTGTAATGCTTTGTAGAAGCACTGAATGAGGTTAACCTTCCTTGAGTTTAACTCTAAAAAGAAGAAGGATGAATATCCTTAAACCATTGTTTCATGTTGCTGCTTTCATGATTTCCATCATAGTTTTGTGTATTAGGATAATTTGGGCCATACTCAGAGTTTTATCATCTTACTAAGTTGATGTTCGAAAGCAATAACAGAGTAGTGAAGGAGCTAGTTCACAATTCAGAGCTCAGTTAAACAGTGAATTGATATAGGTATACCCGCCTGAGTATCCATACTCGAAGTGAAGAAGGTTTTCTAACCTTAATACCTTAGTGTTTGCATTTTGCTAGATTATGTCCATTGGGATTATATGAGTATTTGATAATCTACAGATTTGAGCACTAACATTCATGACTCACTGTCTTAAATACAAGAAGACGAGGAAGAAAATAAGAAAGAAGATGTGAAAGAAGAAAAGTGGGAGGATAAGCAAGAATAAATAAAGGCATTAAAGGAGACACAAAAAAAAGTTACCAAATAAGCAGTACAAGAGGAAGAAGGTTTAGGAAAAGAGGTAAATCCTATATTAATTGTACCTTAGCACATTCAAATAGTCACACCACAAAAGGTCACAACAACAAGCTCATCAAAGTCACTCATTGAGTTAGTATTAGCAAATTTGGGAGTGGAAGTTGACGATGATGATCAAATAGAGTTGATCTCATCCCTAAATAAGATAATTGGAAAGAACAAGAAATTAAAGAGCCTAGAAGGATCACTAATTGAGGTAACAAATAAGCTTCAAGGTGTTATATCTACTCAAGTCAGTGAAGTTGATCCACAAGTTAAAACAAGAGAGGAAATTAAAGCTTTTGACAGTCAGTTCACTACTTTATTTGACATTACATCAGTGAAAGCAAAAACACTTCATGATGAAAAATTATTCAAAACTACCTATCAAAATATTAAGAATGATTTAGACAACCTTGATGTTTGCATTAAGGAGTTGAGGAGATGTTTGGAAAGAGGAAGAGAATTGTATAGTCAGTGTGCTTTGTCACACAATCATATCTCAGATATTTCAGAGAAGTTGAAGAATAAAGAAGTAGAATTACAAGTCATAGTGAATGAGCTGAAAAATCCTAGCATAAAGATAACTGATACTGAGAAGAAAGTGAGTAAAATACATGCTGAGATAAGGCTATTAGAAAATGAAAAGGAAAGAAAGTTGAAGAGGTTTGCATTAATCAGAGAGCACCTATCCTTAAAAATCATTAATGTGCAGAATCAACTGGAAGAATGTCTTTCATCAAAGACATCATATGGTAAATTTGCCTATCCAAATCTTAGAGTAGTTGAGATAGCATCTTATTGGCTATGTGCATTACTTAGTGTATCAGATTCTATTAAGGCTACATGGGACATAGAAATTGAAAACTTGAAGGTGAACTTTATAGATTGCATTTCAAGTCTTCCAACATTACATAATTGAAGAAAAGAAGGTATATCAGAAATTTTGACCTATATATATACATATTTTGACACCTTTATCATTATTGTCGAAGGGGGAGTAATATAGTATGATAAAATTATATGTATGTATAAGGTATAAATATATGCAAAATAGTATGGAGTATAATCAAAGGGGGAGTATCTGTATGGAGGAATTAGTAGACATTTATGATCCACATACTTTTGCAAATCTTGTAATGACCATGTAACACAATGTTGCAAGATTGTTTTTGAAATTTTGTTGTAAGTTTTTGGGACTTAGCCAATTTTACCATATGTTGCCACCAATGACAAAGAGGGAGATTGTTGGCAATTTTTCTGAGTAGGATATAATGGTGTTGTCATTATGGAAACATATATTCAATGTTAAGACAACATGATCCAAGGAGGAAGTTCTAGATGAGAACTTATGAAATTTGTCTAAGTATAACAGTGTTTATCTGTATACACATAAACTATTTTGATCAGCAAAGTTCACATAAGTAATTTCAGTGCATGCACACTTGATCATAGATTATATAAGGTATGTTGAAGCTACATCCAAGAGCACAAGATTGTATGACATGCACATACATAGATATTAATGTTTTATAGAAATAATGTTAAGCCAACCAGAACAGAGCAACGATTAGTAATTGATTATTTAGAGTTAAGGGATTATTTTGTTTATCAAAATAATTACTTAAATAATTAGGGATGACATCCTAGATGTTAAACCTAAGGAAACAAGAGTTAATATTATGTTTTGATAACATGGAATCCAATTCATAAGCTATATTTGAGATAGCTAGTATAAAGAAGGATATTATGTTATGTGAAGTTATGTGTGAGGCTAATGAAAAGTTGTAAAGAGGTTTTGTATTGATGTATTAAGTGAAATCTGATATATGATTAGATCAGTGCAAATTGATAGCAAGTTTGGTAGAGCCTACAAGATAGAGCAGAATATTGAAGATATTCAACAGCAACAAAAGATCTTTGTATTCTATCTTTTGTATTGAAGATTATTATTGTATATTGCATGTTTGGGTAGTGGGCTCATCTTGCACACATTCACATTTTGTAAATTCCAAATCCTAATAGGGTTGAGGCTTCTAAAAAGGCCTAAAGTCCTCTAAAAAGGATCGAGACACTATACATATGTAATAGACTCCTAACAAGGTCAATATTTCTAACCAGATACTTTTGATTAGTGGATCATTTATGTGTATCATCCCCATTGGGGTTTTCCCTTGGCCAGGGTTTCCCCAAGAACAAACATAGTGTTATGAGTTCCTTTATTTTATGGTTGTGTTTATTGTTTAGTTTATTGAGTTTAGTTTCTTATGCAAGTTACAAGTTAATTACATATATCCATAAGTGGGAAAAAGTAAAAGTTTATGAAATACTGATTCACCCTGCCTCTTGGTATTTCCTATTTCTAACAAGTTCCTCATCAAATAGAGAAGTTGCAATCCTTCCCACTTCTCTTGTTCTTTCACTGAATTCCAAACCCCAAACAATAACCATGGAGATCACATCCAGATTGAATCTCTATTTCTTCCTCCTTTCTTGAAACTAGGGGCCTAAGACACCTAAAACTTCTTGGATCATATTTGCATTATTTATTTTAAGCATACCATGCAGCCTCTCCACACTTGTCAGTCCTTTGAATCCATTCTATTGCCTACTATTAGTGTCTACCAAGAATGTGACTTCCATCCCTTCCCACTTAACCTTATAGCTCCACCCAAACCCTACAAATATCCTTAGAAAATGACTTGCACTATGACAAAACTACCTATTCCTCTACATCTTATAGAAAAAGACACCTTCACATGCTTCCCATTTCAAATCATGAGTAAAAATCCCCTTACAACTAACATCATTCCCATCCTTTTTACTTTACCTAAGCACAAACCATCGTCATCTTTTATAAATTTCCCTCCTTATACACTTTAATGATATCCTTTGATCATTAGAAATATAACTAAAATACAAACTAAACTTTAAGAGATGAAATAATGATGACTTATGTAGAGAGATGGGTTGTTGGTTGTCATGTCAAGTTTCTCCCACTTATGAATGAGACAACACACAATTTATTCATTTTCATTCTGAAGGCCGTTAATAATCTCTATACCCTTAATCATTAAATGATCCTCTTCCATCATATTAATGAATCTAAAGTCTTCACAACACATTTGATATTTATTTCCCAAAGAGACAACCCATTTTGATAGAGTGTCAACATCATGAGTTTCTTCCCTAAGCATGTGATTGATTCTAAAATCCTTAAACTTGGATAATTCCATTTTAATATTTAAAATATTTTTTAAAAATCCTAATTTAACAACTAATAACGTGGCCTTTTCTTCTTCCACATTATTTGTCCCATCATTCAATTTCATCTCAACATAAACCACCATCTCTCCATTATAATTTATAGCAATAGCCCCTGTCTCAGAAACCCCCAGACTACCTTGTGATGCACCATCAACATTTATTTTAACCCAACCTTTATTTGGTCTATGCCATATCACATTATATCTATCCACAATACTCCCAACTTATCTTTTTTATAATTCTTGAAATGACTTCTAATTCCTAGGCTAATTTTTATGAATTGCTTTACACATGAAGTAAAAACTGTTGAGGGATTAATATGTGAGGTGGCTGCACTCATTAATTATTTAATAACCAAATCAATTCTATATTTCACTCTTTCAAGAGGTTTAGACTTGTGTTGGAAAATTCTCCTATTATGCTCCTTCCATATCTCTTATGTGATTATTGAGAGGCAAATAATCCACAACTTTGAGAGAGTCAAATTTTTAGCTATTATTGGCCAACCTTTAAAAAGGTTAGAGATGGTATTCTTTAGAGGTCCAGTCCAACCTAGATTCATTAAACATTTGTCCAACATGATTGAGAAAGTTCACAATTCACCAAAAAATGATCTGCATCTTCAATTGATTTCTCACAGAAGACACACTTATTTGGCCCAATAAATCCATATCTCTTCCTCCTTTCTTTAGTAAGAATTCTTCCATGTAAGGAAATCCAAGTAAAGGCCCATGCCTTAGGCAAACAGTCCATGTCCAAACACAACCTATATGGCCCTTCCTTCCTATTATCATTATGAGACATCAAGAAATAACCAAATTTTACCAAATAACATCCACTTTTGGCTGCACACCATATAAGAGTATCACATTGATTCATCACATGCACCTCCCTTTCATCAAAAATATTTTTCATTGCTGTTTCTTGCTAGGGTTTAAACCAATTTAGGATATATCCTTCCACATCCATTAAGGAAACAAAGGGTTATCCTGTCCTTCACATAATTGACAATCTAATTGTTAGGAATGAATGTTGGATGTTGGCAGTCATTCTGTAGCAGTTTTTGTTGCATTCATGACTATGATTGTCATTGATGTCAACACAGTGATCTTCTGGAGACTAGCAGAGAAGCAGACAATGTTTTGATTAGCGCACATGGGATATTATAGTTAGAGATATGTGATGTTGAGGTTATATTATTTGATATGTTTTTTTTCTATGGTTAAGAGTGCAGACAATAATTCATTTATTCATAGAAGTTATTAGCATTTTGGTGGAAGCAGTATTCAGGCAGTGTTCCTGAGTAGCGGTTTGCGGAAATCAGATGATATCTCCTAATCAGGATGGAATCTAGTTTTGTGTAGTTAAAGGGAAGGTTGAGACACATTGAAAGTGATGTGGTTCATAGCGCAAACTTTGAGGTTGCACGAGTGAAGAGTTATTATATTTGGAAGCCGACAATTTTGTGTAATTTTGATGTAGCATATGGAAACTTTTATTTTGTATTTATGTGCCGACTCATTTGTAATTATTTGAGTGTGGTATAAAGGAAGGAATGTTTTTCTTTATTGAATAGAGTGGTAGTAATGTGAAAGAAGTGTGAGCATGGTATGGTTGAATGCAAATGTAAGCATGAAGTGAAGAAAAGAGCTAATGAAGTTGTGAAAGTGAAATATTGAAGGAAGACATGCAAAGTACAAAGATTTGGAATTGAGATCTAGTGTAGTAGTCAGTGTGGTTTGGCATAGTGAGAAGGTAACATATTTCATATTATTTTGCTGAATAATATTAAGGTCATTTGGACAGTGTCTTTAGTGATCTTACCCTGAAGCTATTTGGGCAGTGGGTCCTTCTGTCTTCCATAACTCCTAACAGGGTTAGAATCTTTTAACAGGGATAAAAAATCTCCTAACAAGGATTCATATGTACTAAATTTATTTCATAAGACTCCTAACAGAGTCCATCCTTTCACAAGGAATATTTATATTAGTGCATCTTTTGTGGGCATCATTCCCACCGGGGTTTACTCTTTGATCAAGAGGTTCCCTAGTCAACATATCTTGTGTTATTGTGTCATTGTGTATGAATATCTTTCTATGGTTGGTAATTACATTTCTTACATGGTTAAATGATGTTGAAGTTGATAAAGGTTATATTTATCTGATAACTAATTCACACCCCCCCCCCTTCTCAGTTATCTTGGTGGACTTTACTTTCTAACACTAATTACCCCATAGATCTGAGAAAAAATTCATGATTTATTGACTTTCCTCCTTTTCACCAAGGATAGGTAAACCATTCCATGAATCTCTCCAAAAGGAGACTGATCATCCATCTCAAACCTTCCAAGTCAAATGATTAACTATGATCTCCCTACACTCCATAATAAAATTCCAAACTATCGACTCTTTGGGGGGGGGGGGGGGGGGGTTTCTAATAGTAAGAATATGATTATCATCCCATGAGTCCAAATATTTAGCTTTCAAAAATTTATCCCATAACATCGAGGAATTTGACACCTTTTCCCAAACTAGTTTTGCACCCAGGACCTTATTCATTAATCTCCAATCACGTAAACCTACACCTCCACTTTTTTTGGTTTTTTATATCTTATCCCATGAAATTAATAGGATTTTGTCAACTAGTTGGGATCCATTCCATAATTTTTTTTTCCTTTTCTACTCTAAATATCTCAAGACCTTGGTTGGAACCTTCATACAACTCATAGAAAAAACTAGGATAGCAGAAATAACTATTTGAAGCATTAAAATATGACCAACATAAGTGAAAAAATTACCTTTCTAACCTTCCATTTTCTCCAGGCAACTGTTAATTAAATCCTTCCACAAACTAGGTGTACATGCCCCATCAAATAAAGGGATGCCAAGGTATTTTCCTAGTAACTTTCTAGTCCTCATACACAATATTCTTGTGATCTATCTCTGCATTTGAGGATCAATATTAAAGAAAATGAACTTTGATTTAAAGAAATTAATATGCTTCCCTAAGAAGTACTATATTTATCTAAAGTTCTCTTCATAATCCTTTGTTTAGAAAGTGTAGCTTCACCCATTAAATAGGTATCATCTACAAATTGTAGGTGAGAAAATGCATCAATACCACTTGTAATCTCGATTCCCTTCCAATTCCTAATAAGTCTTGCTTGAGAAGTTAATCTTCATAAAACCTCTACAAGAATGATAAAAATGAAAGGAGATAAAGGATCTCCTTGCCTAATACCATTTTTTTTTAATCTCAAAGAAGCCTTGTGGACTGCCATTAACTAAAATTGAGAGCCTAGGGGAACAAATACATCCTTTAACCAAGTTCTACCAACTAGGATGAAAGCCAAAATTTTCCAATGTAGCCAAAAGAAACTCCCTATTCACATTATCATAAGCCCTTTTTTATATCTAGTTTAATCATCATTATGTTAGTTTTTGTTTTTTTTACATAATGTATAGCTTAAAAAATAGTACCACTATCACACCTTAAAAAATAGACCTATTAGGAGAAAAACCACTCTTCTCCATAGAGATGACCAAATGCAAAACCTATTTTAGCCCATTTTCCATTACTTTGGTCATAACCTTATAAATAATATTACATAAGGCAATAGGTCTAAAGTCATCAAAGGAAGATTTCTCACCTTTCCTAGGCACCAATGTTAAAAAGGTATTATTAAACTCTCTAGAAATGAAATCTTCCTTTCTGGATTCCTCCACCACCTCCCTTAAGTCATACCCTATAATGTGCCATGACTTCTAGAAAAACATAGCTGGAAAACCATCCAAACCTGGGGCTTTATCACTTCCTATGTTAAAAAGGGAAAATTCCACTTCTTTTATAGAGATGGGCTTCATTAAGATTTGGGTTTGTTCCTCCTTAATACATTTTGGAATAATATTTATACTCTCTTCATCTACCCTCACATCATTTAGTTTCTTTCCAAAAATCTCAGAGAAAAAATGCACGGCTTCAGAATATATCCTTTGCATTATCTAAAATATTACCATTCTGATCTTTAATTGAAAAGATTTTGTTTTGATATCTCCTAACCTTTATTGAATTGTGGAATTTTTTTTTATTTCTATCTCCATCATGCAACCAAATCTCTCTAGATTTTTGCCTCCAAAAGGTTTCTTCCTGAGCTAAAATTTCAAAATATCTTTTTTGAAGCTCCTTTTCCATAGAAAAATCTTCCTCCAACATACCATTTTCAATAACCTTTAGATTTAAGGATTCTAATTTAGATTCAATAGAAATTTTTATAGAAAACACATTCTTAAATTCCATTCTATTCCAAATGTTCAACTATTCTTTCAAGAGCTGTAATTTCTTAAAGAAAATAAAACCTTTATTTCCTTCCCTTTTAGGGGCATTGGTCCACCAATAAGTAATCTTATCCATAATATGAGGGTTCGTGAACCACATAACTTCAAACCTAATAGGTGAACGTTCTAGTGTGGAATCCTCATGGATTCTCAAATAAATGGGAAAATGATCTAACCCTAAGAAAGGTAGAATTTTCACCTAACACAACCAGCTAGCCTTACTCCAATATGCTACCAGCATGAATCGATCAAGCTTCTCAACAATATTAAGAAATATACCCCTTTAGTTAGTCCATGCGAAATCCCCATTCTAAAGCTCTACATCCACCAAACCTTGTGAAGTAACAAAGTCCATGAAGTCCTTCTGGCTTTGACTCATCCAACCTTAGCCACCTTTTTTGTCTACTGGTGAAATAATTGCATTGAAATCCCCTCCAAGTATATACAAATTCTCCCTTAATAAACCTATTTGGGTAGAAATAGAATCCCGTAATTATTTCTTAAGACTTGCATTATTAGGACCATAAATATTGAAAGTATAGAAATGGGTCAGAAGCTATTTAGATGTAAGCTCCAATAATTACCATTTTGTAGCTTGATTAAGAAGTTTAACCTTCATAGTTTCCTCTTTCCATAATATCCCAAGACCCCTTGAGGTGTTAGGAATAACAGTCCACAAACACAACTAAGAGGGGGGCCCAATGAATCAGTTGTGAGATAGAATATTAAAATTTATTCTTTATAAACCAAAAAACTTAATCAGAATATCAACACAATGAATACAACACCATCAAACAATATTTTGTTGTCAAGGAAACCCCATTAAAGGTAAAACCCTAGTGGAAATTAGCACCCACAAATGATGTACTAAAAGTATAGTATCCCTACTAAAAGATTTATTCCTTTTAGGATCTTATTAATGCATTTGGTACATAGTCTTTGTTAAAGGAAAGACCCTATTAGGAGTCAAGAGAAATATGGTAGGCTCATTACCGAAGCACATTTCCTAAAGAAGATTAAATCCACCTTCATGACTCACTATCTTAAATACAATTTTATAGAAGATATACAATCCAATGAACTATTTGCTAGAAACTGTCTTTGATTGATTAGTTCCAATGAGTCTCCTCAATCAAAACCTCTCCTCTACAACCAGTAGACATCACAAATACAAGCTCACAACTTACATACATACACCGCACTTTATACTCCAAAAACAACTCTTCTTTATACCCTACTACAATAATCAATTAGGTCGGCCAATTAAGACTTCCCCAATGAAAAAATAATTAAATATACCCTTGCTAAGATACACATGATACCTTACACAAGCATACAATAGTTACAATACATCAAATATACTCTAGGATCCAAAATCCATTCTCACCATCTTCACAACAAGTTATACATCTCCAGTCGGCTCCAAATAGGTCTTCCCAAGACCACATGCTTTAGCTGACATCACCATGAACACATCAACTCCATAATTATAAAAAATATTCTCCAATATGTCTTCTATCATTCCTTAAGCTCACTTGTTACAAATCATGCTCACATAAGAGTTATCTATAGGGACTAAATCTGTCATTGCCCACTATCACAGTACAGTAACTAGTTGTAGACACCTAAAATGCCTTTGCTAAATAAAAATATTTTACTTTATAAAAACCCCAGATGACATCATCATTAATTAATTGATTAATTATTTAATTAATTAATTAGTTTTTATTATTATTATCCCTTCTATTTTAATTAAAGACATTTAATTAAGAAACCCTAGCCAAAAGCATTTAAATCAAATTTAAACAATTTTCCCCTTATTTATTGAATCATTATTTGATAAATAATGTCACAATCCTTAAATAAATTTAATATTTATTTAAAGCCTAAAACCCTAGAATCTTCTAGAGAACCCTAAACCCTTCTAAAATTTCCTAAACCCATCCTAAACCTACTTAGAAGGTGATTCCTAACCTTATTAGTCTAACCCACTCTCCTTTGACTTTTGGTTAAACCTCCTCATTAATGAGCCTTACAGACTCATTAATAGCTTCTTACACCCTCTTAAAGGCTCTTACAACCTCATAAAGAGACCCATGTCTTCTCTTTCACCTTGGTTTACTAGGCACTCTTCCCTAGTGTTTCTCACACATATGTGAGAAACCCTTAACCCTCATTCATCTAACCTTACCCCTAACCATACCCCTAGATGTACCCCAAACCCTAACTTTGATGCTAATTCCACTTCCTAACCCAAGCCCTTCCAAAAATCCTATAAATAACCTCACTTCCAAGAGAAAATACCAATTCACCTTTCATTTACATAGTAATTTTATAATTCTAAATCATTTCTAGATCATCATAGCTTAATTCTTAAATGTTAATTTTAATTCATTTTAAAGCTTTTTAACTCACATCTTAGCTTAGCATTAATGGATTAATATATTTCATTTCATTGATTTTCATTTCATTTCATCATCTCACATCTCTCATTTGTCTTAAAATCAATCTATCTTAATCATCTTTAGCTTAATATGCATTCTAGCTTCATTAGGCTCCTTGAGGCTCTAGGGAAAAAATCATGTGTTCTATACTTGATTCTGTGCCACTATGGGGTTCTCAGGGTCCCTATTTGATCCTATTTGATCCTAATCCTTCCTAATCTTCATTAGGGACATAATCCATTTGTTTTGAGAGCACACCACATCCCTAAATCAAGAGCAAGTCGAACGGTGACAGGGTGCTCCCGTTGAGCTCTATCTACAGTGTCTTTGCAAATTATTTTTACTATATTCTAGGAATATGATGTTAGGCTAATTTTTTAATGTCTACTATTGTTCCAAACATGTTAGTTTTTCTTTGATTACATTTTGGCACGTCCGGTGGGACTCCACAAGCCTTTAAAACTGCATTTTTTAGGGTTTTCTTATAAAAAAAATCACTTTTTGACAAATATCATCATTTTTTAGGTGGATTCTCATATGATTAAACTGATTGGAATAGTTTCTTGTATGACTAGATCATACTAGAGGTTCCCAATACTTGTATGGGACCTCTGCATGTAATTTAGGCCTATTTTAAGTCTACTGGCCATGTTTACTCATACCAGGAGTCATAGTGACTTATATGAGCCCTCAACCTAACTCATACAAGTAAAAGCCCCAAAATAACCTTCCATTTTTACTCGTATGGAAACCAAGGGGCATGTGTAAGGCTCAAACAGGGTTCAAGTTGGTTTTTTAGGTTTTCTAGGGCCTCTTGGTACCTCTTGACTACAAATTTCTAGTTTTTAACCCCATGTTTTGTAGGCACTCATTAGAATCAAGGAAATCACTAAGAAAACTAATTCCTTAAGGCTCATTAACTTTCTTGAGTGATTAGGAACCAAAACACTTCATTTTTAGGCTTAAAATGAACCCTATTTCACTCTTGAATGCCTAAAAGTCAACAATTTTGTGCATCTTTCCTAAACAAGTAAAAAATAATCCTAATCAAATCAAAATCAATCAAAAATCACTTGTGACATTTTAAATTGGATAAAAATAACTTGTTTCATTGAAATCTAAAGTTTTAGGGTTCTTTTATGCAATCTAGGAACACTTCAAGTTTTGGAAGCTTAAAAAGAACTACAAATATGCATTCCATTCCCATTTGGTTCCTAAATCAATCTTGGAACATTGTTCTTAGATAAAGTGAACTGATTTTCCATTATCTTAAGTGTTTTCCAAGTTTCATGCAATCTAGGAACAAATCTGCATTTCATTACTAAATGGTTCCTAAACACTCCTAAACTATCCTAAATATTCCTAAATCAATCTCCAAAAACACTTCTTTTTGGGTCTAAAAACTGAATTCTAGAGCACAAAGTCTTGAATGCAATCTAAAGAAAGTGAACCATAGTCCAAATCAAAAGAGTCATTTTCTTTGAGTCCAAAGCAAGCACAAATCTTTAATGTCCTAAGGTTGGAAAACAAAGCATTTTATTTCAGCTCAAAATTCAAATTAGGATCCTACAAAACACAATCTTGAATGTATGAAGGTAAAACAAACTTGCAATTTCTTCAAAAGCTTTCTTATCTTCCAGGAATGAACAAATCAAAGCCATAAACACGTGTTTTCAAGCATTCATTTCAAATCACTAAATCAAATTTGGGAAAGAAATCTTCTTGGTGTACTTTCTTGGAGTTTCAATTTTGTAAAAGCCTTGTTAGCTAAGTAACATAAAAGAAGTTGAACTTGGACGAGTTCACTTATTTAACTTTTAGAGAAGCCTGTCCAAAGAGAAAAGTGCTTCCTCTTTGGAGAATGAATTAAAACCAGTACTTCCTTGACCAATATAGAAATAAAGCATTGAGAAAACTCTCATTTCATCCCCTCAAGCTCGGGCGATGCATGTTGATGGTAGCCTAAGGTAGGTGAATATCCCTACTATTTTGGCATGGTCAACTAGGCTCTTAAGTGAGTCACACACATACAAACTGATTGGGAGGAAACCATAGACCAAACTAAACACTTATTAAATTAGAAGCTTCTTGATCTACTCCCAAAGGTATCAAAATATTTGTGCATGGATTGATCGAAGTGGTTTCTCAAATCACCTAAAGATTACTCACCATATGTATCCCTTTTGGGGTACCAAGTTGTAGGAAAATATTTTGATACTAGCTTGTCTCTAGGTAGTCTATTTTGTGTGTTTTCAAAGTTCCAAACTCAATACAAACACTTGTCAAAACATACACATCTTTCAGGAGAATTATCAGAGTCAGTGGTCAATCATTTTCTTGTATCCCACAAAGTTGCTTTGTCCTTTGTCAGGATTTATTTTGAAGTGTCTTTTGTTGAGTTTGTCCTTTTCCATTTGGAGACATCAAAACTAATCCAAATCTTGATCAAAGTTACTCAGACATCCTTGCAAAGAGATCCTTCAAAATTGGCCACCCAGAGCATTGTTTCAATCCAATTGCCAAATATTTCCAAGCTATGTTCGATTCAACCAAACATAAGAAAGCTAAGCTTCCCAATTCCTGAGTCCATCAAGAGAAAATGGTTGCAAAAAGGAACCTAAAATATCATCAACCTTCCCTCAAAGAAATCCAAGAAGAAGTAAAATATCAAGAGAAATTGGATAATGTGGGCTATAACGCTAGAGTAAAACATTTTGCATTTTGGTTCCAAGTTAATCATTGCTATGTCAATCTAGAGAGAGAAGACTAGTTTGGCCCATCATATATCCACCATTCCTTCAGAATCCCACAAATCCTATCTTGGCATCCTTTTCATCCTAGATCATCCTTAGATTCATAATTGCATCACCATCTATCCTTAGGTGCATTTTTATCATCTTCCTAGTTGCATCATATGTCATCCTTTTTAGCTACATCTAGGTCATCCTCTTAGAAATAACATCATTTTGTTCTTCTTTCATCATCCTTCCATTAACAATCCATAGTCAGAATCCTTGTCATTGTCCTTCATCTTTGATCCCAAATTTGGAATCAGACATCCAAATTAGAACCCATCATCCTCAAACCAAATCCAGTGATCAAAATCTAAAATACTTAGTGTTGTATCCTTTGAGTTGCTTCAAATTCTTATCCCAAATAAAAAATCTCCACTGTATGATGAAGCATTGTCTAGGGAATCCTTACTTGTCCTTGTAAGCCTCATCATCTCGAGCAAGAGATTGGTGTGCATTGACAATAATCCCATCTTTTGAAGATAATTAGTCTATCTTAGGTTTACAATCCAATCCTATTTGGTCCTATATAAGGAAGCTACAACTCTTTTTTGACACATAGTAATCCTTCACCATCTTCCACCAATCCTCCATCATCCTTAATTTAGGCATCCCACCATCCTTCACCATCTCCCACCATCCCACCATTCTTTATATCTACATCCATCATCCTTAGAGTTTTCTTAGGAGAATCTTGCATCCATTCCATCATTTGCATCATCCTTTTTTTGATTTGCATTCCATGCCTACCAAGATGTGATCCAAGAGGAGAAGGAATATGGATCCAAATCTGGCTACTAGTTCATCTAATCCCAACAATCATACCAGCGTGATGGTGACCTATAATCCAAAAATCCCACAAATTGAGAATGTGTGGGAAGATCTCAATGGACCCGCCAATTCATTTTCTATGGAAACATTCATGAGCCATCTAGGCATGCACAAATGGTGAGTGAAATCATTGATCAGAATAGACATGCTATATTGGAAAATTTTACACAAGAGGGTACTTCCATTCCACCACATCTCTAGTCCCTCATCCCCATCAACACCATCCATATCCCAGCTGAGACCTATACCCCCATCATTTGAAAAATCCACAATCCTAACTTGCACATATCTCAGGAAGCCTTGCCCATCCTCCATCTCTTGCAAATAAACTTTACAAGTCCCACAACACAAGAAATACACAATCCAATCCTTTTCCCATTATGGGAACACCATCATATTCTATAGCATCTCAAGCTACCACTTAGGCCCAAAGCTTCCCAAAAAACCAACCTCCACCTCCCACACAATCCACTACACAAACACTTCCTCCACCATCCATGAGCCAAGTAACATCACCCTTTCTATGGGCAATGCAATCGTTCCCCTCTTTCACTCAACAAAATTATGCATCAATACCAACCTTTTTGAGGACAATGTAATAATTTCCCTCCTTCCCTTAGCAAGCCTCCACATCAACACCATCCTTCCCATGGGGAACACAAGCATCTTCTTCCACCCCCCAACACACATTCACCCAAGCACATGTTTCACCTGGATCTTTCATTTCTCACACACAAGACCAAAAAAATTCCTTCACAATAGGGATGCGCTTCATGGGCCCTCAAAATCCACTATTCACATCCCAGAATCCCATCATCACTTCTGCATCCTCTACATCACAACTTCTGCCACAAACCAATTCTCATTGGGGCCTCACTCAAGTAGAAATGCAAGCTCTAGGTATCCCAACCCAATCCCACATATCCATGCCTACAAACCAATAAACCATTTTTCCTCAAGCAACGCAACAACAATAATCACAATCTCCACCAACTTCATCCTTTCCTTCATATACCAACTATCTATCTATACCGCCTACCACCTCTCAAATAATTCCACCACCACAACAACATAATTCATCTCAGCTCGCTAGCTACCTTGTGCAACTACCTCCTATCACAAGCTTCCCAACATCCATTCCACCCCTAAGAAATGTAGGAATGCACCCCACCTACATGAGCCAAGCCCAAAGCCAAGTACATTAAGGCCAATCCTTTCAACAAGCTACACCATTTTATCAGCCTCCTCCACAGCCGCAATACTTCCTAGTGCAACATCAACAAGCATCATCCTCCCCATCACAATGAAAAAATCCCATCATCTCCCAACAACAACAAGCCATTCCATATCCTCCACAAAAATATGCTTTCACACGTCAACAACAATATCCTCCCCAACAACCATCACCCCAACATCCATTCCAATCTACCTATCTTGCTGGGAGATCTCCATATCCCAAACCATAATATCCACCACAAAATCATCCATACTCACTAGCACCATGAAATCCTTTTCCAATGGGAGTACCCACTCCAATGATAATCAACACTGAGTGGTAAAAAATGAAGAACACTCTTAAGGAACTCAAGGCCAGAACATAGAGAAAGGCCTTCAAATTTGATGAGGTCTGTCCCTATCCCTTTGATAGATCAATCACAAGGATCCCCTTTCCCAAACACTTCAAGCCATCTAAGTTTGATAAATATCAAGGGATAGGAGGTCTAGTCAGCCATGTAAAGGAGTTCTATATGGCATGTCAAGAAGTAGCATACAGTGATAACTTCCTTATGCACCTATTCCCCAAGAGCTTGGGAGGAACCACTATTGAGTGGTTCTACAAGATACCCTATGGAATAGTGACAACCTTTTCTGAAATCTCTAAGAAGTTCATTGCCTAATATGCCCACAATGTTGAGAATGAGTTATCTTTGCTAGACCTTTTCAACTTGAAGCAGAAAGGAGGAGAAATCCTAGCTGATTACTTGCAATGATGGAAGAACCTCACTACCAGGTTATCATATCAACCCCCTAAGAAACATCTTATGAAGATATTCATTGATAACCTCCATCCCAAACTATCCCACTTCATTAGGATGAACTACATCCAAACATATCAAGATATCAAAGGCAAAGGGATAGATATTGAAAGAGGTCTCTTAGACAAAGGTACAATCTGACATTACAAGGATGATTCCCATAGCAAGCACAGTAATGATAACCCCACCACTAGAATAGAAACAAGAATGCTTTTACCAATGGAGCAACTAAAACCAAGCATTTTGAAATCATTGTGGTTGGTCTGACACCTACTCCTACATATCAACACCAAAAACCTCAAAACAATTAACAACCCATGCAGAATTACCAACAATAAGAAAACCAAGACAACCAAGAAAATAAGGCCAATGCCATATCCACTACTCGAAATCAGAACATGCCATGAGTCCAGAACCATCAATGACATACCTTCACACCTCTTGGTGAACCACTGGACGTAATCTTTCATCGAATGGCTAAGGCCAATCTAATCACTTACCCACCAAATCAACAATTCGATGATGCTTCTTCCAAGCCTAACTAGTACAAAGATGACAAATACTATGATTATCATCATGTTAAGGGACATGCTACCCTAAGGTGTATGAAACTAAAAAACTATATCCAAGATCTCATCGACAAAAAGGAGATCGAAGTGGACACTCTAGCTTAAGCCTCACCTAATGCCAATCTACAGATCTATCATAATGTTTTCCCTCAACAGAATGCTGGGAAGAAACAGGTCAATACCAATTCTCTACCCCCAAACCAAGGAAAAGGCAAGAAAGGAGACCATGGCATCCAAAGTACCCAATGCTAAAATCTAATTCACAGAGCTTCTTGTTACAGTCTTGTAGCCAACACCCTTTATCATCGAGGATATCATAACTTCCTCTCTAGGTGTTTAGATTCAAATAAGGCCATCCTGGCTTTACAAGAGGTTCACGCTTGAATTTGTTGTGCCCACATGAGTGGCATGGTCCTACAAAACTAGTTTCTTAGAGTTGAGTATTATTGGCCAACAATGGAACATGATGCCTATGAATTTGTTAAGAAATGTCTACCATGTCAGCAACATGCCAATTTGATTCATGCTCCAGCACAAGACTTGCAACCCATTGTGCCACCATTATCATTTTCATGTTGGGGATTTGACCTTGTTGGTTTAATCACTCCCCTTTCCTTAGATGGACATAAATATATCATAACAACCACATAATACTTTATAAAGTGGGTTGAAGCGATTCCGCTCATCCTCACTACTGGCATTTAGATATCCAAGTTCATCCTATACCACATCATTTTCCACTTCGACATTCCATGCACCATCTTCACAGATCACAAAACACCTTTTGAAAACCAACATGTGGATGATATGTGTGCTAGAATCCACATCCACCATCATTTCTCTAGCCCATATTTCCCTCAAGGAAACAACCAAGATGAGGCAATCAACAAAACCATCCTGAAAATCCTCAAGAAGGTTGTCAATGATTTTGGTCATGACTGGCACCTCCAAATAAATCCTCCCCTCTCCACCTATTTCAATTCTTATCACACTCCCATAGGCACTGTTGGAGCTCAAAAATTTAGTTCATGTTTTTGAGTCCATATTCAGAAAATTGTCTAAGTGTCAGAATTGTGCATTTGAAAATCATTAAAGATGCTTAGTTTGAAGGCATGGAAGATAGGGCCTATTGTTTATCATGATGAACCACTGGGGTAGGGTGTTAATTGTCTTTCATTTGAAATGTGTAGTGGGTTTGAAATTTCAATTTTCAATTCTGGCGTGTTCTGGGAATAGGCTTTTGGAGGTGTTCTCAGAATTCTGCATTATGTGTTTGTCCAGAATTGTATAAGGTAGCTCACTTCGGATGATTGTATCTTTTTACCTATGATTGACCATAGCATGCTGGTTATTGCATAATACTGTAGGTATGAGATTGAGTCATCATGCCAATTTTTAGCCCCCCATGTGCCCGTTTGACATGATTTCCAAAGCCATTCCATTTGTAGATTGCTAGAATTACCCAGGTGTGCATTGTTCGGAATTATAAGTGGCCTACTTTGAGGCTTTGTAATTTGTGCCCTATGCAAGGTCTAACATAATTGAGAGTTGTTTCATAATGTAGACCTAGGAGACTAATTTCCTAATGATTTTGAGCTCTCTACCAATCCATCTGATCACTTCCCCAGGCCAATTCCAAATCAAATTCCTGCTTATTTCACTATTTTAAATTTTGAATGTTACTAACAGGCTGACTTTGGCATTTTATTGTGATCGACATTTTGAATTTCTGAGAAAGCTAGTTATGGATTCATAATCCCTATATGAGGGTAAATCAGAGCCTAACTTGCTGGTCCCTGAAGATCTCAACGGGTGAGTTTTTAAAGCCAGTCCCGAAGGTAGCTTATGTGATTTTGGCAGTATGGAGAAATTTAGTTTTCAAGTGGCCATGTTTGATTGTTAATGACTTTGGGCTCCAATCTTATGGGAAGTTATCCTTTGACCAACATATTATAATTTTGGAAGTGATCTTATCTTCTTGATGGCACTCTCATGTCAGACCTTTTTGTTAGTTTTTGAGGCTGCTTCCGGGTGCTAGTTAGTGTTATTTGGTAGTTTTGCTGAAGTGTGAAAAGGTGAATTATGTGTCTTTTTTTTAATTGTGCCATGGTTTTTGGTCTTTGAGCGACTCCATCTTGATATGTTGAGGGCACTTATCTTTAAAATATTGCATATTGTTCCCAGTATGCAAGCTTTACTTGATGGTGTGTGCACTTATCTCAAGTGATACACACACTCAGAAAATAGATTAATAAAATGTGACTATTTTGGGTCAATCCTTGTGCTAAGGCTAGAAGCGCAAGCCGTTGTGCATAGTGCATAGTACTCATTGAAGGGGGCATGAGAAATCATACAGGATGCTCCACTTTTTAAATGAAAGATGACGCAAGTAAGAAAATGGCATGTTTAAATGGAGATTCATGCACTACTTTGCAGGCATGGCACATTAATAAGGACCAATACTTTGAAGCAAAGGAGCTATTGGTACTCTTTTAGATGCACATGAATCCAAATGGTTTCTTAGGAGTCAAGAAAAGCTCAAAGGAAATGACTGGGAAGATGTTGCAAAACAAGTTTCCTCCCGTAATTTTGGAGCCAAGTCATTAAAGACTCACTCACAATGCTTGCACAAAATGAGTATGATGCATGAATTAGCACTTGCCCACACCCACAATTCTTGGGATTGTTTCATCAATGAAACATACGACTCTATGAAGTCACAATTTTGAGTAAAGATTTGATAGGATCGATGCCATTGGTCCATGTGGAAGATGTATGCAACACCCATATTTATCTGATGGAGCACCCAACTGGAATAGGTCATTATGTGTGCTGTTTGGAGCCTATGAATATTTCTCACATTCTCTCCTTCTTTCACAAACGATATCCACAAATCCCATTGGCTTTTGAGAATGAGGAGAAAGAAGATCAATGGAAGACAATAGTTGTATCAATTTTTTCCAAGAAACTGATTGATTTGGGATTTTCGTATAAATATCATATAGATAAAATTCTTAATGACAGTGTCAAATGTGCAAAGGAAATGAAAATCTTGTGAGTGATGTAGTATGCTTTCCTACACAAATCCATGAAGAGCTAGCGCAAGGTGAGTAGAGGCCTCACGCAATATAAAAAGAGCAACAATTTCCAAAGGGACACTTACACAATGTGATGGTCCTGCTCGTGCAATGTAATGTGGGAATCCAACA
Source organism: Chamaecyparis obtusa (assembly GCA_027943335.1). Taxonomy (NCBI): domain Eukaryota; kingdom Viridiplantae; phylum Streptophyta; class Pinopsida; order Cupressales; family Cupressaceae; genus Chamaecyparis; species Chamaecyparis obtusa. The sequence goes on from BSBK01000615.1 coordinate 1,855,786, forward strand.
TGCAACAACACACGCACCAATATTATCAAAAAAAAAAAAACACCACACATACAATTTTGCGTGAGGGCCTACACAAGTCTTAAGTGGCTTGTGTTAGTTTGAAAAGGATGCCAGATTGGATGAAAGCAACGTGAGTTAACAGGGGGCCTCACAACTTAAGCTAAGGCACCAACATTTTAAATTGTAATGGGTTGTGGGCATGTAAAACACAATTTTCCAAACTATATGCATGATGTGGGGTTCACACAGGTCTTCATGGCTACAAATCACAACATCTAGATGCTTGCTAGGTTGCGCAAATATAAAAAGAGCTTGCGTGAGTGCAAAGGAGCCTCATAAATTCATATAGAGGCTTTGCGTGAGCTCACAAATCATAGAGGGTGAGTAAAGTTAGAGGCTGGAGGATACATGTTTGCATAAATGGAGGTGTATATACTGGAAAAAGAGATGCACATCAAGCAAAAGAGTAAATGGAGGAACTCGTACAAAGATATGGATTGTGCTTTGAGAAAAATTTATCCCACATTCATGAGTTTTCATGTAAAACTAATGTTTAAATGAAAGTCTGCTCACATGAAGTGTAAAGCAAGTGAAGTGAGAGGCTATGTGTCATCTTCCTTGTGGGCCCACCTAGAAGTGCATGCCAGCTGGACATAAAGCCAAAATTTTGAGTAAGTGTTTAAAAACATCCAAAAAAATTATCCCACATTTTCCAGGAAGGGGAATTTCAAGATGTTAATATCTAACTCCACTCACATTATAAGGTAGATTGAAGAGTGGAGGATCTATGCACGTGACTGCTTGTAGGCACCTTTGGATGTGTGTCAATGGACCTAAGATAAGGATATTTTGTAGACGAGCGCTGACGAACACATGGAGGACATGTGGTAGCTGGTCGCTAAGTCTCAAGACCAAATCGGTGGTTAGGTGAAAATTCAGAGACCCGGAGATGGGGTTAGTCACTAAGTCACATAAGTCTAGCGGTTAGAGGGCATAAATCTAGAGATTCAAAGACTCATAGTCACCTGATCTCGAGAGGTTTAGCAGTTAGAAAGAAAATTCTAGAGACCTGGAGACTAGCATGGTTGCTAGATCTCCCAATGCTGGCAGTCAAGTGAAGAAGATTCAGAGACCCAGAGACTAAAGGTAATCTCCATGTCTCCAAATCAAGCAGTCTCCAAGTCTCTAGATGGTGATTCAGAGACTCAGAGACTAAAGGTAACCTCCAAGTCTCAAGACAAACCCATGGTTAGAAAATTTCTTTAGAGACTTAGAGACTAATGTTAGTCTCCAAGTCTTCAGATGAGTAGGAGTTAAAGATGAGTTAAAAGCACAGTCTGGAGTAGCAAATCAGCATGTGACAAGTGTCAAAATCTAGTGTAATGTGAGAAAAGGATTAAAATACATATATTTAAATAAAATCATTTCAATTCAATAGTTTGACTATTGAAAAATGCACAAATATTTCAAAATTATTCAAGAAATATGCATGGGAAGGTAGAGTTAGTTCAAAGATTTAGGGGGAAAATGTTATCAAAAGTATGAAGTATCATATATCACAGGAAAGGTCTCAGAACAAAGATTCTAATTTTGTGAACCATTTGAGTCCAGATCAAATCATATTTTTGTAGTTAGAGAAAGAAGCAGTTGCAGATATTTTTGGGGACAGACAGGTGTGGGTGACTGAGATGGTTTTCTCCATTCTCCTATATTTGGTTTTTTCTCTATTGTAATGAGGATGTTGGAATTTCTACTGCAAGGCAGATTTCTAGTTTCTTGTCTAGGTTTGGTGTTTATTGTTTGGATATTTTGAAGTAGTGTGGATTAATGAAATACAATGCAATTCCTATTCTATATGGTCTTGTCTCTTTTATATTTTGTTTGTGCTCTAGTGTGTTTTGTTTGTAAGGCATCTAAAACATACCAACTATAAGGTAGCTTGTCTAATTGTTTATGAGTTTCTTTCAAGGAGAGAACTAAGTTTCATAAGTAATTTCAGAGAGCAAAACATTATTGTAAGGACTTGATGTAGAAGTATGGAAATGAGAAGATAGTTTGTAAGGCACTCTATCTAGATTGCATATAGTTTGTAAGGCATTCTATAGTATCTTCATTAGTTTGTTTTTGTGGATTCATATTTTCATTGGCTCTTTGGCCAAGGAATAGGCACTAGTCTAGGGTTTGATTAGCATTCTTTTCTTCATCTAGTTAATCAATTATATCTCAGTTACTTAGAAAAAATGAGTGAAACTCATAAGGATTTGTATCAGTAGGATATTATCCAATTTGTTGATTCCTTGAAGAGTGAATCACTAGGTTGCCCCTCCTTAAAAGGGAAGAAGGATGAGAATCCTTGTCTCACTGGTTCTTATTATTCTTATAATCATGGTTTATCTAGTTAAGCTTTGCATTCAATTGATTTTGGTCATCTGTAGAGTGTTTCATAAGTTGATTCAATAAAGGTAAATAGAAAATCAATGTCCACTTAAATATATACTATGTAATCAATAATTATTCAGAGGTAAAACCTGCTTGAGCATGTGGAGCTAAAAAATGAAGGAGGATGTTATCCAATCCTCAGCAATTAGGCATTTCTTTTGTCTGAATCAGTATTAGGAGGCATAGTGGTCAAGTAGTTATTCAAGCACTATGGTTCATACAAGAAAAATCCCTAAAAAAATGGTGACTCTAGTGGGGAAGAAATAAATGACAGCAAGTTTAAGATGCTCAATTCCTTGCTTTGCTGAATCATCCCAGGGTCTGATCTATTGAATAGAGTGAAGTAAAATTTTATTATATTATCTCACCAAGTGTGAGTGCCGACTCTGAGTCTCTGTTTGATCGGTATGTTCTTGTAATATATTTTGTGATTCTGACAAACATAAATCCTGTGAAGTTGTTTTGTGTTTGCTGGTTTTGGAAGAAGGTTTAGATCTAAGATTAAATCTCTTAGTTGATTCAAAATTTGTCCTCTGAAAAGAGGTGGTGACTCTATGAAGTTTTGGAAAGTGATTTGAAGGAGACTTTAAATTAGTTTTTTACAAATAGCAGCAACACTTCCAGGTAATCCTATTTTTATCAAGCGAAAATGGTCCCTTAATAGGTGTTAGCACCTTGAAAAAATTTCATGGCTCTAGCCCTTTACTTTTGGTCTCTGCAGTTGTCTTTAGGTCTCTGGCATAAACCCTTAGTTCAAATTTTTGAAAACTAGCCATTGCATAAAAAAACCCTTTGTAATGCCCTGGCCCTGTTCTATTTTAAAGTTACTTTTTCAGGCCACTTAAAACCTTTAAGTGCATGTGCCTTATATTTTTGGTTGATCCCCATTTAAATTCTTCCTAAGTTTTTACCTCCGACAGCCTTTAATTTTTCCTATAGTCCCTAATGCCTAATTTTTCCCTAAAGCCTAAGTCCTGTGCTTTAATTTTTCTCTATGTTTGGGCTTAATCTTTCCTGGGCTTGGCTTTGACACCATCTCAATCCAATGGCAGGCGTAAGTTCTCATAGGATTTGTCAGAGGCTTGCAAACTTACGCTAGCCATTGATTCATTTCCATGACGTAAAATTTCAATACAGGCGGGTCCACTGCCACATAAGCATAAGTGGCAACATTTTATTAGCCGAAAGAAAAGATGTATGGCAGAGTTGTCAGAGGGACCCAAGTGTGAAAGGAAAAGTTGCATGTCCACTTGTTGGATATTGCAACGTGGTAGCTTGTGATTCATTGAAATGGCTTATGTGGTGGGGTGGGGTCAATTTTTCAGTCACTTGAAGATCTGGTGGTTGTCGCATGATCACAAGGAATATTCTTCCCCTTCACGATCATGTGACGACCATCGATTTGGAATCTAACGTAAAGGCTGTCAGTGGGTCCAATGCCAGGTCAACATAGTTGGTGGTCTCTTATTGGTTGGTGTATGTTGTGACTAGGTGGTTGTCAGTGGGACTTGAGTTTTCAACATGTCAGAGGGTCCTGACACTTGTAGAGCATCGATGGTCGGTGCATGATCTAAGGGGTTTGTTCTAACACATGGGATTATTAGATGACCATTGATTTCATATCCTGTCAGAGGATCTGCAGAGTGGAGGTAAAAGGTTAATCTAATGGTTGTCTTAAGTTCTGATAGAATATTTATGCTCCATGCAAACTTAAGACAACTGTTGATTTCATTAAAGGTAGGCCTAGGTTTTGGTCTAAGGTTTAGCGACTTAGTGAACATGTGTTTGCATAATAGCTAAATAATTTGGCAAAGGTATAAAGTATTCTACAACTTGGAGGTATCCTTCAGTTGCCAGTTCGCTAAATTTGACTGGGATCTTATTAAAAGATGAATCATAAAGCCCGTGAAGTATGAAGATCTGATCGTTAGGACTTAATGTTGATCAAGTTTTAAATGTAGACCGCCGATTCGCTACTGGTGCTATGAAACTAGCCGTTTATTTTCAAATTCAAATTTTTGAGGGTTTCCTATGACCAGAAGGACTAAAATTCAATGCAAAAGTGACTGGAGCTGGTAGGAGATGATTTGTTTACCATTACAGTGTGGTCTAGGGTGTGCCATGATCGTTTACAGGGGTTTGTACTGTGTTTTTTGTGCTCGAGGCATGTTGCAAGTGGCCAAAAGGAGTTGAAAAATTTGGAATTCCATGATTTGCAGTACTTTCCTAGAGATCTATCATAAGTGAAAATCTTTCTAAGGCATGGCTGACTAGTTTTCATCCCTTGCATTTAATTTTTGACTGTTTCTAGTTGATCTGGTGGGTGAAACCCTAACCCTAGTCATCCGTAGCTTGTTGCATCCCCTTTGAGGATTCCAGGTGGCTAGGGGTATAAGTGGTAGCTTTTTTGATTTTGTAGGGGTTCCAAACTTTCTTTTTGGTCCCTAGTTGTTGATGGTATTATACTGAACAAGGATAACTTGGATTTAGGGTTTTGTTTCTCTTTGCATTTTGTTGCCTTGGTAATGTATTGATTCTAAAAGTTAATGAGAATACACTTGAATTCTTGTCTCAAACTTTTGATTATCTTCTTGTTCTGATTGTGGATTCATATATTTTAAGGTCACAAAGTGGATTAGCATATGGTAAACAAAGAGTATTGTGAGATTAGCTTGGAGTTCCTAACAAAGTTACGATTAAAGCCTTTAGGGTGATTTCAGTGAGTTCATTGTTAGATTGGAATTTGATGATCAGGTTTGGGAGTGAGGGGAGTAATAGGCAAAGAACTTACTCTAAGTTCATGTGTGTTTGAGTTAAGGTTTTAGTTGATATATGTTATCAAGTGACTCTTTGCCCTGGGTTAAGGAACTGCTCTATTCTTTGGAAGCAATCCATCATCATCAATCACCCATACATTTAAATGATAAAATCTTTAGTCAGTAAGTAAAGGATATAGTTGTATAATATTTTGGATTCCTTTAAAGAAGTGAATCAAGGGTACACCCACCTGAGCATTAAAGCTCAAAGTGTAGGAGGATCTCATTGTTGATCCTTGTTAATTGGCCCCCTTCCTTGTAGACTTTGGAGTGGTGATAGAGTCATCAAAGTATAAATCTACAAGTTGAAGATCAAAGGGAACTCCCAACAAAATGGTGACTTTTCTGGGGAGAGTCTAGAGATAAAAGTTTGCAAAGTGCACTCTTGTTTTCCTGTTGTATTTAGTTAAAGATTTCCCACTTTGGTGGGTGGCGACTCAAAAGGTTAGAACTAGTGCTATAGATTGAAAATCATGGACAAAAGAAGGAATACTAGGTCCTTTGTTAGAAAGAATCCAGAGGTCACTCTGGAACAATTGCCTAGATAGGAAAAGAAGAGTTGGATCAGGAGAAATGGTGAGGCTACTAGTGCTCCCATAAGAGAACAAAGAAATACCAGAGGTAGAGTACCACATGTTTCCTCAAGTGAGGAAGGTTCACAAGATAGAGTTTCTAGATTAGATGGTCGTCACTCTGAAGATAAATTTTATGATACCCCAGAGGTTGTATTTCAAGACAAAGGTTCATTACCTACAGGTTAGGATGAACAAGCTAGAGAGATGGGTTTTGAGATTGATTTAGATCTTGATGAAGATAATTTCATAAGGCAACCCATTGAACCAAGGCAAGTGCATTTCCCATATCAGCATCCTACTAATGTGGAAGTATCATCAAGCTCTAAAGACAACATGATAGATCCACATGACCTAAATGCACTTAGGTTGCAGTTGGCAGAGTAGGATGCCATATACAAAAGGTTACAAGAGGAGAGAGAGGCTGAAAAAGTAAATGCTCTAATGGAGAGGCAGTCTCTTTTAAGAAAAATTAATGAAATGAAGGAGAGAAACAAGATGCTTGCTTCTGCTTTGAGGGTGTTGCAACATGATGTTTTTGGTGATCTTGAAGCTCTAAGAAGTGAGTAAGAATGCTTGTTGCAAGACCATGAGTTTGATGAAGAGGGCCCTATGATTAGACAAGTGCAAAGTTATGATCCATTGCCTAAGGGTAGGAATGGACATGAGATCACTAGGCCTACTGTAGTTATTAATGAAAAGGGAAAGCAAAAGATGGTGGGTGTCCAAGCAAGAAAACTAGTGACAATACCAAGGATCCCACCACCTAAATCAAATAGGGAGACAAAGATAGAAAGAAAAAGAAAAGAGGATGAAGCTCTTGCTCAAGAGTTGGAAAGAGCTAAAGTTGATGCTACTATTGCAAAGAAAAGAAGAAAGATCCAATTCTTGAGGGCTTCATCAGCTAATGTTCATGGCCCTTCTACTACTGAACTAGGTATGCCATCTATGAACACTATTGTTCCACTTAGCAATGCTACTACTAGTAATATAATTCCTAATGTATCTACCAAATCATTTTTTGATCCTGATAGATAGTCAAATGTGCAAGTGGGTGGGAATGTAGATAAAAATAATAATTCTAGTGGGAACACTAGTTTAGGATTTCAAAGAAGACCTATGCAATTAGAAGGCTATAGGAAAATTAGTTTTGATGGGATACCGGGCTACCCAAATTCTTTTCCAAATGATATAAGAGATAAGGTACCTAAGTTTGCTGGTAATAATGCTATTAGTTGTGAGGAGCATCTTAGGTTATTTGTTGATATGCTTAATGATTATGAGGTAGAGCATGAGGATGTAGTCATGAAATTGTTTGTTCAATCTCTAATGGAGGATGCTAGAGATTGGTTTAAGAGACTTCCTGATAAATGTATTGATACTTGGGATTCCTTTGAGAGATGTTTTAAAGAGCAGTATGGTGATAGGCCTAATGCTAGTTTCATGTTGAATGAATTCAATACCATAAGGAAAAATTAGAATGAGTCTGCAGCTGAATTCAACATGAGATTTCAGAAGGTTATGCATAAGTTGTTTCAAGTTATGTGGTTAGATGACAATGTTTGTCTAACTACACACTTCAATGCATTTGATGGAAAGATGGGATACTTTTTGAGGGACAAAGAACCAAGAACCCTTAGAGATGCTTTTAGAATTGCTGTCAATATTGAGAACAATATGAAAATATCAGGGAAGTTGGGTGGGAAAAGAGATGACCCTAAATTGTTTGGGGACAAGAAATAAAGAAAAGAAAATGATAGGAATGTTGGAACTAGGAGGCAAGAAGAAGATAAATTGGATAAGGTGCTCAATGCATTGAAGGATTTGAAGGCACCTAAAAATAGGAACATCAGTGCTCCTACCAATGAAAGGCCTCAGTTCAACAACAATTTCAATAAGCAGAATAGATTGCAGAACTACCCCTACAACACCCAATGGAAGGATGGAAATCCTATTGTCCCTTTTGCAAGAGGAAAAAATGATAGAGGTGTCCTTGACCCTCTACAAAAAGCTTCAATAAATGTCATGGAGGACATACCTTGGTGTGTTGCATGCCAGTCCCCTCATTCTGTAGAGCATTGTGTGGTTGCACATTCTATGGCTAAAAATCAAGATTGTGGCAATGAGGAGATAGATCAAGATGATGTTGGATGCAACATGGATACTTCATATCTAGGATATGAAGATGATTCTCATTTTGATGAAGAAGTAGATGTAAATATGAAGAGACACACTTAGGCCCTTTTTCATCAAGAGGTTTTTTCTGATAGTGAAGACATTGATAAGAAGACATGTAACATGAACTCTTCTTCTGAGCCAGTAAATTTAAGGAGACCTTCTAGAGAAGAGATGGATAGGATTACTACAGAAATGATTTCTCAAGTGCAAACAAGGGGCATGGTGACAAGGGATACAAATGGAAAAGCTGCAGGAATGTTTATAAAGAGTACTAACTCTGGAGAGCCTAATGAGAACAAATCAAAAGGTGATCACATGGTGAAATTCAAGAATGAAAAAGGTAAGAATTGTGAGCCTAAGGGAGTTGGAGTTGAAAGATTTTATAGTGAGATTGAGAAGCTACTTAACACAATGGCTAAGATTGAAAAAATGAGGGTGGCCAATACACCTAATGTATCAGATAAGCAAAAGGATACTAAGGCAATGCAGATTGAGATTCCTCCCTCTGCTCCTATTGATATGTTATCTGTATTGTCCCAAATTACAGTTAAGGTTCCATTGTCAGAATTGTTGAGGATCCCTGAACACAAAGACAAAGCTATTGCATGGGTAGATAATGTTCATAACAATGATGTTGCATGCAATGGATCTCAAGATAAAGTTTTGAAAGGTGTTGCTACTCAGGGAATTGTATCCAAAATTCCTCCTATATATTTGGATAGTTCTATCAATGATAGCCTTGAAAACATTGATCCATTCTTTTTAAGTGTCCTTGTGAATGGAATGAAATTAAGAAATTGTATGATTGATAGTGGTGCCTCTAATACTGTTATGCCTTTTAAGATTATGGAAAAATTGGGCCTTAAAGTTGATACCGTCCAAGGCAGATGTTGTGCAATGGATCAGAGGGAGGTACTAGTTATTGGGACTATCAATGCAATGCCATATAGGCTGGTAGCATATCTAGAGAAAGAGCTAACAATGAGTGTTTTGGTGGTGGACATCCCTCCTCATTATGGGATGTTGCTGTCTAGAAGATGGAGTGCTACCATGGGTGGAATTTTATAGTGTGATTTGTCCTATGCCACTTTGAAGATTGATGATCATTTTGTCAAGATTGAGTGAGAACCAAGAGTATGCCACATGATTGAGAGAAGTATTGATAATGAAACTACATGTTTTGTGGATAATGATATTAATGCTTTTAGGGAAAAGATCCTTGTACTTGAGAGGGAACCTATTTTGTCACCTATCCATGTTGAGGTAAGTGTTAATTTTGTGAAGGGTGATTTGTGGGTAATGTACTTTGATGGTGCAAATTGCAAAGATGGAGTAGGAGTAGGTATCTTACTTATTTCTCCTAATGAAAAAACCTATGAATTTTCTTTCACATTGAATTTTTTTTGTACCAAAAATATAGTAGAATATGAGGCATTGTTGTTAGGACCGAGGTTGGCACAAAAACATGGTATTAAGTGCTTAAGTGTTGTTGGTGATTCTGAGTTGGTGGTGTCCCAAGTCAGGTCAGTATATGCTTCCAAGAACAAGAGGTTGAAACAATATAGGAATGCAGTTTGGGATTTGATTGAACATTTTGATGCCTTCAATATTGAGTGGAAGGATAGGAGTAACAATAAGATGGCTGACTTGTTAGCCAATATAGCAATCAATCCCAGTGATATTACATTTACTAGTATCCCTAAAGTTGAAATTCAGGGTAGACCTAGTGTACCAGACAATATTGAAAATTGGTAAGTTTTTGATGATGATAATGATATCTTGAAGTTTATGAGTTGTGAAGATCAGTATCATGGTCAGGAATTTGATTGTTCATCCTTGGTTGAGTCAGTAGAAGGAAGGGAGGTTATCTTTGGCAATGAAGTTATTCAGCTTAGAACTAACAAGGTGCCCAAGGGGCTTGTTGTTTTGGAAACTATTTTTGATAACCAGGATAGAGTTCAAAATAATATCAAAAGAGATGATCATGCTGATCTAGAGGAGATAAATCTTGGAACACATGAGGAACCTAAGAAGGTATATATATTGGTAGAGACATGTCTCACAATGTGAGAAAATCTTTGATTGAATTATTGAGAAAATTTAGGCATGTTTTTGCATGGTCATATGATGACCTAAAGGTTTATAGAGAAGATTTTTTTGAGCATATTATTCCATTGAAGGAAGATGCTAAACCTTTTCAGCAAAAACAAAGGCCTATTAATCCCACTTTGGTAACTAAGATGCAAGAATAATTGATGAAGTTAAGAGATGCTGGCATTATCAAGCCTATAAGGCACTCTTCTTGGGTTTCAAACCTTATTCCTGTGAGAAAGAAGAATGGTGATATCAAAATTTGTGTGGACTTCAGGAATTTGAACATCAGCTCATTAAAGGATAACTATTGTCTACCCAATATGGAAGCTATGCTGCAGAAGGTAACCGGATCAGAATTGATGTCTATGATGGATGGTTTCTCTAGTTACAATCAGGTAATTGTCGAAGAATTAGAACAATTCAAGACAAATTTTACAACACCTTGGGGGACATATGTCTATGTGAGAATGCCTTTTGGTCTCACAAATGCTAGTGCTACTTTTTAGAGAGCAATGGATGTTGATTTTGCAGATTTTATTGATGATTTCCTTGTTGTTTATCAAGACGATTTAACTGCCTATTCAAAGAAGAAAGGAGACCATTGTACTCATTTAGAGAAAATATTTGTGAGGGCTTTGGAATATGGCATTTCATTAAATCCAAGGAAATGTGCATTTGGTGTCACTGAAGGTAAGTTGCTTGGCCACTTAGTTGGGAAGCAAGGAGTGAGAATTAACCCTGAGAGGGTGGTGTTAGTGCCCAAATCAAATCTACAGATTATCAAATACTCCTATAATCCCAATGGACATAATCTAGCAAGATGCAAACACTAAGGTAATAAGGTTAGAAAACCTTCTTCACTTTGAGTATGAATACTCATGTGGGTGTACCTATTCCAATTCATAGTTTTGACCGAGCTCTAAATTGTGAACTAGCTCCTTCACTATTCTATCCTCGCTTCCAAACTCAACTCAATAAGATGAGAGAACTCTAAGTATGGCCCATATTATCCTGATACACAATACTATAATGGAAATCATGAAAGTAACAACATGAAACAATGGCTTAAGGATATTCATCCTTCTTCTTTTTAGAGTTGAACTCAAGGAAGGTTAACCTCATTCAGTGCTTCTACAAAGCATTACAAAGAATATCTATGAACTTGTCACAAAATGATTTAGGTTTGTGATTGTACAAATAAAGTAAAATGAAATAGTTATTTAGATTTAGGGTGGCAAATCAGTGTAAATAGATCTAAAACCAGTGCCTTATCCACTTGGGTGATAGAGTCAAACCCTACCTCTGCATATAACTATCAAAACTAATTTCTTGAAACTCAAATGACATGCCTAACATACCATCCTTTTAATTCCTACTACTGTCATCAAATTCATACATGGATTAGTCATTCCTAGAGATCTCCCCTAAGATTTTACTCTTTCCTTGAAAAAAACTTAAGCTTAACCCCTATATTCACCTTGTGAATAATGCAATTAAGAAAGCCTTGCAATTTAAACACATAAGAAAACTAATACATTCCATACACAAAGATAGCAAAATAGTAGTAACAGAGCTTCAATGTTTTGTATTAACGGTCAAAATGCATAGATACAGTATCCTCTCACTTTTAGAAAATAAGGTTTTGCATTCAGAACCTTTCTTACAAAATATTTTCAACCACCACCAAAAGAGTAAAAACTTACTATATATAACATAGCCATCTTGGAATCCTCGAAAGGATGCAACAAGCTTGGGATGGCTAGAAAAGATCCTACACTAGAGACAAGATTGCAAACTAACAAAAAAATTGTAACAACATATTACAAAAATTTTTTCTCAACAATTTTGCAGGTGGCATCTTTGTCTAAAGATATTTCAGAGTAGTTGCTGAATTTGCTGAATGAATGATGACCGCCATTCTGGCTAACTTACATCATCCTTTGTTTGAAACTTGTTCTCCCTCAATTTCTGGATCAGGTGCCATCTGCAGCTCTATTCTTCCTCTTCCTCTATAAGTTGGACAACTAGCCTCTTTTTCTTCTTTATTGTTAGCTTCTCCCAAGCTGCTACTTCATCATCTGATGGCCAGTTGTAAGTCTACAATTCTTGTAACAATCTGACTTGCTTATCCCACATGGAGTTAGTTATATTTTTGGCTTCTGCCACAAAGTGTATGCAATCATTTTCAATTTTAAAAAGACTATCAATTATGCTATTACACCTCTCAAAATCCAAAGTATTGTCACTATTAAGGAAAGCATCTTGTGTAATCACCAACTGATCCATTGACAGTTTCCATTCCTCCAACTTGATCAGGTTTCCATTGTCATCACATACCACAGGTAGATACTTTCTATAATGTTTATCAAACATAAACAACTTAACCCTCACCTGGTTAGACTTACCTTTAAAAAACTTTGAAATAACATTGATTAAGCCAATCTTCTCAAAAACTTTTGTAACTACTCTAGGGATCTCAGGCTTATGCTCCTGTAGACTATCAAAATTATCAAACAACAAACTTCTTCCAAACCAAACACTATGAAGTGGCTCCAAAGCAGCCAATGATTCATTTATCTTTCCATTGGTCTGGTGCAATTGGCTGACTGATTGATAAACTGTATCCATTTTCTCTATTATCTTATCTCACCTGTATTGCACAATCTTTGACATGGTGTCCAAAGATGCCTCTATCCTTATCTTATCCAAATCTTTAGTAGGTTCCTCAGGCACCTCTTCATCAATTTGAATTGAGACCTTAATCTGTACAGGGGGGGAAATAACTACCTTTGAAGCTTCTTCAAGCTTAACTTTTATCTCTGCCAATTCATCTTCTAGCTGCTTGATCTTCATCAATTTTAAGTCTCTATCCTTGGCCACCAGGTTTGCACTTTCAAACAACTTTGAGTACCTTTCAAATAATTTAACTATTTTTGCCTCATTCAAGTTAGCCCAATGAGTTATTGCCTTAGAAACTTCAAGGTCAGTTGTATTCTGCACAGTCCAAATAATCTGATTCTTCCATTTTATCCTCTATACTCAATAGAGATGGCTTTTGAGTCCTAGGGGCCATGGACCACATTGCAACAGCTTGAGACTTAGGGTCATAGCCACTTCCTCTTATCATATCACCAATGTGAACCTCATATGATAGGTTGCCCCGCGGTTGCTTTCTTATTTGATCTATGATGAAAATAGAAGTCAGATCCCATCCTGGAGTCAATAGCATTCCACTTGACTTGACCAGTTGTCTAGCTTCATCTGTAGTTATGGGATCAAGGCTAGGATCATAAGAATTTAAGGCTCTCAATGTCTCTTCACTTGGCTCCATACCTTCAGGCAGAAGTTTCCTCACTTCTTGTTGCTTATTCCAAACAAGGAAACTCTTGAATTCATCAGTTTTAATAAAATAGTCATCACTCAAAAATTCCTCCTGATAGACTTCTCTGATATCCTTTTCTAACCACAGGGACTGTTCCTTATCTATTTCATCAGTGGCCACCTTCTTTCCTTCTCTTATTGCTTTTCTCAATTGGTGATGGTAAACCCTATCACCTAGCACTAGAGCAAACACTCTATCAATTGTTCTCTTTTGTTTTTCCTACCTTGAAGGCTCTCCTACCTCAAGCCTCTATTTCTTCAAGGGTGACTCTGGAGTATCCCCTATTTTTGGTTGGTCTTCAACAGGCCTAATACTTTGTACATCTTCCATTTGTGGTGGGCTGTTCCCTTCTTGTGACTCATCAGAAAACTCCTCTTGATCAGAAGATGAATAGTCTTTCCATTTCTTTGGTTGACTCTGGTCAATCAACTTCTCCAATTGATTTGATAGAGTGTCATGCATCTCTATCATCTTGTCAATTCTTTCTAAATAGGGAAGGTCAGGGAAGAAACCCTCAAAAGGAAGCTGGGCTACCATCACTTGTTTTGAAAAGTCTATCAAATCAAAGTACCTGTTCCATCTCCTTTTTACCTCATCATCATCAATGATGTTTCTAACTACATCTTCTTCATCCAAACCCTCATGTTCCTTAATCACACCAATGTTTGGAATATATAGCATCCTGGCAGTTTTGATAAAGCCCTCAGGATCTACATGTCTACAAGCACCAGTAGCCATTTTGAACTAATTTAACCATGCAGTCATTTGAAGAAATGCCCTCTTTCCTACCAGGAAGTCACCTATCTTGAATTTCCTAGGTGTGAATGTACCCTTCCTATGAGGGGCTAGAAGTTCTCTGTCTATCCACATCAACTACCACACAAATTCCAAACAAGCAACCCTTGGAGGCACAAATTTTGGTAACAGATGTGGGGGTTGGGGGCAACCGTAGACTCTCAAAATTGTAGCATTCTCCCCCAAGTAAAAATCACCCCAATTGTGATCTCCGTCCCATTTGTTCACAAACTACATTGGTCGTAGGAGCCTAAGGACCCTTGGGGATATCCTTGTAGTATTGACACCTAACATCCTTATAAGAGGATAAACAATAAAATTTTGAAAGATACAAAAATTCCCCTCATTGGAAGTAGAATTCCACTTCCTCACCCATAATTGCACCGAATTATACTGGCCTTCAAAGTTGAACCTTGGCTTCAGCATGTTTGAATCAAAATTATTAATATTGAAGAACAAAATTAAGTGCATTAGCAAAGAATAATGCATGAAATTAATTGGGCTCTTACTATCCTTGATAGAAATCAAACCCTCATGCATTCTATCAATGATATACTGGATGTAATCATAGTCAGTATTAACCAAAGAATTCTGGATGTCTAGGATAATCATCAAAAGATCAGCTGGTAAAAACTCTGCATCCCCATCAATTCCCAAAACCCTACACAATCCATAGCAAGTTTGCTTCATGTAATGCTAAAGGGATTTAAATTGGTAAGGGGCATTCATGTGAGTAGGGAGGGGAGCTATATACTTATCCTATTTTGGGATATGCTTTGTTATTTGGTCCTTCACTATCCCTATGTTCTTCTTGTACCTCTCCTTTTCTTTGCTCAGGTTGATTTCAGTAGAAGTGGATGTATAGACATTAAAAGCCTTCATGAACGAACCCCTATCAAGAGTAACCAAAGCTGACTGGTCCTCTTTCCTAATAGTCTTAGAAATAGGGTCATAACACCTAGCTAGAGAAACAATTAAATCCACATCTAGGAATACATCAGGCACTACTAATTTCCCTAACCCCAAAGCCCAACCATTACATACAGAGATATGACTATCTCTATTTTTATAAAAGAAGTTGAAGATAGTATAACTTGTGGTATTCTGTGTGATAGGATCTCTGTAAAACCCTAGAACATCTTTGAAAACATCATCAGGAGCTCTTTTGTTCTGACTGGAACTAGGTAGCAATTTTAGAAACTCGTCTGAATAATTAGGCTTTCCATTGTCTTCACCACTTTTAGACTTTGCTTCACTGCTGGAAGATGCTGTGCTTCTCTTAGGTTGACTCATCTTTGCTATAGAATTATCTTCAATCTCTGCAAAATGGATTCACTTGGCACTTAGAAATCACTTCAAAATGACACAATTCTCTTCGAATGATTTTGGACATAGGAAACAATGAGCTTAGCTTATTTATCAATATGGACCAAATGCGTATAGCTACCATAATTACTACAAATCTCCTTAATTGTTTCCACATTCAATTTCATATACCATCAGATTTCAAATTTTGAGTTAGCCATGTTTGGATGTTGACAGATAAATTAAACAACTCGAAAACAAGGCAAAGAGGCAAATGATTGAGATCTTGCACTTTAAACCTATTTACGTCATGCAATCTTCCTTTGAAACTAATTGGATGGCTCATTAGTTTACTTTCTAGCTTGATACTATACTTTGTCCATGTAGGCAAAGGTCCCTTTTCTTTTCTTTTATTACCTTTTCAAACTAGGCCAATTCAGTGAATCCGTGACTGAAAGCTTCTCGTGATCACTTAATATAATGTTAACCCTAGCATATATTTAGAGAACTGGCAACCAAAGTCTTCACAAGTTCTCGCAATGCAATTCTTAAATTTTCACAATCTTAGCGAATCAGCGACTAAAGTGATCACCTTCGAGCACTTGACTGCAGTTATCATTCAGAGAACTGGCAAACAAAGCCTTCTCCCATTCTCTTAATGTCCCAGCTAACTATCAATTTTCTTGGAGATTTAGCGAACAAAGGGTTCACGCATTCACTTAATGAGATACTTAACTACCTGATTATTTAGAGAACTGGTGAAGCGTTTACTCTCTAAGTCACTGAATCTATCTTAACCACCTAGTTTACCTAGCAAACTCATGCCTAATTGCCACGTGTCACCTTGTCGCATGATCACATGATCCCCTACTCACCCTTGCAATCATGTGATCTCTTGACATGTGTCCATCCGATCACCTTCATTCTGAGACTTAGCGACTGTATGCTTCACTCATTCGCTAGATCATACTGCCCTTTACATTTCTTTTAAGAGAACCTGTGACCACATGATTCGCCGAATTGCTAGATTACTTAGCCTCTCACTAATTTATTCTGAGAACAAGCGAACACTTGAAACAACCCTTTCCACCAAATTCATCGTACCAAAATGTTGGGGCCGCCAAACTTAGAAGACTTTACACAGTCACTCATTTGCCAAATGAAACATGTAGGACCCAATAATATCTGAGATTAAACCACAACTGTCAATCCTGACAATGATCTATGGTACTCGCCAAGTCACTAGGTTATTTTGCCTTTAACTGCTAGATTCAGAGAATGAGCGATAACTGTTGTTGCCAAGTTGCTAAGTGTAAGCAAAGAACTGCCAAGGAATACACGAATTGGAGATAATGCATTCATCGAATCGCATAATGTTTCCTGATAACCACTGGATATTTGGAGACTACGCGAACAAAGACAACACTTAGCATTTTTAACATATTCTCCAGTTTGCTGAATGGTTGAGGTGTTCACTAAGAGACTTAGAGACCACGACTAAAATGATGCTTAGCATAAGATTGACTTGTTTGCTGAATCACCGAATACTATATGAGACATGCTATGACCTTTTCTGATTTAGTGAACACAAAACATTTAACATGTGCATGATTTAATTATCTTAAGTGACTTAAAAAGGTAACAATGAAAGAGAAGAATAAGGGTTAATCATGAGGAATTTTGCATGAATTTGACATTTTCAAAAATGAAACCTAGGGTTAGGGTTTTGAAGTGGGTTATGACAATTTTTTGAAGAACTTCCAACACCTGTACCTAGGAAAACTTCACAGACTAAAGGACTAAACCAACGTTTGGACAAAAACCTCAGAAAATCAAGAATATACCCAATAGGTGGCAACCATTGATAAGATTTAGAGGCCAAAGAATATTAAATGAATTTAGTCCTTCTTTGGTCAAGTAAATTTCTTAAGGAGATTTGTAACAAATTTTGTAGAGGTTACTAGACCTATTTCTAAGATGTTGAAGAAGGGATCTGCAATCAATTGGGAGGGTGAGTCCGATGAGGCTTTCAAAAATATCAAGCAGGCTATCAAAGATGCACCTGTGCTTAAGGCACCTGATTATAATGTCCCAATGCACATTTTTTTCTTTGCATCTTTTCACGCTATTGCTACAGTTTTGTTACAAAAGAATAAGGATGGTTTTGAGCAGCCTATTGCATTTTTCAGTAGATCTTTGTAGGCTTCTGAATTGAAGTATGCCATAAATGAGAAACAAGCATATGCATTGGTGAAGGCAGTCTAGGCTTTTAGGTGTTACTTGATGGGGGAAGTTGTGATTGCTTTTGTGCCAAGTGCAGCTGTGAAGGATATTTTCTCACAGCAAGAGGTGTCTAGAAGAAGATGCAGATGGATCAATAGGATCCAAGAATTCAACATTAATATCCAAATTACCAAGTTGGTTAGAGGACAAGGATTGGCAAAACTGATGGCTCAATCCAATCTTGATGCTAATCAGATAAATCAAGCTGAAATTGATTATACATGTGATATGGATGATTGTGTTTGGTATCAAGATATTATCTACTACTTGAGAAACATGAAATGTCCATTAGGAATGAATGATAATTAGAGGAGGACATTAAAATTACAGGCCATCAAGTATGTAATTGTGAAATGTAAATTGTATAGAAAGAATTTAGATTGCATACTTTTGAAATGTGTGGATGAGAATCAAGCTAACAAGTTGTTAAAGGAGATGCATGAGGGAGTTTGTGGTGGGCATTATATGGGTAAAACAACTGCTCATAAAATCTTGAGAGTAGGATTCTGGTGGTCCACAATCTTCAAGGATGCAAAGCAGTTGGTAAGGAGGTGTGATACTTGTCAAAGGTTCTCTGGTAAGCTTAAATTTTTAGGCAATATGCCCTTAAGGCCAGTAGAAGTACAGGCTCCTTTCCAACAATGGGGAATTAATTTCATAGGGGAGATACCAAACAAGTCAAGTGGAGGACACTCATGGATCTTAGTTGCCACTGATTACTTTACTAAGTGGGTAGAGGCTATACCTACAAGGAATGCATCTAGCAAGGTGGTAAATGATTTTCTATTGAATAACATTGTTATAAGGTTTGGTTGCCCTGAGAGAATAGTAAGTGACAATGCCATGTGTTTCAGGTCTACTGAATATAAGGACTTTTGCAAAGGTTTAGGAATTCATATTTCTTATTCCTCACCTTATCATCCATAAGGAAATGGTCAAGCAGAATCTACTAATAAGAGTTTGATTAAGATCATCAGGAGGATTCTTGAAAAGAATAAGAGGGCATGGAATTCAAAGCTGCCATTAGCTGTATGGGCTGATAGGGTAACTATGAAGAGGGCAATTAGTTGTGCACCATTTGACCTAGTATATGGAATACATGTAAGGATGCCTCAAAATAACTTATTGGAAATGTATAAGTTTATTAAATTATATGATGATGACATAGATGATGAGATGTAGTTGAGAATTGAGGACCTCATTAGGTTGGATGAGACTAGAAGAGAGTCAGTTGCAAGAAATGCCAAATTGAAGTTGTAGGTTAAGAATTTATATGATAAGAAGGCTATTGAGAGGAAGTTTGAACCTAGTGATTTGGTGTTAATTTGGAATACCAGATTGGAGGATAAGGGAAAACATGGAAAGTTTGATCCCATCTGGCTAGGGGCATATCAAATTCATGAGAAATGGGGCCAGGATTCTTATGTTGTAAAAGAACTGAATGGTGAAGTTCAAGAATTGCCAGGTCATGGACAATTCTTGAAGAAATACTTATTTTGAAGTATTCTATTTTCCATGAATAGTAGTTAGGTCTGAACATTCTATAAATTTTATAAAGTTGCTTTCCCTTGTCCTATTTTGTCTTGGTCTATAGGGTTTTTGGTCCTGTTGCTCTTTGTTGTCTGTAAAGTTTTGCTTGTGGGTGGTCTGCTTTAACTAGTGGTTCTAGATTCTTGTTGTGCCTATAGGAGCCACACATCCCCAAATAGAGCCACTGTTAGCACCTTGAAAAAATTTCATGGCTCTAGCCCTTTTCTTCTGGTCTTTGTAGTTGTCTTTAGGTCTCTGGCATAAACCCTTAGTTCAAATTTTTGAAAACTAGCCATTGCATAAAAAAACCCTTTGTAATGCCCTGGCCTTGTTCTATTTTAAAGTTACTTTTTCAGGCCACTTAAAACCTTTAAGTGCATGTGCCTTATATTTTTGGTTGGCCCCCATTTAAATTCTTCCTAAGTTTATACCCCCGGTGGCCTTTAATTTTTCCTATAGTCCCTAGTGCCTAATTTTTCCCTAAAGCCTAAGTCCTGCACTTTAATTTTTCTCTATGTTTTGGCTTAATCTTTCCTAGGCCCAGATCTGACACCATCTCAATCCAATGATGGGCATAAGTTCTCATAGGATTTTTCAGAGGCTTGCGAACTTATGCCAGCTGTTGATTCATTTCCATGACATAACCTTTCAATACAGGCGGGTCCACTACCACATAAGCATAAGTGGTGACATTTTATTGGCCGAAAGAAAAGATGTATGGTAGAGTTGTCAGAGGGACCCAAGTGCAAAAGGAAAAGTTGCATGTCCGCTTGCTGGATATTGCAATGTGGCAGCTTGTGATTCATTGAAATGGCTTATGCAGCAGGGTGGGGTCAAGTTGTTAGTCACTTGAAGATCCGGTGGTTGTCACATGATCACAAGGAATATTCTTCCCCTTCGTGATCATGTGACAATTATCGATTTGGAATCTAATGTAAAGGCTGTCAGTGGGTCCAATGCTAGGTCATCATAGTTGGCAGTCTCTTATTGGTTGGCATATGTTGTGACTGGGTGATTGTCAGTGGGACCTAAGTTTTTAGCATGTCAAAGGGTCCTGACACTTGTAGAGCATCGATGGTCGGCGCATGATCTAAGGGGTTTGTTCTGACACATGAGATTATCAGACAACCATTGATTTCATATCCTGTCTAAGGATCTACAAAGAAGAGGTAAAAGGTTAATCTAATGGTTGTCTTAAGTTTTGATAGAATCTTTATGCTCCATGTGAACTTAAGACAGCCGTTGATTTCATTAAAGGTGGGCCCAAGTTTTGGTCTAAGGTCTTAGCAGTTCTGATAAAGTGTTTAGTGGCCCAAAATTTTTTTGAGGCTTTTCTCATTCATTGAGTAAGGTGGTAATGTTCCAAAAGGTTTAGAAACTTAGCAAACAAGTGTTCATGTAATAGCTAAATAATTTGGCGAAGGCATAAAGTATTCTACGACTTGGAGGTATCCTTCAGTCGCCAGTTCGCTCAATTTGACTGGGATCTTTTTAAAAGATGAATCATAAAGCCCACAAAGTATGAAGATCTGACGGTTAGGACTTAATGTTGATCAAGTTTTAAATGTAGACCACTGATTCATTGTTGGCGCTATGAAACTAGCCGTTTATTTTCAAATTCAAATTTCTGAGGGTTTCTTGCGACCAGAAGGACTAAAATTCAATGCAGAAGTGACTGGAGCTAGTAGGAGATGATTTGTTTGCCATTGCAGTGTGGTCCAGGGTGTGCCATGATCATTTACAGGGGTTTGTACTATGTTTTTTATGCTCGAGGCATGTTGCAGGTGGCCAAAAGGAATTGACAAATTTAGAATTCCATGATTTGCAGTACTTTCCTAGAGATCTATCATAAGTGAAAATCTTTCTCAGGCATGGCCGACTAGTTTTCATCCACTGCATTTAAGTTTTTACTATTTCTAGTTGATCTGGTGGGTGAAATGCTAACCCTAGTCATCTGTAGCTTGTTGCATCCTCTTTGAGGATTCCAGGTGACTAGGGGTATAAGTGGTAGCTTTTTTGATTTTGTAGGGGTTCCAAACTTTCTTTTTGGTCCCTAGTTGTTGATGATATTATATTGAACAAGGAGAACTTGGATTTAGGGTTTTGTATCTCTTTACATTTTGTTGCCTTGGTAATGTATTGATTCTAAAAGTTAATGAGAATTCACTTGAATTCCTGTCTCAAACTTTTGATTGTCTTCTTGTTCTAATTGTGGATTCATATATGTTAAGGTCACAAAGTGGATTAGCATATGGTAAACAAAGAGTATTGTGAGATCAGCTTGGAGTTCCTAACAAATTTAGGATTAAAGCCTTTAGGGTGATTTTAGTGAGTTCATTGTTAGATTGGAATTTTGATGATTAGGTTTGGGAGTGAGGGGAGTAATATGCAAAGCACTTACTCTGAGTTCATGCGTGTTTGAGTTAAGGTTTTAGTTGATATATGTTATAAAGTGACTCTTTGCCCTGGGTTAAGGCACTGATCTATTCTTTGGAAGCAGTCCATCATCATCAATCACCCATACATTTAAATGATAAAATCTTTAGTCAGTAAGTAAAGGATATAGTTGTATAATATTTTGGATTCATTTGGAGAAGTGAATCAAGGGTACACCCACCTGAGCATTAAGGCTGAAAGTGTAGGAGGATCTCATTGTTGATCCTTGTTAATTGGCCCTCTTCCTTGTAGACTTTGGAGTGGTGATAGAGTCAAAGTTATATTAAAGTTATCCATGAAAGTATAAATCTACAAGTTGAAGATCAAAGGGAACTCCCAACAAATAGGTCAAAAAGTCATTGAGAAAAGGGAAAAAATAATTTTAAGGTCAAAGTCATATTTCTAGATTGAGTTTTTCAGTTATTGTAAAGAGTATCAGAAATATGCAATGGTTCATGAAGTTAATGGTTACATAAGGTTGGATAAAATATTGTGATATGAACAAGTAGTTTTGTTTTGTCAGTAAATTAAAATAGAGTTTCCAGCTTTGGGGGATCAAGATATTCTTTCTAGATCCGCAAGGGCTCAGTTAGCTTTTGAAAATTTGGATAGATATCATCTATGTATACATCAAGAAATCCAACAGAAGTGTACTCTAATGTTAAGAATTGTAATAGGAGAAAGAAAATAGGAATCAACACTTTCATACTACAAGAAATTTCTTATTGCTTGTAGTAAACTTCCTGAGGATCTCGGTTTTCAAGATTCCCAATATGCTGAGATGTTTCTAGAACTTAGTATGCTGGAATCAATCAGTTAGACTGCATCCCTTAAAGAAGAAGCACTTGAAAATACTAAAGAATGGATAGGTTCATTTGGTGTTACTGAATCTAGTTCATTTGGTCATGTTGAATCTAGTTGTGTTGAGGATGCTGAATCTTGTGATATTGATAGTGCTAGTTACTATGCTGATGATGAGATCTATGAATGTCAGGGAATGGATGAAGAATCTACAATAAATAATGATTCCTTTGAGTTCATATGTTTTCCTTTTTCTTAGCATGATGCTAACGATTCATTGTCTCATCTCAATGATATTTTTTCTGAAGTTCAAGAATGTGATTATAATGAAGATATAAGTTCTTGTAGCAACTACTTCACACAAGAAAATGTGAGACAAAAGGTTTCAGCCCTTGTTTTAGATGGGGAAAATATTTGCAGCACTAGCGGTGAAACCAAAGAGATGGAGTGTGATGTTCAGCGCTTACTAAATTGTGAGCAGATCTCAGATCTCTTGGATGCTAATTTTCAAAGGCATACTCCCAAGTTTGTTTCCAAAATTCCATGCCCGGTATGTATATGTTTTGATGAAAGTGATTCGAGTGATGGCATGATGAGTGAAACATCTATTGACATCTTTTCTCCTATTTTAAATCAGCATTTCGAAGGTGCATATCATTTTAATAAATTTAATAAAGTTATATTTGATGAGTACGATGATGTGTGTTCAAGTCTGGATTCAGATTTGTAAGAGCTTGTTGTCAGTAGTTCTTGTCTACATATTGGTGCTAAAAAGTGTGATAAACCTAAATATGTTTCCTCAGATTTGCAAATGACTAATGAGTCATTAACTAACAGTGCTTGTTCTTTCTTAGAAGATGTTGATGTGATCAGTAGTCAACAAGTTGTCTTTGACTTTGTGCAATCAGATTTTTGTTTTGAGAAGTTTTTCTTTAGTTTTCAAAGTAATGATGAAAGAATGGTTTATCCTTTATTGCAAACTAATGATCAATGTGTTGATGTGTCCAGCCATGAAATTGAGTTGGAATGTTTCATTTTTCAGCATGGTAGTGTTAATAAAGGTTGTGATGCTTTGATGTCACAAAATGATCAGTGCTCATGGTAGCTTGATGGTTTGATCTTTTTGGATAATGGTGAGTGTAGTGATCAATTTTTACATACTATGTTGAAGATGAATCATGTTATTTCTAATCGGCTGTATGAAACACACAATTTGAGTTTGCCTCCATTGTGTGGAGATGAAAATCATCTATTTGATAGAGGTAAGGACTAATTTCAGTTTGATGGCTTTGGGCCATTTGTAAATAAAGTTTTCCATGTATAGTTGCTTTACTTTCAGTTGTGTGTTTACTTTCAAATAAAAGGGTTCTGAGTTTTGGGGAGAAGAGGAAAGTCAGAGAAGAAAAGTTTGGTTGGCCTAATCTACCAAGAGATTCTAGTTTCTCTACATGCCCACATGGGGCACACATCCCCAGTTAGAGCCACTATTGGAGCTCAAAAATTTAGTTCATGTTTTTGAGTCCATATTCAGAAAATTGTCTTAGTGTCAGAATTGTGCATTTGAAAATCATTAAAGATGCTTAGTTTGAAGGCATGGAAGATAGGGCCTGTTGTTTATCATGATGAACCGTTGGGGTAGGTTGTTCATTGCCTTTCATTTGACATGTGTAGTGGGTTTGAACTTTCAATTTTTAGTTCTGGCATGTTTTGGGAATATGCTTTTGGAGGTGTTCTCAAAATTCTGCATTGTGTTTGTCCAGAATTGTATAAGGTAGCTCACTTCGGATGATTGTATATTTTTCCTTGTGATTGATCATTTAATGTTAGTTGTTGCATCATACTATAGGTATGAGAGTGAGTCATCATGCCAATTTTTAGCCCCCCATGTTCCCGTTTGACCTATTTTCTAGAGCCATTCCATTTGCAGATTACTAGAATTACCCAGGTGCATTGTTCAGAATTCTAAGTGGCCTACTTTGAGGCTTTGTAATTTGTGCCTTGAGAAAGGTATGACATAATTGAGATTTGTTTCATACTATAGACCTAGGAGACTACTTTCTTGATGATTTGGAGTTCTCTGCCAATCCATCTGAGCACTTCCCTAGGTCAATTCCAAATCAAATTCCTGCTTATTCTACTATTTTAAATTCTGAATGTTACTAACTGGCTAACTTTGGTGTTTGATTGTGATCGGTATTTTGAATTTCTGAGAAAGCTAGTTATGAATTCATATTCCATGTATGAGGGTAAATCAGAGCCTAAGTTGTTGGTCCCTAAAGATCTTAGTGGGTGATTTTTTAAAGCCAATCCCGGAGGTAGCTTATGTGATTTTGGCAGTATGGAGAAATTTAGTTTTCAAGTGGCCATGTTTAATTGTTAATGACTTTGGGCTTCACTATTATAGGAAGTTATCCTTTGACCGGTGTATCATAATGTTGGAAGTGATCTTATCTTCTTGATGGTGCTCTTATGTCAGGCCTTTTTGTCAGTTTTTGAGGCTACTTCCGAGTGCCAGTTAGTGTTATCTGGTAGTTTTGCTGAAGTGTGAAAAGGTGAATTATGTGTCTTTTTTTTAATTGTGCCATGGTTTTTGGTCTTTGAGTGACTCCATCTTGATATGTTGAGGTCACTTATCTATAAAATATTTCATATTGTTCTTGGTATGCAAGCTTTACTCCATGGTGTGTGCACTTATCTCAAGTGATACACACACTCAACAAATACATTAAATAAATGTGACTATTTTGGGCCAATCCTTGTGCTAAGGCTAGAAGTGAAAGCCATTGTGCATAGTGCATAGTAATCATTGAAGGGGGCATGAGAAATCATATAGGATGCTCTACTTTTTCAATGAAAGATGGCGCAAGTAAGAAAAGGGCATGTTTAAATGGAGATGCATGCACTACTTTGTGGGCATGGCACATTAATAAGGAGTGGTGATTTGAAGCGAAGGAGCTATTGGTACTCTTCTAGATGCATATGAATCCAAATGTTTTCTTAGGATTCAAGAAAAGCTCAAAGGAAATGACTGGGAAAATGTTGCAAAATAAGTTTCCTCCCGTAATCTGGAGCCAAGTCATTAAGGACTCAGTCACAATGCTTGCACAAAATAGGTATGCTACATGATTCAACACTTGCCCATAGCCACAATTCCTAGGAGCATTTCATCAATGAAATAGACTACTCTATGAAGTCATGGTTTTGAGTAAAGATTTGATAGGACCGGTGCCATTGGTCCATGTGGAAGATGTATGCAACACCCATATTTATCCAATGGAGCACCCAACTGCAACAGGTCATTATGTGTGACGTTCAGATCCTATGACTATTTCTCACATTCTCTCCTTCTTTCACAAATGATATCCACAAATCCCATTGACTTTTGAGAATGAGGAGAAAGAATATCAGTGGAAGACAGTAGTTGTATCAATTTCTTCCAAGAAATTGATTGATCTAGGATTCTCATACAAATATCATATGGATGAAATTCTTAATGACAGTGTTGAATGTGCAAAGGAAATGAAAATCTTGTGAGTGATGTAGTATGCTTGCCTGTGAAAATCCATGAAGAGCCAATGCAAGGTGAGTAGAGCCCTCATGCAATATAAAAAGAGCAGCCATTGCCAAAGGGAGACTCACACAATGTGATGGTGCTGCCCGCGCAATGTAATGTGGGCATCCATCACACAACAACCCATGCACCAATATAATTAAAAAAAAAAAAACACCACACATATAGATTTGTGTGAGGGCCTACACAAGTCTTAAGTGGCCTATGTTAGTTTGAAAAGGATGCCAGATTGGATGAAAGAAGTGTGAGTTAATAGGGGGCCTCATAAATTAAGCTAAGGCACTAGCATTTTAAATTGTAATGGGCTGTGGGCACCCAAGACACAATTTTCCAAACTATATGCATGATGTGGGGCTCACACAGGTGTTCATGCCTTCAAATCACAACATCTAGATGCTTGTCAGGTTGTGCAAATATAAAAGGAGCTTGCGTGAGTGCAAAGGAGCCTCATAAATTCATGCAGAGGCTTTGCATGAGCTCACAAATCATAGAGGGTGCATAAAGTTAGAGGCTAGAGGATACATGTTTGCATAAACAAAGGTGTATATACTGGAAAAAGAGATGCACATCAAGCAAAAGAGTAAATGGAGGAACTAGCACATAGATATGGATTGTGCTTTGAGAAACATTTATCCCACATTCATGAGTTTTCATGTAAAACTAATGTTTAAATTCAAGTCCGCTCACATGAAGTGTAAAGCAAGTGAAGTGAGAGACTATGTGTCATCTGTATTGTGGGCCTGCCTAAAAGTATACGCCAGCTGGACATAAAGCCAAAATTTTGAGTAAGTGTTTAAAAACATCTAAAAAAATTATCCCACATTCACCAGGAAGGGGAATTTCAAGATGTTTATATCCAACTCCACTTGCATAACAAGGTATATTGAAGAGAGGAGGCTCTATGCATATGACCATTTGTAGGTGCCTTGGGATGCATGTCGGTGGACCTAAGATAAGGATATTTTGCAGATGAGTACTGGCAGACACATGGAGGACACATGGCAGTTGGTTGCCAAGTCTCGAGACCAAACCAGTGGTTAGAAAAAAATTCAGAGACTTGGAGATGCGGTTAGTCGCCAATTCCTAGAAGTCTAGCGATTAGAGGGAAGAAATCCAGAGATTCAGAGACTCACAGTCGCGTGATCTCAATAGGTTTGGCAGTTAGCAAGAAAAGTATGGAGACCTAGAGACTAGCATGGTCGCTAGATCTCTCAATGCTAGTGGTCAAGTGAAGAAGATTCAAAGACCCAGAGACTAAAGGTAATCTCCAAGTATCCAAATGGAGCAGTCTCCAAGTCTCTAGATGGTGATTCAGAGACTCAGAGACTAAAGGTAACCTCCAAGTCTCAAGACAAACCTGTGGTTAGCAAATTTCTTTAGAGACTTAGAGACTAATGTTAGTCTCCAAGACTCAAGATGAGGAAGAGTTAAAGGTGAGTTAAATGCCCATTTTGGAGCAACAAATCAGCATGTGACAAGTGTTAAAATCTGGTGCAATGTGAGAAAAGGATTAAAATACATATATTTAAATAAAATCATTTCAATTCAATAGTTTGACTATTGAAAAAGGCAGAAATATTTCAAAATTATTTAGGAAATGTGCACGAGAAGGCAGAGTTTGTTCAAAGATTCTAGGGGCAAATATTATCAGAAGTATGAGGTATCATATATCACTGGAAAGGTCTCGGAACAAGGATTCTGATTTTGTGAACCATTTGAGTCTATATTAAACAAGATTTTTTCTGTTAGAGAAAGAAGCAGTTGCAAATATTTTTGGGGACAGACAAGTGTGGGTGACTAAGATGGTTTTCTCCATTCTCCTATATCTAGTTTTTTCTCTATTGTAATGAGGATGTTGGAATTTCTACTACAAGGCAGATTTCTAGTTTGTTGTGTAGGTTTGGTGTTTATTGTTTGGATATTTTGAAGTAGTGTGGATTAATGAAATACAGTGCAATTCCTATTCTATATGGTCTTGTCTCTTTTATATTTTGTTTATGCTCTAGTGTTTTTTGTTTGTAAGGAATCTAAAACATACCAGCTATAAGGTAGCTTGTCTAATTGTTTATGAGTTTCTTTCAAGGAGAGAACTAAGTTTCATAAGTAATTTCATAAAGGAAAACATTGTTGTAAGGATTTGATGTAGAAGTATGGAAATGAGAAGATAGTTTGTAAGGCACTCTATCTGGATTGCATATAGTTTGTAAGGCATTCTATAGTATCTTCATTAGTTTGTTTCTGTGGATTCATATTTTCATTGACTCTTTGCCCAAGGAATAGGCACTGGTCTAGTGTTTGATTAGTAGTATTTTCTTCATCTAGTTAATTAATTATATCTTAGTTACTTAGAAAAAATGAGCTAAACTCATAAGGATTTGTATTTGTAGGATACTATCCAATTTGTTGATTCCTTGAAGAGTGAATCACTAGGTTGCCCCTCCTTAAAAGGGAAGAAGGATGAGAATCCTTTCTCACTGGTTCTTGCTATTCTTACAATCATGGTTTATCTAGTTAAGCTTTGCATTCAAATGATTTTGGTCATCTGTAGAGTGTTTCATAAGTTGATTCAATAAAGGTAAATAGCATATCAGTGTCCACTTAAACATATACTATGTAATCAGTAATTATTCAGAGGTAAAACCTGCCTGAACATGTGGAGCTCAAAAATGAAGGAGGATCTTACCAATCCTCAACAATTAGGCATTTCTTTTGTCTGAATTAGTATTAGGAGGCATAATGGTCAAGTAGTTATTCAAGCACTATGGTTCATACAAAAAAAATCCCTAACAGGAACCACCCCATATTCCCTTGTATATGGTGTCAAAGCCATTCTACCCATCAAGGTTGAGCTACCATCATTGCCTGTCTCCATGAAAAACTATACCACAGATGAAGACTACTGCGTGGCATGTCCCACACAGTTGGACCTGCTAGATGAAAAGATGGGGAAAGAATATGATCACCTAGTTGCATACCAAAATTGACTCAAAAGGAGTTATAACAAGAAGGTCCATCCAAGACAATTCCAAGTGGGTGACATGGTCCTAAAGTAAAATTAGAAAGTTCAAGCATACTGAGAGAAAAAGAGTAAGTTTGAGCCTACTTGGTTGGGTCCCTATGTTGTCACATCATGCTTTGGCTCTAGATCCTATCAATTATCAACACCAAAAGGTGAGCCCCTAAATGAACCTATCAACATAATACACCTTAAGAGGTTCTATGCCTGAATCAGATCTTGTAAAATCCAAAAAATCCATAAAAATTGAAAAATCTAGAAAAAATAGTAAAAAATAAAAAAAAAGCAAAGAAAAATAATCGTCCAATGGTGAAAACTTGGAAATTTAAGCGCTTTGGACAAGTATGTTGGTGAAAACCTTGAAACAAGCATCGTACATAGTGGACTAAGTCATTATCTATCAAACTCCCATCCCACCCATCCCAAATCCCAATCCCCTTTATCCAATCCACATCCCCACCACCAACCCATCAATCCCAAGCTGTTCTATCCTCTAGCCTATCTCACATAGCACTGAGTTACTATCCCAAATCACGTACATATTCTATATATATCTTGTATAGCAAAATCCTCCTATCCTAATCCCTAAGCTTTTGTAAATATTTGTTGTATATATATCCCTGTCCATTGTACATATCATCGTTTCTTGTTATACATATCCTCGTCAGTCTTGCAACAACATTTGATTAGATAACTTGTCCCACCTAGCGTCATACTTCAACAAAATCTTTTGTTGACTATGCTTGATCACAATGATTATCCTTAACTCATGATTTTCTAGCGAACAACACCACATTCTCCTCATCAATCAACGGGTCCTTGAGAATGTGTCCTTTCTCCTCTTTGACCTAATCTTCCATCCATCAAAGAGGGTCTGTGTAGGATGTATCCTTCCTCACCTAATCTCCCCCCATCAATCAAATCAATCCTTCCCCTTTACAAAGGATGTTTTGTGGATTTATCAGTTTGGTCTTGGATTTTGTACTTTGGGTCTTGTTAATCTTTTACGGCTTTTCATTGTTCCTCTCCTCAAAGTCGCCATGATCCTTTATATCATGGTGTGCTATGAATGAGGGAAATCTAGGGAAAGGTCTTTTGATCTTTTGCTTCTTCCTGTGAGTTAGTCAGACCTGACCCTTGCACGTTTCACATGTAATCTTCTGGCTTACATGGTGCACTTGGGAAATGTCATTTGTTTGTGGTTTCTCCAGCATAATTTCTACCATGTTTCCTCTTGGGTTCATGCATGATGTTGAGGTACCCCTTGCGTGTCTTTTAACATCAATCCTATACAATGCTGGTGACAAGGACTTGTGTTCCCAGTAACCTTTTCAAGTCTCTAGCATTTCTATATCAAACTAGGTTGCACTCTCAACATTTACAGAAGGAGCTCCCAAATCCCCCATCCAACATATCCCATCATCCTGCATCATATAGATTAATCTTGCATCTTGCATCTAGCTTCATCCTCCATCCTAGATTTCATCATCATATTGCATTCATCCATCTTTACTCTTGGAAGGATATCTGTCTATCCCCCCTTCTTGTCTTTCCTTTCCTTTCCATTCTTTGTTCTTTTTGAGAAAATTCCACAACGTTTACTCTTTGCGTTATTTTCTCAGGGGGGCACAAGCCCTTGTCTTCTATTCTATCTCGAGGCATCTTATTTTCTTTTCTTTGACACCACGCCACTTGCGGCATCACATCAAAGAGGGGAAAAATGTAGACACCTAAAATGCCTTTGCTAAATAAAAATATTTTACTTTGCAAAAACCCTTGATGACATTATCATTAATTAATTAATTATTTAATAATTAGGTTTTATTGTCATTATCCCTTCTCTTGTTTTAATTAAAAACATTTAATTAATAAACCCTAGCCAAAATAATTTAAATCAAATTTAAATGATTTCCCCTTATTTATTGAATTATTATTTGATAAATAATGTCACAATCCTTAAATAAATTTAATATTTATTTAAATCCTAAAACCCTAGAATCTTCTAGAGAACCCTAAACCCTTCTAAACTTTCCTAAACCCATACTAAACCTACTTAGAAGGTGATTCCTAACCTTCTTAGTCTAACCCACTCTCCTTTGACTTTTGGTCAAACTTCCTCATTAATGAGCTTTACAGACCGAGTAATGGCTTCTTAGACCCTCTTTAAGGCTCTTACAGCCTCATAAAGAGACCCATGTATTCTCTTTCACCTTAGTTCCCTAGGCACTCTTCCTTTGTGTTTCTCACACATGTGTGAGAAACCCTTAACCCTCATCCATCTAACCTTACCCCTAACCATACCCCTAGCTCTACCCCAAACCCTGATTCTGACCCTAACTCCACTTCCTAACCCAAGCCCTTCCCAAAATCCTATAAATACCCTCACTTCCAAGAGAAAAATACCAATTCACCTTTCATTTACATAGTAATATTATAATTCTAAATATTTCTAGATCATCATAGCTTTATTCTTAATTGTTAGGTTTAAGTCATTTCTAAGCTTTTTAACTCACATCTTAGCTTAGCATTAATGGATTAATCTAGTTTCTCTCATTGTTTTTCATTTCATTTCATCATCTCACATATCTCATTTGGCTTAAAATAAATCTAGCTTAATCATCTTTAGCTTAATCTGTATTCAAGTTTCATTAGGCTCCTTGAGGCTCTAGGGGCAAAATTAGGTGTTCTATACCCGATTCTATGCCATTATGGGGTTCTCAGGGTCCCTATTTGATCTTTTTGATCCTAGTCCTTCCTAATTCATATTAGGGACATGCTCGATGTGTTTTGAGAGCACACCCACATCCTTGAATCAAGAGAAAATCAAATGGTGACATGGTGCTCCTGTTGAGCTCTATCTGAAGTGTCTTTGAAAATTATTTTGACTATATGCTAGGAATATGATGTTAGGATAATGTTTGAATGTCTATGCTTGTTTTGAATAGGTTAGGTTTCCTCTGATCACACCATTCTTCACTAAAAAAAATGTAACTCACTCCATCTATAATTAAGCCAAGTGACCTTAGACATAAAGTCACAACTCATCCCTGTACATATTCATGTCTTTGCATGCTCTGAAACAACCATCCAATAGCCGTACACTTCTGTTAGTCATCCATATATCACTATTAACTAGACTATCTACCTTCATCTAGAATATATGTTCATAACAATGATAAACAATGGGATTTAAAACATATTACATAACCAATTCAAATAATCTTCCCATTTGGCGTCGATGGAAACATATGAGAAAATCCATCAACCCAAAAGTACTCATCTCAATACAACTTTCTCAATATCCTCTTGACAATCTTCTCAATCTCCTCAACACAATCTTCTCAAAATCTCCCCCCTAAAATAGTAGGAATTTTCACTGAATCTCTCCTCCTTCAACATTAATGGAAAAGATTTCCATTGGCCAATCTTTGATTATCTCATCTCAGGTGTAAAATCACCCAAATGTGCTATGTTCTATTCATGTGATCACTCCCCCCGAGGAGTGGATCCAATCATCAAGTCCAGAAGTGATATAGCTCTGAAAACCATTGGACTGATGCATTCCTACATAATTTAATTCTCACGAGGGGCTCTCACCCCTAGTATACCTCTGAGATATTCAAAGGTATCTTTTTGAAAATGTTTTTTAAATATGGCTGCTATCTATTCCTTTGTGCTGAAATACTTCAATATGATCTCTTTCTCCTCTACCTTGTCTCTTAAGAAATGATACTTTATTGATATATGCTTTGTTTTATAATGCATAACTAGATTCTTCAACATATTCAATGTGCTAGTGTTATCACAATGTATACCATTGGTTCTTCAAAAATTATTCCAATGTCTTTCATCATCTACTTCATCCAAACAATTTGAGTGCAATTTATAGTAGCAACAACATATTCTGATTCAACAGTAGATTGTGTTACGAATAACAGTCAACCAATACAAATGGGGGGGGGTGAATCAGTTGTATGCCAGATTATTAAACTTTAAACTTTGAATATAAGCAATATCAAATCAAATGACCACAATGAATGCCAATAGAATAAAACAATATTTGTTGTTGAGGAAACCCTGTTAAAGGTAAAGCCTCAGTGGGAATTAACACCCACTAATGATGCACTGAGAGTATAGTATCCTTGTTAGAAGATCTAGCCCTGTTAGGAGCTAATTAAAACATTACAATACATAGTCCTTGTTAGAGAACATACCCTATTAGGAGTCAAGAAAAATAAGGTAGGCTCACTGCCCAAAGAAGGTTATGCCCACCTTCAAAACTCACTATTCTCAACACAAGTGTATATGAAGAAATACACAATCATTGAACTAACCAATAGCAACTATCTTTTCTTGATCAGTTCCAATGAATTATATAAGATATCCTCTTCTCTACATCTAGCTGAATCAAGCTCGTAGCTTCCACAATCCTCTTTTACATCACATCCATTCTACCATATCTTTTCAAAAGAAAATATCTTACATATATACCCTATTAAAAAATAAATGATCAAGTCGGCTAATTAGGCATTCCTAATATATAAATAGTTACATAACTCCTTGCTAAGATACACACGGTATCTAAAATAAGTATACAATAATTATAATTCAATAATTAAGGACCAATATCCATAATTCATGCTCTCCATTCATGATACATGCTACAACTCTCAAGTCAGCTTCCAAATAGGTCATCTCTGTTAGGAATGAATGCAAAGTGTTTTGGCAGTCATTCTGTAGTAGTTGTTGTTGCATTCATGACTTGGATTGTCATTGATGTCAACATAGTGATATTCTAGATATTAGCAGGAAAGTAGGTACAATTTTGTTTTGCACACATGTTATATTGCAAATTGGCTTTTGTGCAATTGATGGTATGTTTTTTGGTGTGTTATTAACCTATGGTTAATAGTGCAAAAAGAAATTCATTCATTTGTAAGAGTTATGAGCATTTTGGTGAAAGCAGTGTTTAGACAGTGTTTCTGTGTAGCGATGTTTGGAAATCGGAGGATATCTCTTAGCTGGGATGGAATTTGATTTTGCATAGTTAAAGGGATGTTGGAGACTCATTAATGATGATGTGGTTCACAGTGCAAACTTCGAGGACATGTTTGGAGAAAGTTACAGTAACTGGAAGCTGACAGTTTTATGTGAATTCTATGTGTAGCATGTAGAATTTATTATTTTGTAATTAAGGACCAACTCATTTGTAATTATTTGAGTTTGGTATATAAGAAGGAATGTTTTCCTTATTATAATGTGTACTATGAAGATTGAGATGTGAATATATGCATGAAGAGCTAATTCAGTGATGAAGGAAGACTTGTGAGTACAGAGATCTGGAATTGTGATCTTGTGTAGCAGAGAGTGCAATTTTGGCACAGTGTGAAGGAGGTAATATATTTCATATTATTCTATTGAATAATTCTAAGATCTTTTGGATAGTGGGTTCAGAGATCTTGCCTTGAAGCTATTTGGGCAGTGGGTCCTTCTGTCTTCCATAAACTCTTAACCAGGTTAGAATCTTTTAACAGGGATTCAAAATCTCCTAACAGGGATTTATATGTACTGAATGTATTTCATAAGACTCCTAACAAGGTCCATCCTCTAACAAGAAACTTTCATATTAGTACATCATTTTGTGGGCATCATTCCCACCAGGGTTTACTCTTTTCAAGAGGTTCCCTAGTTAACATATCTTGTGTTATTGTGCAATTGTGTATGGTTATCTTTCTATGGTTGATCAGTACATTGATTATATTGTTTAAAGCTGTCCAGTAACCAGTCTTCACCAAATCTTAGAGACTTACTCTCTCAACTTCCACTATCACTGTCCAGTAACCAGTCTTCACCAAATATTTTGTAACTAAGCCAATATGCAATATAACTATTAGGAATGAATGCTGAATATATCCTATGGGATTATTGCCAGCCATTCAGTAGTAGTTGTTGTTGCATTTATGACTAAGATTGTCATTGATGTCAGCACAATGATCTACTGAGATTTAAAGAGGAGAAGATAGTTTTTGGATTAGTGCACATGGGATATTGAAGATAAAGCTATGCGATGTTGAGGATTTACTCTTTTTTATGTTATATGTTCATGGTTAAGAGCGCATACATTAATTCATTCATTCATTCATGGAAGTTATAAGCATTTTGGTGGAAGCAATATTCAGGCAGTGTTCTTGAGTAGTGGTTTGTGGAAATTGGATGATATCTCCTAATCAGGATGGAATCTAGTTTTTCACAGTTAGAGTGTAGTTGAAGACATGTTGATAGTGATGTGGATGACAACACAAACTTTTAGGTCACACGAGTGAAGAGTTATTCTAATTGGAAGCTGACAGTTTTGTGTATTTTTGATGTAACTTGTGGAAACTTTTATTTTGTAATTGGATGCTGACTCATTTGTAATTACTTGAGTGTGGTATAAAGGAAGGAATTTTTTTCCTTATTGATATGTGGATATGAATGTAATGATGAAGTGAATGAAGTTGTGAAAGCAAATTTGTGAAAGAGGACATGCGAGGTACAAAGACCTGAAATTGAGATCTGGTGTAGTAGTGAGTGCGGTTTGGCACAGTCAGAGAAGAGGTAACATATTGTTGAGATCAATAATGATTTGATATTATTCTATTGAATAATCTAGAGTTTAGTTGGATAGTGTGTTCAGTGATCTTGCTATTGAAGCTGGTTGGGCAGTGGGTCCTTCTGTCTTCCATAACTCCTAATAGAGTTAGAATCTTTTAGTAGGGATTCAAAGTCTCTTAACAGGCACACATATGTATTGAATGTATTTCATAAGACTCCTAAAAAATTCCATCCTTTTGTTGGGTATATTCTTAATTTTCTGAGGTTTTTGTCCAAACATTGGTTTAGTCCTCTGGTCTGTGAAGTATTCCTAGGTCCAGGTGTCAGAATTTATTCAAAAAATTGTCATAGCCTAGTTTCAAAAATCCTTACCCTAGGTCTTGTCTTTGAAGAATTTTGAATTCATGTCAAAAACCCTAAAATGTTTGCCATTTTCAAATAAACCCTAAGTCATTCTCCTCATTTCTTTTCGAGCGTTACTTTTTAAGTCACTTAAGTCCATTAAAGAGCACATGCATTTATTTTTCACATGGGGGTTATATCTTTTCCTAAGTCTAGAACCCCAGTGATATAAATAACATATCCTATTTCTTAATTACCTTGTATTCTAATGTTTCAAGTTTCATTCAACTGTGAATCTTTAAAGAAGATCTAATGGCGGTCGCATGTTTGCATGGAATATTTACAAGCCATGTGAACATGTGAAATAACCATTGATTTTATAATGAAGCTTGATGCAAAAACAAGGTGGGACCATTGACAAGTATTTCACAAGTGGCGGCCTTTTATTTGCCAAAGATAGTGGGGCCGGTGACAGAGGAATCTCCAAAGTTTGAAAAGTAATAAGGGGAAGATCGGACGACTGTTGTATAATTGCATGGGATCTTAGAAGCCTATTCAATCATGCGACAAGCCATTGATCTTGCATTAAACCAAGTGCGATTCTCAGGTGGAACTTTTGATAGATGTGCATGAATAATATTTTCTCATTGGCTAGTATCAGTAGACACCAGTGCTCAGAAAGAATGAAAGTAACAAGGGAAAACAAATTGTCAAAGATGACCTCTCAGGGAGTCTAATTGTAAGAAGAGTTACTGATACTTCTTTGGTGGAAGCATCAGGTATGGTAATGGCCATGGCACAATTAACAACAAAAGTGGTAGAAAAGGAAGCTAAAGAGAAGGAAGAGCTCACTACAAAACTAGAAACAGTTTTGAAGGTTTATGGTGAGATGAAACAGGGGATTCTTGAGAGAGATATTCTGATTATAGACTTAAGAAAGAGATTGGGAGAACATGGCCCAATAGAATTGTCAGAGAAAATTCAGATAGCTTCCTCCCCTACTAGGCCTTCCTCATCAAGCCCTATTATTGAACTTCCCCCTTCCCCTTTTCCTCCTTCCATAGATGAGGAGGATATTGATCAAAAAGTAAAGGATAGGTTAGGTGAAAAGATAAAAGATGTTGTGTCACATTTTGTTGCAAAGGTGAGGCCTAAAGAAATATACAAATCTGCAAAATAATTGGTAGATGTCTTAGCAATTTTTCAGAAAGAGGTGGCTACTATGGACAAAATTTTGGAAAGGTGGTCTACAAGAAAAGATAGTCTGAGGTCATGGTTTGATCAAAATAAGGATAAATGTGTTGTAAATATTGAGCTAGAAAATACTTACAGGTTTGTCAAGGATCTTTTTGACTTTGAGGTAAATAGGGGGAGTATAAGAAGAAGGTTAGAAATCCTAAGGGCAAGATATTTCTAGGATGACTTCCAAATTTTTCCTGGTCTTATTAAGGTAGATGGGGTAATCAAAGATAAAGATCAATGGATGGAGCAAATAGATAGACAAGTACTGTCTAAAGGAGATTCCATTTTATGTACAGATGATAATACCCCATTCATACAATTTATTGAACTCCTTTAGGATGCCAGGATATACTTTGCAAATGTAAGAATAGAGGTTCACCAGTTGGTTGCTGAGTGGGACAAGTTGTCCCCAAAGAAAGATGAGGTCCTTGCCTTTCATTGGCCAAGTGAAGAAACCTACATGACTTGGGAATAGACATATCTTTTAGAAGATTCAGAAGAAAAGGCATTAGATGAAGAAGCGGCAGGTGTTAGTACTCCAAACCCTTGAAGATCAAAGTAAAAAAGGACAAAGATGGAAAGCAAGTTATCATAGGCATGAATGTGACACCTGGCCAAATTTGAATTACCCTTGGGAGCTATTACAATATTTTGACGCTCTTCCTAACAATCCATTTTGAAGATTTGTAGCAAGAAAAGGAGGAAGAAGAATAGAATACACATGGAACCTGATCCATAATTTGAGGAAGAACAGTTTCAAATAGAGGATGATGTAAGTTAGCTAAATGGAGGTCATCGTTCATGCAACAAATTTAGAAACTGCTCTGAAATATCCTTAGACAAAGGTGCCACCTGCAAGATTGTTGGAAATAGATATTTGTAATCTGTTGTTACAAACAACTTTGTTAGTTTGTAATCTTGTTTTTAGTGCAAGATCTTTTAACAGCCATCTGAAGCTTGGTGCATCCTTTTGAGGATTCCAAGATGGCTGATTAGTATAAGTAGCAAGTCTTTGTTCATTAGAAAGGTGGAAAAAATACTATGTAAGAAAGGTTCTGAATACAAAACCTTATTTTCTTTAAATGAGAAGATACTGTATCAACACATTTTGACCATTAATACAAAATATTGGAGCTCTATTACTACCATTTTATTATCTTTATGTATGGAGTGTTTTAGTTTTCTTATGTATTTAGATTGCAAGGAATTTTGAATACATTATTCACAAGGTGAATATAGGGGTTAAGCTTAAGTTTCTTTCAAGGAAAGAGAAAAATCTTAAGGGAGGTCTCTGGGAATTAATAATCCATGTATGAATTTGATGATAGTTGTAGAAATTAAAAGGATGGTATGTTAGGCATGTCATTTGAGTTTCAGTATTTTTTTTTGATAGATATATGTGGAGGTAGGGTTTGACTCTGATGCCCAAGTGGATAAGGCGCTGGTTCTAGATCCATTTACATTTATTCGCCACCCAAAATATAAATAATTGTTTCATTTTACTTTACTGGCACAATCATAATCTGAATCATTCCATGACAAGTTCATGGATGTGTTTTGTAATGCTTTGTAGAAGCACTGAATGAGGTTAACCTTCCTTGAGTTTAACTCTAAAAATAAGAAGGATGAATATCCTTCAACCATTGTTTCATGTTGCTGCTTTCATAATTTCTATCATTATATTGTGTATCAGGATAATATGGGCCATACTCAAAGTTCTCTCATCTTATTAAGTTGAGTTTGGAAGCAAGGACAAAATAGTGAAGGAGCTAGTTCACAATTCAGAGCTCAGTTAAATAGTGAATTGATATAGGTATACCCACTTGAGTATTCATACTCGAAGTGAAGAAGGTTTTCTAACCTTAATACCTTAGTGTTTGCATTTTGCTAGATTATGTCCATTGGAATTATATGAGTATTTGATAATCTGTAGATTTGAGCACTAACACCTTTTATAAAGAATATTCATATTAGTGCATCTTTTGTGGGCATCATTCCCACCGGGGTTTTCTCTTTGATCAAGAGGCTCCCTAGTCACCATATCTTGTGTCATTGTGTTATTGTGTATGAATATCTTTTTATGGTTGTTAATTACATTGCTTATATGGTTAAATGTTGTTGAAGTTGATAAAGGTTATATTAATAGATAACTGATTCACCCCCCCCCACTCTTAGTTATCTTGGTGGACTTTACTTTCTAACAATTGGTATCAGAGCAATAGGTCCTTGAAAGAAAAGTTTAACAGCTTAAGGAGATCCATGGTGAATTTTAGGAAAGAAAGCCCTACGTTTGATGGAGTGAATTTTGATAGCTAGAAAGAAAAGATGAAGACACATCTACTGTGTTTAGGACTAGGTTATTGGTTAAATACTAAGAATGAGAAGACTATCATTGATGAATATAATATTGAAACATGTACTAATGATGAGAGAGATCTATTCATGTGTAACATACTTGCCAGAGAAACACTTTTCTCATCCCTTTCGAAGAATGAGTATAGTCAGGTAAAATGTTTGAAAACATCTCATGAAATTTGGAAATCTTTACACTCTACTTTTGAAGGTGATGAACATGCAAAGAAAGTTAGATTACATAATTGGATATGTGCATTTGAAGATATAAGAATGATGGAAGATGAATCTATTAGAAGCTATATTCATAGAATGTCAGAAATTGTTGCAGGTATAAAATCTTGTGGAGGAACAAAGACAGAGAATGAAGTGATATGGAAAATTCTGAGGACATTGACTCCTACATTTAAGTAAATAACATAGATGATTGAACAAGTTATACCTTGTACTTCAAACTTTACTAGAGAGACTCTTATTGGAAGATTGGAAGCAGTAGAAATGAACCTGAGGTTATTAGGAGACTTGCCTAGAATGGAGACAACATTTAGTGCTCTTAATGTTCACCCTACTTTGTCAAGAAGCATCAGTGTGAGCAGAGATTATGTTGGCCACAACAGATATAGAAATGAAGAAGACATGAAGATTGAAGAAGGTATTGCCTTGCTTGTGAAGAGAGAACCAGACGGTAAGAAAATTTTTAAATGTTGGACATGTCAAGAATATGATCATTTTGCATCTAAATGTCCTAAGAGAGTTAAAAATTATAGAAATTTTTTAAAGCCTAGAAGATCTAAGGAATGTTATTATGCTAATGATGAAGAACTTGAAGCTAGTATAGAGAGAACCTTAAGTGAAAGTGATACTGAGAATACTGTTGACATAGGATTTGTAGCAATTAAAGAAGAAAATCATGAAATAGAGGTTAAGGAAGAAAAAGCCCTAGTTTCTCAAGTTGAAAAGAAGGCTGATTGGATTATAGATAGTGGTTGTTCACATCATATGACTGGAGACATGAGAAAGTTCATGAAGTTTAACAATTATGTTGGAGGACTTGTTAGAGTTGGAAATAATGCACCTTGTTTGATTAAAGGTATATGAT
Organism: Chamaecyparis obtusa; assembly: GCA_027943335.1. Taxonomy (NCBI): domain Eukaryota; kingdom Viridiplantae; phylum Streptophyta; class Pinopsida; order Cupressales; family Cupressaceae; genus Chamaecyparis; species Chamaecyparis obtusa. The sequence continues at coordinate 1,896,633 of BSBK01000615.1, forward strand.
CTATTACTCTTGATGGAAAGTCTAATGCTGATGATGTTTACTTTGTGGATGGTTTGAAACATAATCTTTTGAGTGTTGGAAAGTTAGTTGATAAGGGATATCAAGTTTGGTTTACTGAGAAAAGTTGTGTGATAAAAGACAAAGATGGAAATTTCATTGGTATTGGATCTAGAATAAGAGGTAATATATTTCAGTTGAATCCTACTAAGATGGTATGTTTGATTACTAAGATTGATGACAGTTGGTTATGGCACAAAATATTTTGTCATATAAATTTTGATAACATTGTGAAAGTGAGTACTACACTTGCAGTAAGAGATTTGCCTAAAATTATGAAGCCTACTAACATGGTTTGAAAGGAACGTGTGATGGCTAAACATAAGAGAAGTTCATTTCCCAGTAAGAAGTTCACATCTGCAGAGAAGTTGGAGATTGTTCATACAGACTTGAGCAGTCCTACAAGGACTAGAGGATTCTATGGAGAAAGGTATTTTATGATTCTTGTTGATGATTTTACAAGAATGATGTGGATTGCACTTCTTAAAGAAAAGTCTGAAGCATTTGATAAGTTTAAGATCATAAAGAATAAAGTTGAGAGTGAATCTGGAATGAAGATTAAATGTTTGAGATCTGATAGAGGTGGTGAATTTACTTCTAGAGAGTTTAACACCTTTTGTGAAGTGAATGGTATTAAGAGACAGTTTTCAGCCCCTAGGACACCTGAAAAAAATGGTATTGCAAAAAGAAGAAACAGATCAGTGACTGAAGAAACAAGAGCTATGTTATTTGAGAATGACTTAGCAAAGATATTCTAGAGAGAAGCAGTGAACACAATAGTGTAAACAATGAATAGAGTACAAATCAGAGTAGACACAGACAAGAAACCCTATGATTTATGGTTTGGACATGCACCCTCAGTAAATTATTTTATAATTTTTGGAAGCAAATGTTATATAAAGAGAGATGATGATATTGGAAAGTTTGATCCTAGAAGTGATGAAGGTATATTTCTTGGATATTCTTTGAAGAGAAAAGATTATAGATGTTACAATAAGAGAACTAAGACTATTTTTGAGAGCACAAATGTTAAAGTTGATGAAAAGTTTAAAATTCAGGAAAGAATGCTTGATTATGAATTAGATGAAGGAACTCATCCTAGACCTAACATTGAGACTACTGAATTGTTCTATGAAATTGATAGTGATTTTTTGAATGAAAGCTACAGTGAGATTATTGAAGAACCGACACCTGTAGTGATATCTATGATAGTGACACCTAACAAGAATCTATCAAGGAATCATCCTGTTGAGTAGATTATTGGAAGCATAGACAGAGGAGTTCTAACTCAAAATAAGGTACAAGAACAATTATGTTTAATTTATCAAATTGAACCTAAATCTACTAGTGAATCTTGTGAAGATGAACATTGGATTAAAGCTATGAAAGAAGAACTAGATCAAATTGAAAAGAACAAAACATGGAAATTGGTCCCTAGACCTAAAGATAAGAATGTTATAGGAACAAAATGGGTATTTAGAAACAAGATGAATGAACAGGGAGAAGTAGTAAGAAACAAAGCAAGATTGGTATGTAAATAATAATCACAGTGTTAGCACAAGTAAAAAATTCCATGGTTGAATCATATTTTCCAGGCCTCTGCAGTTATTTTTCCCATTTTCCTGCCAAAACCCTAGGCAAAATTAAAAAATCTAGTCGTTTGCAAGGAAAACCCTAAGTGTGCCCTAGCCCTATTCTAATTTCATGTTGCTTTTTCGAGCCACTTAAATTTTCATTAAGGCATGTGTGTTAAATTTTATTACCCTAGCGGTCTTTATTTTCCTAAGTCTCCAAGCGCCCAACTTTATTTTTTTCCTAAGTTCGACAACATTAATTTTTCCTAAGTCTCAATGTTTAATATTCCTAAAGTTTTTGGCCTTTATCCTTTCCTGGGCCCAGCTTTCTGACACCATCTTGTAATACCCCAAAAATGGGCTATAAGTTCATTAATCTCCTATATCTACAAATCAAACGAAATCAACATCAAAGTCCTAATCTAAGGCACATCTAAACATCATCGAATCATAATTGATTATCTTAAATTCTGCATCGGGAAATATTCCTAGCAATATTCCTAATTATCTTAATTATCTTTAATTTAATAATTATTTGGGGATAAATCACATTTATCCTAAGTTTGATTAATTGAATATTTTCATATTTAATTAATTAGATTTAATATCTTGCCACTTAATTATGTAATTAAATTTAATTCTATCTATTATTAATTGTATTATTTAATTTTGACAATAAATCCAATATTCTATGAATAATTAATTAAATTCTTATTTAATTGATTAAAGCAGGTTGTCATTATTTAATAATATAGTTTTTAATAAAAGGTTGATAAAATAGTTAATTAACCCATAAATTAATTATTTTATTTCAAAAATCAGTTAAGTTGAGAATAAATCACTTTATTTATTTATTAAATCATAATTATCCATGTGCACATTCAAGGACCTGTTAAACTCAAATTGGAAAATCAATGCAAGTTGTTAGCTTTTTGAAACTCAACATCTTTTTGAGTTTTAAAGTTGATCTAAACTTCTAATTCGAGTTGAATTGTGCTTTTGCATGATTTGCATGTTTTTGTGAATTAAATTATCTTTATTATCAGATAACTCAAAATCAAGTTGAGTTATTTGAGTGATTTATGGCTTTTTTTATGCACCTCCTAAGCCTTGGATTTCTATAAAAATAAGGCTCAGCTCTTCATAATTCATCTCTCAAATTTGCATCCACAAAATCTCATATTTTTGCACAATCACGTTGGAGAATTGGAATTTGGAGAATCAAAGCTTATTGCAAATCAAAGCTATTGTGAGATCAATTTATTTATTTTACATTCATGTAGATTCTTTTTCATATCATTGTTAAATCATTTAGCATATCATAGATCAATTTTCATATTAGCACAGATTCATATCATTTTTCATCTTATTACATAGAAAATACCAAAAAAATAGATTAATTGCATTCATATTTCATATTCAAATCAATTGCATTCAAATCTTTCATTTAAGTGTCGTCTAGGTCACTGATCTCGATAACAATCTGAGAACATCAATCTCGCACCTACTAGAAGGCAGTAAATCGCTTGGTTAAATTAGATTTCAATTTTGCACGATTTTGATTTTTGCTAACCTCTAATGTTTTACTGAAGTGTTGTGTCTACAGATCAGGTACAAAATTCACACACATATTTCTGGCACCCACCGTGGGGCAACCCACCTTTACATGCTAGTTTTGATTTTTTTGGGGAGCTAAAGCCCTAAAATTTCAAAGATTTAATTTTATCTCTCAAATAGCTTGGAGTTTTGCCCTGAATTTTTTTTGTAGATTGGAAATATATTATAGAAGCTACAGGAAAAAATTTAGAATTTTTTGAGATGTTTTGAATTTTTAATAATTTTTTCTTGAAATTACAGAAAAAATTAATATCTGACGCAAATCATTATATTTTTTGAAAATTTTTATATTTTCGGAAAGCTCTTTAAATTATAAAAGAGGTTCATTCTTTGTATTTTAAATTTGGATGCAATATAATAGCTCAAATAGTCAATTTACAAAAACTGGTCTGTTTTGATAAAATAGGTCTCTAGGGCACAAATGAATAGATTTTTCTAAAATTTTTACATTTTTGGAAAGCTCTCTATTTTTAAGGAGGGGTCTCTATTTTGAATTTCTATTTTTGTGGTCAAAATAATAAAATAAAAATCAGATCTTGTTGACTAGGTCAAATGCAGGAAAAAAAATAAAGTTTTGTGATGGGTATGCACTTATTTTTTTTACATGGTTCAATGAATGGTATGAGTTGTAATTTGGGTTAATTTATGGTTATTATTTCTGATAATAATTGATTTTTAGAGCTAACCCTATGGTTTTCATAAGTTGAATATATTTTGCATATCTTGTTTGCTTGTTGGAGAGTTCGTCACTTGCTTGCATGGAAAAGCTCAACAAGAATTGCTAAAAATCAGGTAAAATCTACTAAGCACATTGCAAGGATCCTAGGTATTCTCCTTCATCTAATAAAATTTCAATTTATCCTTAAAATAAATCTCTCATGTGTTTAGCTTGAGTGTTTCTTTGCATGCTTTTTCTCTGAATTTGCATAATTGATACTAGGTTGTGCCCCCTTAAAGATTCATTAAGTAGTCTTAGATACTTATGATTGATCTTGATTTCTATCTTAGGTTATTGGACTCGCTAATCTACTAGCTCCTCATTCCGCCCCGTGGTTGCAATCTCAGTGCCATAAAGGGGAGGAGTCTATAGGAGAGAAGTGTTAATTGTTCCACTAGGCAACCCTTTTGTGCTTTTTAGAACTCACTTGTTTTCTAAGTTGGGGACTCATTTTCAGCTTGTGTGAGGTGTTAAGTGTTCCACCTTGTGGACTCATCTCATATTTTCTTTAAGCGTTAAGTGTTCCTCTTTCTACTTTTTTGGGTACTTTTGATAGATTTGCTTTTGGAAACATACATCTGTGCTCACATAGTAATTAGGCCCTATGAACACTATTCATGATTCTTGAGAGATTGGATTCCCAATGAAATCCTTCTTGATGATAGAATCCTTGTAGGTAGGGAGGATACTTAGTGTGTTTCACATTCAACTCGGTTAGTGTGTTTTCTCTTATTGATCGATACATTCTCTCCCAGGAGAGGTTGATAGATCACGTGGGGTTGACATCATGAGCTTTGGTGAATCAAAATTGGTTAGTGCACCTTCTCTTATTGATTGATACATTCTCTCCCCAGAGAGGTTGATAGATCACGTGGAGTTGACATCATAGGCCTTGGTGAAGCAAAACTTTATCTTAGCGTGTCGGATTAATTTGCTTGCTTTGTTTGGGTTAAAAGTGAAGAGACATCAAAACCTTGGATCTGGAGCCAAGTCCCATTGTGGTATACTATTGTGAGTCACATTTAGAGAGGGTTAACCGTAGTGGACAATCCCTTCACAGGGTAAATTGAGTTGATGGAACCTCAAGTGGTAATAGCCATTTTCACCATGGTAGTGACAGCCGCTATATAAATGTCCTTGTGGAAGAAATCTCCACGGGTATGGTTCATTGTTGGGTTGTCAGATCTCCCTAGCAGCTCCTGAGGATTAAGTTCTTGGACTATGTCAAAACCCTGGTGCACCGAGATTGGAGTTCACCCCTTTGGATCATAAAAGTTGCAGAGTCAAACCATTACTAAAAACCCTAGCGATGCCAAATTTTCATTTTATAGGGTATATGTGCATTATTGCAAAACATTTTTGGAACATACACAATTAGTGCTTCTGAGGATTAGAACGAATAAGTCACTTGATTGTTCATGCACAAGGTTGCTTTTGCCCTTGTTCATTGTTTTCAGACATGCTTGAAATCACTTGCTTGCTATTTTGCATGCTTGTTTATCTATTTGGTTATCGAAAATGGACAAATATGTTACAATCCTCAAATCTGGACATTGAAATTTGCAAACGATTCAAAATTGAAAACTCAAAATTTGCAAAATCTGACATAAAATCCTTTCTGGAGTCAAAAATTATTTTAGGAAGTCAAAAGTCATATGAGTTTCCATCAAGTGTCATTTCATTACAACCCATCTGTCGTATGATTGAGTACCTAGTGTCGTATGAGTTTCCATGCTAGCAAATTCTCAAAGTCAAAATCTTGCAACTGTCGTACAAGTTTTTCAACTGTCGTTTCATTGCCTACCAACTATCGTACAAGTCTATAGAAAGTCATTTGGGAAAATTTTGAAAAGTTGTCAGAAAATTGTCAGAATTGCCAAATACTTATCTTTTTCAGCCTAATTCCAGAATCTGTCATACAAATCACTATGTCAAGAACAAATTAGTAGCTATTGAGAATTAGTACACATGTCTCAAAGAATCAGTACACAAGAGGAAGAAGCTCTAATCATAGCTATGATGAAACAGTTGCACGCTATGCAAGTCAAACTTGATAAAATTGAAAAAGAGAAGGAACCTAAGGAGTTCTCCATGGAGGCTCTATGTCCTTTTCCATTTGACAAAGACTTGTACATGTCACCATGCCCCTGGATAGAATGTGAGCAACGTGGCAACCCTTATGATACCTCTTCCATAGAGAGTGACACATCAAGCTTTGGAGACTATGATGACTATGACGACAGACAATGTAATGATACCTATGACACCTCTATTCCTAAGAGCCCTCCTCATCGTGTGTTCCTACTTACTACAAATGGGTCATCACATTGGATAGATCGTGATGGTGATCCATATGATTCTGATTTTAAAAGAGACTTTGATGGCTTTTGTGGACAATACCTTGATTATGATCCATCTACTACTACTGAGGACTATAAAATGCATCGTGCTAGCTGGAAATGTCAATACTATAAGGATCTCTCCTCTAAGAACTCTCAGGCTGAAAATAAAGATTACACTCTCAAACAAGATCATTTTAATATTAGACCTTTGTCTTGTGATGGTTCCCTTCCATCCCCTACTTCCTCCAATACTCATACATTTCCTAAAGCTTCCAAGTCTTTCAAATCTTTCACAGAACCTTCATCTGACACAAGCCCTGATAATTTTCATGCGGTTCCCTATAGTTATCCTCCAGGGCTACCTCTTAAAGAAACTCAAGCTAACCTTCACTTGGCTTCAAATACTTTCAATAATGATAAATCTAAAGAGCCTAAGCCTTCATATGCTATAATCCCTACTTCAGCTAGTCCTCCACCATCTCTTCCAAAGTCATCCATACAATCCCAACATGCTTCCTTGTTCTTAGAAGTGGCTCCATGTCAAGAGGACTCCAGAAATGATGAAAAAAAGAACATAAAGAAAGATCAAGATCAATAACCCTCCATGTCATCCAATCCTTTTCACGATGTCTCTTATCCGCCTCAGGATTCTTTTGATCCTACACATCCTTTTTCATGCATTCCACCATGTCTTAAGTCTTCTCCTAAGCAAGATCAAGCTACTACTTACACTGTTGAGCTTATTGACAATCAAAATAACCTTACTACGCTTGTGCTTTCCAAAGATGATACTTTAATTAAGGTTGGTAAAAATGGTGTTGTTACTTCCGATGTTAAGCCTATTGAAAATCAAGAGAAAAATTATGCGCTTGTGCTATCCAAAGATCCTTGTCAAGATCAAAGTCTTCCATCTTCTTGTTCTACCACTCCATGTTCACTTCCACTTTCTACTCTTCCTAAGTCTTTGCAAGCTTTGAACAATCCTATCAAAGAAGGTGCTCATATTCAAGATGTCCATGATTCTATTGAAAATTCTAATGCTCACTCTAAAGATGCTGATGAACTTATTGATTATCCTTTTGCATCTTCCACTTCCATCCTTGGACCTCTTCCACCACTACCAAGAGCTTCACGTCTGCCTTCCATCTTGGTTCCTTATGTCCCTTCACTTTCCCCTCCTAACTCTCCTGATTTGCCATCCATCTTGGGTCCCTATGTCCCTCCATCTCCTATCTTTCCTCAAGATCAACATAGATGCATACCCCTGAATCCTTTTCATCCACCCACCCATCTAAACTAGTCATATCCTCCTTCTTTCACAAGTCCCAATTTCTTTGGAAGTAACTTGAATGTTCAATACAAGAAAAAGAAGAAATACAAGAATCCATCAAAAAAAGATCACCATGTCTCCTCTAATAGACATGGAAGCATAAAGTCCAAAGAGATATCTAAGAAAAAAACTACAAGACAAGTATGGGTTCCAAAATCTATAATTGAAGATATTCTCTCCAAATTACCAAAAAGAAATTAAAAGCCTACGGTTATATAGATTCCAAAGTCTCTCTTGAAAGAGTCTGGTGTTGAGAAACAAGTGAAGTTGACATTCAAGCTTCCAAAGACTTCCACTTCATCTCCCTCCAAAAATATTCTTCCATTCCATGCACCTAAACCACAACCTCTACTATCCATTCGCCATATTCCTTCACATATTCCTTCATTCACATTTCCTCTATCCTCTCACCACCCTTCAAGGCGTGTGTTGATGTTGATCTTGCCTTCCTTTACATCTACCCTTTCATAGTCCTTCCATTCATTATCCTTCTACCTCCTATCATTTTTCCTCACTTTCCTATTCTTCCTATCTTCCAACCTCACTCGCTTTACATAAAACCTTATCCTCCATTTTTCTCTTCCATCTCCCTTTCCCTATCAGCATCTTTGAGCATATCATTTGAATCCTTGGTATATCATGTTTTATCTTTTCAAGGAGAACTATCTAAAAAGCTTGCCTTCTTCCAAAAATTCAAAAATAAAAAAAAAATTGAAAATGTACCTTGGTAGCAAAAGTAAAGAGAAATAAATTCATCCTATGGTGAAAACCATTCCTTTGTGGCACCTTGGATAAGTACCATGATGAAAACCTAACAATCAGACATCATGCGTAGTTCTTCTACATATTTCATCCATTCCATCTTCTCTCTTTGATCTTGACAATGTTGATCTATACATGAACATTTGGCTATTTTGTGAGCTATTTTATGATGATCTTGCTTTCATTCCCTTCTTTTTTAGTCTTCATATCCATCTTCCTCCATTCATTTTTGCCTATCGCTATCTTTTTCCCCTTTGGTCTTGATCTAATAAAAAAAGAAAGAGTAGAACATGATGCTTTGAAACCTCTTGACATGTCTACTCCTTTGGACTACATCATATCATTTTTTGGCATTACGCTTTTGTGACTTATCCTATACTGGCCTTTCATTGCTTGTCCAAAAGTGCTTTACATGACAATTTTTCCCTAGCTTGGGTATTCTCTAGGAGTTTTCCCTTGAGGATTTCTTCCCTTCATTCTCCTTCATTCTCTTGTCTTCCATCTCCTCCACCAGCTTGCCAATCCCTCTTGTTCTCCACCTTGCTAGACATTGGGACTGCACGATATGATCTTGCTTGGGAGTTTGCAATGGAAAAAGATGCTATCAAGTATACCAAGTATCAAAACAAGTATTAGAACCAGTATCAAAACTAGTATCAGAACAAGTATCAGAACACCTATTGGGGCTACACCTTTCACTTTAGTTTATGGGTCTGAGGTGGTACTACCTATTGAGGTTGAAATCCCATCACTCAGAATTAGAATGCATGGTCTAGTAACTGATGATGACTACAGAGTGTCTAGGTTGCAAGAACTTGAACTACTAGATGAGCACAAAAAAGAAGCATATGATCATCTTAGAGTATGTCAGAAGAGAATGTCTAGAGGCTACAACAAGAAAGTCAGACATAGAGAATTTTAGGTTGGCGATCTAGTCTTGAGAGAGAATCCTAAAAATTAATCACATCAAGAACGCAAGGGAAAGTTTGAACCCAACTGGCTGGGTCCCTTTGTAATCACTGTTACTTTTGGCTCTAGTGCCTATCAAATCTCAATGAATGAAGGTGAAAAGCTTTGAGAACCAATCAACGTTCTCCATCTAAATAAATTCTACGCCTAAAACATTCAGTCTATGGTAAAATGTCCTGAAAAATCTTAAAAATAAAAAAAAGTCCTGAAAAAATGAACATCTTGGTGAAAACCTAGCAATAGGAACCTTGATGATTCACAAAAAAATAAAAAAATATCAAAAAAATAAAATAAAATAAAATAAATGAAAAGTACAAAAAAAATGAAAAAAAAAAATGAGAAAAAGAAAAAGTGCCTTGGTGAAAACCTGGAAACAGGCACCTTGGTAGCAAAAATAGAATCTCTGCCAAGATGGTGAAAACTCAGCAAACGGGCACCACTTGTTTCAAAATGCTCCATCTATCAGTGCAATCTTGGTCTTTCCCAGCTTTTAGTCTTGCTTTAGTTTGTACATATCTCCCGGTTTGTTTTTGCATTCTTGTTCTCAATAAGTCGGTTTGTCCACCAATCTGCTCAAGTGTCTGTATCCTATCAATGTTCAAACTTGGGGGCAATCAATGTCATATCCTATGGTCTCTGGTGTATCTTAGATGTATCATATCTAGTCAGAGTCATTTTGAAGCTTCATGTGAGTCAGTCAGTATGTCTTGTCTTTAGAAAAGATTTTGCATCTACAACAACGCAATCAAACAACAAATTGAAAACAATCTATGCTTTTTTTCATGCTTTTATCTCCTTGTATGCTTACTGATTCGCATTAAGATTTTTTCATATTGTGTCCCTTTGAGCTCTTCGATGATGTCCTTTATAGGATTTAGAGAGTGATGACTAGGGGCATAATCTTTTCTTTGTCTTCTGCTTGTATGTGAAAATCTAAACAACTTTGGAAATTCTAGATTGAAATGGTGTCCGACTATAAGAGCCTCTATCTCGAATTGGATGGCCATGCGTACCTCGACCATTGATACCTAGAAAATTCAAGGAAGTTTGATCTTGCTATTATCTTTTTGAGTGAGTTCTTTCTCCTCCTGTGAAACACAATCTTACCTAAGGATGTGAACGATAAAGGGTCACTACAGGTAATTCACATTGGATTTAGAATGATTTCTTAGCTATTTGATGTGTTTGTCATGCAAGGCGTATTTAGGTCATCATGATGTTTATGTTTTGATGCTTGTACAAATTGTTATATCAAAATGGACATGATATTCAGGTCATCCTGGCATTTATGCCTTGGTGCTTATATCTAATCCAACATTTCAAAAATAAAATCAATATTCATATATCCATGGTTGTTGACCAGTGGGTGTTGTATTGATTCTTGTGCATACAAATCGATATTCATATGTCTATGGTTTCATAGCTAGTGGGCATTGTATTGATTTATCCAGTTACCTAAAAGTTCAATGATGATAACAAATCGACATATGATCAGTGACTAGGTCCTAGGTCTTAGGTTGCACTTCATTTTTCATGTTTCTTTGCATTTTTGCATGTTTGCATGATCTCACAATGGCTAAACGAACTTCAATGCTTCAACAATTCTCCACTTGTCTCTTCAAATCTAACAAGAGTTGAATCTCACACGAAGGTTCCTCCAATGAAACAGCAAGTAGAATCCTTTTTCGGGATCAAAATTCAAATATGAGATCATTCATATTATTAACTACTTGCATATTCGACGTTCGATCATCACAGAAATCTAGAATTCAACTTAACTGATTATCTTCCATCAAACTATCAAAATTTTAACTTGGTCAACCATGGTCAACTCATGGTTTAACCTAGTCAAACTTGGTCTTTTGGGACCTTCCAACGATGCAAAATGTGTTCTTGAATGTATATAACCACTTTTCCAATCAATTAACATGCTTCTGAACATTCAATGCTGACTTTTCTTATCAAATTTCAATTTTCATCCCGAAGGGGGCATGGTATTGCACATCATTCAAAGTCTGTATTCTAATTTGAAATCATATCTTTATTGATATCAATATCTTTCATCAGTGATCAAGACAAACAATCACATCTAGTTACTGATTCATCAAAAAATCTATCATCACTTGGGGCATATCAGATTCATCAAGATCCATATCAATCTGGTATTCTCTTAATCTTGTAAACTGTATCAATTTTTGCAACCATCAGATCATAGTGTTCTTTCCTTGGTTCTTCGGCAATTGAAGGGTTCAGATATGATACCTGCTAGTTCTGCTAAGACAATTGAGTCTAGAACCGGTCACTCACTTCTTAGCAATCCTAAGGTTTGGAACCAGGTGTTTTGACACTTTTTCACAATCATAGGTTCATTTGTTGTTATAGTGAACATTATCTTTGGTCATTCAGGACCTATTATCTCCATATCAAATCAATATCAATCAGCTTCTGTCTCATATCAATTATCAATTTCGAATCAGTTTCATATCTTTATCAAACACAGACTTTCTTTGAACCACTGCGCTTCACACAATAATTCAAAGAGGGGCAAAATTTAATACCCCAAAAATAGGCTATAAGTTCATTAATCTCCTATATCTACAAATTGAATGAAATCAACATCAAAGTCCTAATCTAAGGCACATCTAAACATCATCGAATCATAATTGATTATCTTAAATTCTGCATTGGGGAATATTCCTAGCAATATTCCTAATTATCTTAATTATCTTTAATTTAATAATTATTTGGCGATAAATCACATTTATCCTAAGTTTGATTAATTGAATATTTTCATATTTAATTAATTAGATTTAATATCTTGCCACTTAATTATGTAATTAAATTTAATTCTATCTATTATTAATTGTATTATTTAATTTTGACAATAAATCCAATATCCTATGAATAATTGATTAAATTCTTATTTAATTGATTAAAGCAGGTTGTCATTATTTAATAATATAATTTTTAATAAAAGGTTGATAAAATAGTTAATTAACCCATAAATTAATTATTTTATTTCAAAAATCAGTTAAGTTGAGAATAAATCACTTTATTTATTTATTAAATCATAATTATCCATGTGCACATTCAAGGACTAGTTAAACTTAAATTGGAAAATCAATGCAAGTTGTTAGCTTTTTGAAACTCAACATCTTTTTGAGTTTTAAAGTTGATCTAAACTTCTAATTCGAGTTGAACTGTGCTTTTGCATGATTTGCATGTTTTTGTGAATTAAATTATCTTTATTATCAGTTAACTCAAAATCAAGTTGAGTTATTTGAGTGATTTATGACTTTTTTTCATGCACCTCCAAAGCCTTGGATTTCTATAAAAAAAAGGCTCAGCTCTTCATAATTCATCTCTCAAATTTGCATCCATAAAATCTCATATTTTTGCACAATCATGTTGGAGAATTGGAATTTGGAGAATCAAAGCTTATTGCGAATCAAGGCTATTGTGAGATCAATTTGTTTATTTTACATTCATGTAGATTCTTTTTCATATCATTGTTAAATCATTTAGCATATCATAGATCAATTTTCATATTAGCACAGATTCATATCATTTTTCATCTTATTGCATAGAAAATACCAAAAAAATAGATTAATTGCATTCATATTTCATATTCAAATCAATTGCATTCAAATCCTTCATTTAGGTGTCATCTAGGTCACTGATCTCGATAACAATCTAAGAACATCAATCTCGCACCTACTAGAAGGCAGTAAATCACTTGGTTAAATTAGATTTCAATTTTGCATGATTTTGATTTTTTCTAACCTCTAATGTTTTACTGAAGTGTGTCAGAGGGTTGCGAAGTTTCACCAGCCATTGATTCTCTTTCAGGGCAAAGGCTTTTCAATGTAACGGGTCCACATGCCAGGTGTGCTTAGTCAACACTTTCTCATTGATCCACATATTAATGACTCAAAATCTTGTCAGTGGGGCCAATGATTTTGGAGGTTTAGTGGTTCTGATAGTGGCAGAGCATTGACGGCCAACGTATGATCTTAAGAGTTTTTTCTGACACATGAGGCTATAAGACCAGTCGTTGATTCTTTTCTATGTCAAAGGTTTGTCAGAATAGGGGTGAGATTCTTCATCGACGGTGGGTGTATCGTCACATAGAATCTTTTGAGGCTATGTGATTTTACACCCGTCATCCGATTAGATGCCGAGGGTAGTGGGTCCTATGTCAGAGGTGATTGGGCAAAGATAGAAAATAGTATGATGACATGTGGCAGTTTGCAGGTGGGCCCAGGGTTATCAAAGTTTTTTGGCAGCTTGGACAAGTTTTTTGGTAGCACCGATAAAGTCTTCTATGTTCACTTATTTGCAAGGTATTTGGTGGAGTTCTAAGTTTTCTTGCAAACTAGTGAATGAAGGTTTTTATGCATTCACCAAATATAACCAAGGGTTAAATATGAGACTCAACAATTCAGCGAAATACTTTGTTCACTGAATCATTTGACTTGACCGTGGTTAAATAATATATCTAGTGACTTGAAATTTCTTGCAGTCGCGTGTTCACCAAATGGGTCAAAGGTTAAAGGTCAGCTAAGAATTGTGGGACCTTTTTACTAGGTGTTGCTGAGATGTCAAGTTTTGATTGGCCATGGATTTTGGGTATGCAGACACATCAGTGGGCCCGAGAGATTCTAAAGGGATGTCGAGATGTAAAATCTAACGGTTCTTTGATGTTTGCATAGAATCTTTTGAGGCTATGTGAACTTACGACAACCGTTCAATTAGAACCTTATGAAGAGTGCATCCAAAGTGCCGATTCATCGCTGACGTGCTCAGTTTTCATTGGCTGAGAGTTTTATGAGGTGGAAAAGTTATTTTTAAGGGTTTTATTAACTATTGAAGGATTCTATGAGCCGCCTGATCTGTTAGGAATAAAATAGATCAATGGTCACATTTTAAAGTTGAGCCAGTTACCATTTATATTTAAATTCAAATATCCTTTAGGGTTTTGCTAGGTTTTTTTTTTGACGTAGAAAGTTGTAAAACGATGTGGTGGCTAGGAATTGAATTTTTTTAGTACAGATTGTAGTTGGGGAAGGATACAGAAGGCATATATTACTGCTAGAATCTAATTTTTGTTTCTATGATGTCGAGCCAAATGAATTTTATGGTTGAAAAATTGCAGAGGGGCATTCATTGCAGTTTGACAGTGAGATAGTAAAATAAAATTTGTTGAAAAGAGCTGAGGATAGCATTGAAGACAAAAAGCCTGTCGACTCAATTACAAAATATCTCATCTATTTTAGTAGTGTTATTGTAAACCCTTTAGGGTTGTTGTAAAGGTTTTTAGGTTAATTTTTGATAACCCTAGAATGATCGGTTGCTTGTTGCACCTCTTGGTATAAAGGGATTTTTTATGATCATTCTAAGGGAGTGGAGTTTCAGTGTTAAAAAGATAGAAATTTTTGAAACCCTAGCTTTTCAATCAAGGATTTTAATTTTTGATATCATTTTATCAAACAATAGAGAAGTACAGGTTGTTCTTATCTTGCAAGCTGGTTATTCAGGATATTGTATGCACATGGTGAAAGGTTATACTTAATACAAACCTTAGATCTTTTCTCTCCTTTGTTCTATTCTTTGAATCTTTAAATATTTGCATAAGGTTTATGTGAATGTATTGGTACTTTGAGTTCCAACCTAGAGTTAGATTAAATATTACTCAAAGTGGAATATGTGTTCTTGGAGTTTATTTGAAGGATTTTCATAAGCAGGAAAGAGTTGGGATATTTGTGTTTATATTTAGAGACCAATTTCAGACACCATTGTATTCACCTTTTCCTTGATATTTTTCCCAATAGATAAGACACTAGCCTGTATTCTCCTATCTTTGTGTTGAGAAGAATGATTCAAACCTTGTAATCCCAAATCATTAAATCATTACCAGTCTTTACTTTTATTTAATTTCATGTATTGTCCTATCTAGTGATGGAGAGTCAATGAACAATAGGTTGTTGTTTAGTACTTTCTCACTATATTTATCTATTGAAAGATCCAATAAAGAAATAAAGGGAAGAGTTAGAACTATTGGATTAGGTGCACCCACATTGGTTTTATAGAGCCAGAAGTAGAAGAGGGTAATCTTATCCCTATAGTTGGATCAATTGCTTATAGATTGCTCACATTTGTAACTAACCAATCTTTAATATCCATCATAAGCATATTGGTATCTCATGGAGTGTAAAATATTATCCAGGAACCAACAAATTGGCAACTCTACTGGGGAGAGATAAACAAGTCTTGTTAAAGAAATCATAATTTCTGGTGTTTTCATTGATAAATCAAGTTTCAGATTGATTTAGCCCTTCCAGGTCACCATCAAATCAGTGATTCTACTGGAGAATAGAGAAATTATGTCAAAGAAAATAGTGTAGGTTTCAAGTTGAGCTTGAATCCTGACCTACCTATTTCAATCATATGATATCTCTGGTGTTACAAATCAGCATAGATAACGTGGTTACAAGTTGAGATTAGACTCTTGGCTAGCTTATCATTTATCCAGTGGTCTTCATTAAAGAGTATAAGAGTCCGTTTCAGTAAGGTTTCAAATTTTATCACATATTGTGAGTGGTGACTCTGAGCATCTCTATAACTAGTGCTTTAAGTAATATATAGTTATGAGTTTCAAAATCACAAGGTCTTGGAGGAAGGAACACCTAGAAGAAAGCTTGTAGGGTGGGCTTCCTGCCACATCAAGAAGAACTCAGGTTAGGAAAGAAAAAAATGTTGATGATATGTCTCTAACTTGGAAGCAAAGGGGAAACCCAGGACAGGAAGGTCTTACTCCTCCTAGTCAGCAAGGAAATGCCTCAGAATATGAGGAGGCAGTTGATTTAGGCCTAAACTAGTATGAAGACTATTACTCCCCCACAGAAAGAGAGGGTGATAGACCATCCCAAAATAGAAGGATTTTAGGAAAATTTAGTAGGTCTAGAAGCAAAAGCAAGGGTGGATAAGATTTTGTTCCCCCTTTAACCCTTGATTCATCAATACCCCAAGGCCCCCATGAGTCTCAAGATCATCAAGAAGACCCTCAAGCATAGGAGGCTGAATCTAAAACAACTTTGCCTGATTCTAAGGAAATATTTGAGGAGGTATATGAATTGGAAAGAAGAATTCAAGAATAAGAAGCCATTAGGCAAAAGAGAGAAAATGAGAAGGAAGAAAGGGTCAGACATGCCATGATAAGAGCTGATCAATTAAGAAGGTAGTTGTTAGATTTAGAGGCTATAAATCATGTTCCCATTCCTGAACAAACAAAAGAACTTCCTGTTGTCCATAAGACATTTGAAACAAGAGTTCCCAAAGATAAAGGGAAACAAAAAGAAAAAGGCATTTCAATTAAAGAACTTGTAGCCCCTAAACTCCCTAAAGACCAGGCCTTAAGATTGGAAGCCGACCTTGAAAAGGCCAAAAGGGAACATGAATTGCTAGCTAAGGAACTTGAAAAGGTAGAATTAGAAGCTACAACATTAGAAATGAAAAAGAAAATTGATTTTCTTAAAAGGTTTGCAGGACCTACAAATTTTACTAATTCTAACATGACACAAGGAGCAAATGTCACAAATTCAGCAAATCAGACAACTGGTGTTCCCCCACCAGGAGGTTTCAATGGTTCTGCCACCACCAATAATAATGCATCCACATCTTAGGGTGCTGGTTTTCTTAATTCAGGGATTATACATGAAAGATGTAAACAATTGGTTTTTACTGGTATCCCTGGTTATCCTAACCCCATCCCTGAAGAAATAAAAAAGAAGCTTCCTAAATTCACAGGAAGCAATGTTGTAACTTGTGAAGAAAATTTAAAAAAATTTATTGATGTCATTAATGATTATAATATTGTGCCCGATGATGTTATCATGAAGCTATTTGTGCAATCCTTAACAAAAGACTCAAGGGATTGGTTTAGAGCCTTGCCACATGGTAGCATAGGTTCATGGAATCAGCTTAGGCATTGTTTTAAGGAACAATATGGTGACAAAACTCATGAAGGTTTTATGTTGAATGAGTTCAATAACATAAAAAAGAATTTCAATGAAGATGTTATTGAATTTAATGTTAGATTTCAAAAAGCCATGCATAAATTATTGCAGGTGTGGACTAGGCTTTTGAGGATCCTGTTACCTATTTTGAAAGGCTCAAATCAATCAAACGTTAAGAGTTTAATCTAGCATACAATCAAAATAAAAACAAGAAAACTCTAGGCTAAGCCACCTCAGATTGAGCTAAAAACAGGTGCACCCAAGCACTTTTTGATTTGCTCTGATAAGAGGGATGTGGGTGTGCTCTCTAATCACTTGGAGCATATTCCTTATGCATTTAGGATGGATTGAAATCCATGAAAACCCCAAAATGGCACAAAATAGGTATAGAACACCTGATTTGCCCCTAAGGCCTCAAGGATCCAAATGATGCTGATATGAAGATTAAGCTATATGATGAGTAATCTAGGATTGATTTTAGACCAAATGAGATGTGATGATGGAGATATGCTATGCAAAACAATGAAGTAAACTAAGTTAATCCATTATTGCTAAATTAGGATGAGCTAAAATGCTTGAAAGTAAGTTAAATTAAGATGATTATGCTAAGGCTAGAAGCAAAAGGGCATAATAACAATGCATGAGAATAAAAGCTAAGCTAATTGATTTGCTCATGAAAGGAGGGGTATTTGTAGAATTTGGGAAGGAAGAATGAGTGGCCAAGATTGAAATCATTAAGAGAGGCCAAGATTCATTCAAAGGGGAGCACATGGATTGTGCTAATTCAGGGCCACCTCCTTGTGACAAGTGTCACAAGGGCATTGGGTTGAAAGATGGGAGGAATGTGCACAATTTGGGAAATGTGCCTAAGGTCAAAGGGTGTAAGAAAGGGGTGAGGGGCTTCTTAAATGCATGATAAATGCATGTAAGAGGGATAAGGAGGCCTTAAATGCACTTAATGCATGTAAGATAAGTCTCTAGAAGTTTGTTGACTTTGGGTCAAGCTTAGGAGTTGTGTGTGTGAAAATTATACTTGATCTGTAAACACAACACTCAGTAAAACATTAGAGGTTAGTGATAATCAAAATCGTGCAAAATTGAAAGCTATCTAACCAAGCGATTTACTGCCTTCTAATAGGTGTGAGATTAATGTTCTCAGATTGTAATCGAGATCAGTGACCTAGACGACACCTAAATGAAGGATTTGAATGCAAAAGATGGATATGAAATTGAATGCAATTAATCTATATTTTTGATATTTTCTATGCAATAAGAATGAAAACTTGATATGAATCTATGCTAATATGAAAAACTTGATATGAAATGAATGCTAAATGATCTAACAATGAAGATTCTAACAATGATATGAAAACTATGAAATTCTATGCTAAGATATAAAAACTATGCAATTGAAATTGATCTCACAAAGCTTTGAATTCGCAAGTTGATTCCTCAGCCTCTAATTCTCCAGCGTGATTGTGCAAAATATGAGATGATTTGTGAAGAGCTAAAGCCTTAATTTATAGAAATCCAGGGCTTTGGAGATGCATGGGAAAAAGCCATAAATCACTCAAATAACTCAACTTGATTTTTGAGTTATTTGATCATGAAAGATAGTTAATTCTCAAAATCATGCAAAAACATGCAAAAACAGCTTTTTAACTCAAATTAGAGTTTAGATCAGCTTTTTGAACTCCAAAAGGATGTTGAGTTCCAAAAAGTCAATAACTTGCATTGATTTTCTGATTTGGAGTTTAACTGTTTCTTTTGAATATGCATAATAATTAAGAATTAAATAAATAAATAAAGTGATTTATCCTCAACTCAACTGATTTTTGAAAATAAATAATTAATTTATGGGTTAATTAACTATTTATTCAAACTTTTATTAAAAATTATATTATTAAATAATGACAACATGCTTTAATTAATTAAATAAGAATTTAATCAATTAAAGATAGGAATTTTGATTTATTGTCAAAATTAAATAATACAATTAATAATAGATAGAATTAAATTTAATTACACAATTAAGTGGCAAATATTAAATCTAATTAATTAAATATGAAAATATTCAATTAATCAAACTTAGGATAAATGTGATTTATCCCCAAATAATCATTAAATTAAAGATAATTAAGATAATTAGGAATATTACTAGGAATATTCCCCGATGCAAAATTTAAGATAATCAATTATGATTTGATGATGTTTAGATGTGCCTTAGATTAGGACTTTGATGTCGATTTCATATGATTTGATGATATAGGAGGTTAATGAACTTATAGCCCATTTTTGGGGTATTACATTTTGCCCCTCTTTGAATTACTGTGTGAAGCGCAGTGGTTCAAAGATAGTCTGTGTTTGATAAAGATATGAAACTGATTCAAAAGATAAACCGATCTCAAGATAGAAACCAATTGAAAGATATTGAGATAGGAGTTGATTGATATTGAATTGATATGGAGATAATAGGTCTTGAATGACCAAAGACAATGTTCACTGTAGAAGCAAATGAACCTATTATTGCGAAAAAGTGTCAAAATGCCTGATTCTGAACCTTAGGATTGATAAGAAGTGAGTGACCCATTCTAGACTCGATTGTCTTAGCAGAACTAGCAGGTATCACATCCGAATCCTTTAGTTGCCGAAGAACCAAGGAAATAACACTATGATCTGATGGTTGCAAAAACTGATATAGATTACAAGATTAAGAGAATACCAGATTGATATGGATCGATGAATCTGATATGCCCCAAGTGATGATAGATTTGCCCCGAGCGATGAGGACTTTTGATGAATCAGTAACTAGACGTGATTGTTTGTCTTGATCACTGATGAAAGATATTGATAGACTTGATCGATAGAATTTGATTTACAGACTTTGAATGATGTGCAATACCATGCCCCCTTCGGGATTAAAATTGAAATCTGACAAGAAAAGTCAGCGTTGATAGTTTAGAAGCATGTTAATTGATCTGAGAAGTGGTTATTTACATCCGAGAACGCATTCTGCATTGTTGGAAGGTCCCAAAAGACCAAGTTTGACTAGGTTTGACCATGAGTTGACCATGGTTGACCAAGTTGAAATTTTGATAGTTTGATGTAAGATAATCAGTTAAGTTGAATACTAGATTTCTGTGATGATTGAAGGTCGAATATGCAAGTAGTTAATAATATGAATGATCTCAGATTTGAATTTTGATCCCGAAAAAGGATTCTACTTGCTATTTCATTAGAGGAACCTTCGTGTGAGATTCAGCTCTTGTTAGACTTGAAGATGCGATTTGAAGAATCATTTAAGCATTGAAGTTCGTTTAATCATTGTGAGATCATGTAAACATGCAAAATGCAATGAGACATGCAAAATGAAATGCAACCTAAGACCTAGGACCTAGTCACTAATCATGTGTCGATTTGTTATCATCATTGAACTTTTAGGTAACCGGATAAATCAATACAATGCCCACTAGCCATGAAACCATAGACATATGAATATCGATTTGTATGTGCAAGAATCAATACAACACCCACTGGTCAAACAACCATGGACATATGAATATTGATTTTAGTTGTTGAATGTCGGATTAGATATAAGCATCAAGGCACAAACGCCAGGATGACCTGAATATCATGTCCATTTTGATATAGCAATTTGTACAAGCATCAAAACATAAACGTCATGATGACCTGAGTACGCCTTGCATTGTAAACACAACAAACAGCCAAAAGATCATTCTAAATCCAGTGTGAATTACCCGTAGTGACCCTTTATCGTTCACATCCTTAGGCAAGATTGCGTTCCACAGTAGGAGAAAGAACTTACTCAAAAAGATAATAGTTAGATCAAACGTCCTTGAATTTTTTTTTTGGGTATCAATGGTCGAGGTACGCATGGCCATCCAATTCAAGATAGAGGCTCTTACAGTCGGACACCATTTCAATCCAAAATTTCCAAAGTTGTTAGATTTTCACATACAAGCAGAAGACAAAGAAAATATTATGCCCCCAGTCATCACTCTCTAAATCCTATAAAGGACATCATCGAAGAGCTCGAAGGGACACAATATGCAAAAATCTCAATGCGAATCAGTAAGCATACAAGGAGATAAAAGCATGTAAAAAACATAGATTGTTTTTAGTTGAGTTTTGATGTTTGATTGTTGTTGATGCAAAATCCTTTCTGGAGACGAGACAGACTGACTGACTCAACTTGAAGCTTCAAAGGACTCTGAGTGGATATGACACGTCTAAGATACATGGGAGACCATAGGATATGACATTGATTGCCCCCAAATTTGAACATTGATAGGATACAGACGCTTGAGCTGATTGGTGTACAAACTGACTTATTGAAAACTGGAAATGCAGGAACAAACCGGGAGATATGTACAAACTAAAGCAAGACTGAAAGCTGGGAAAGACCAAGATTGTGCTGATAGATGGAGCATTTTGGAACAAGTGGTGCCCGTTTGCCGAGTTTTCACCATCTTGGTAGAGATTCTATTTTTGCTACTGAGGTGCCTGTTTCCAGGTTTTCACCAAGGCACTTTTTTTTTCTTTTTTCATTTTTTTGTATTTTTCATTTTTTCAATTTTTTTGTACTTTTGATTTTTTTAAATTTTTTTGTACTTTTGATATTTTTTTGATTTTTTTGCGAATCATCAAGGCGCCTATTGCTAGGTTTTCACCAAGATGTTCATTTTTTCAGGACTTTTTCTGATTTTTATGATTTTTTTCAGGACATTTACCAAGCACTGAATGCCTTAGGCTTAGAATTTCTTCAAATGGAGAACGTTGATTGGTTCTCGGAGCTGTTCTCCTTCAGTCGTTGAGAGTTGATAGGCACCAGAGCCAAAAGTAGTAGTGATAACAAAGGGACCCAGCCAATTGGGTTCGAACTTCCCCTTGCGTTCTCGATGTGATTGATTTTTAGGATTTTCTCTCAACACTAGATCGCCAACCTGAAATTCTCTATGTCTGACTTTCTTGTTGTAGCCTCTAGACATTCTTTTCTGATACACTCTGAGATGATCATACGCTGCTTGTCTGTGCTCATCTAGTAGTTCAAGTTCTTGTAACCTCGACACTCTGTAGTCTTCATCAGTGACAAGTCCATGCATTCTGATTCTGAGTGATGGGATTTCAACCTCAATAGGCAGTACCACTTCAGACCCATAAACTAAAGCAAAAGGTGTAGCCCTTGTAGGTGTTCTGATACTAGTCCTGTAGGCCCATTCTGATACTTGTTCTGATACTGGTTCTGATACTGGTTCTGATACTGATTCTGATACTAATTCTGATAATTGTTCTGATACTGGTTCTGATACTGATTCTGATACTAATTCTGATAATTGTTCTGATACTGGTTCTGATGCTTGTTCTGATAATTGGTATACTTGATAGCATCTTTTTCCATTGCAAACTCCCAAGCAAGATCATATCATGTAGTCCCAATGTCTAGCAAGGTGGAGAACAAGAGGGATTGACAAGCTAGTGGAAGAGATGGAAGACAAAAGAATAAAGGAGAATGAAGGAAAATGAAGGGAAGAAATTCTCAAGGGGAAACTCCTCAAGAATACCCAAGCTAGGGAAAAATTGTCATGTAAAGCGCATTTGGACAAGCAATGAAAGGCTAGCATAGGATAAGCACAAAATCATAATGCAAGAGCAGGAAAGGATGCAATCCAAAGGAGTAGACATGTCAAGAGGCTTCATAGCACCGTGTTTTACTCTTTCTTTCTTTTTTTATTAGATCAAGACCAAGGTGGAAAAGGATAGCGATAGGCGAAAATGAATGGAGGAAGATGGATATGAAGGCTAAACATGGAAGCAATGAAAGCAAGATCACCGTAAGATAGCTCACAAAATAGCCAAATATTCGTGTATAGATCAACATTCTCAAGATCAAAGAGAGAAGATGGAATGGATGAAATATGTAGAAGAACTACGCATGATGCCTGATTGCCAGGTTTTCATCATGGTACTTATCCAAGGTGCCACAAGGAAGTGGTTTTCACCATAGGACAAATTTATTTCTCTTTACTTTTGCTACCAAGGTGCCTGTTTCCAGGTTTTCACCAAGGCACATTTTCAATTTTTTTTTTTTTAATTTCTTTTTTTTTGGAAGAAGGCAAGCTTTTTATGTAATGCTCCTTGAAAGGATAAACCATGATATGCCAAAGATTCAAAATGATATGCTCAAAGATGCTGATAGGGAAAGGGAGATGGAAGAGAAAAATGGAGGATAAGGTTTTATGTAAAGCGAGTGAGGTTGGAAGATAGGAGGAATAGGCAAATGAGGAAAAATGATAGAAGGTAGAAGGATAATGCATGGAAGGATTGTGAAAGGGTAGGTGGAAAGGAAGGCAAGATCAATGTAAACACACACCTTGAAGGGTGGCGAGAGGGTGGAGGAAATGTGAATGAAGGAATACGTGAAGGAATATGGTGAATGGATAGCAGAGGTTGAGGTTTGGGCACATGAAATGGAAGAATATTTTTGGAAGGAGATGTAGCGGAAGCCTTTGGAAGCTTGAATGTCAATTTCACTTTTTGTTCAACATGAGACTCTCTTATGAGAGACTTTGGAATCCATATAGCCTTAGGCTTTTTATTTCCCTTTGATGACTTAGAGAGAATATCTTGAATGATGGATTTTGGAACCCATACTTGTCTTGTAATTTTTTTCTTAGATATCTCTTTTGACTTTATGCTTCCATGTCTATGAGAGGAGACATGGTGATATTCTTTTTTTGATGGATTCTTTTATTGCTTCTTTTTCTTGTATTGAACATTCAAGTTACTTCCAAAAGACTTGAGATTTGTGGAAGAGGGAGGATATGACTGGTTTAGATGGGTGGGTGGATGAAAAGGATTCAAGGGTATGCATCTATGTTGATCTTGAGGAAAGATGGGAGATGGAGGTATGTAAAGACCCAAGATGGATGGAAAATTAGGAGAGTTAGGAGGGGAAAGTGAAGGGACATAAGGATGCAAGATGGAAGGAAGACATGAAGCCCTTAGTAGTGGTGGAAGAGGTCCAAGGATGGAAGTGGAAGATGCAAAAGGATAATCAATAAGTTCATCAACATCTATATGGCAACCAAGGATATCAGCATCTTTAGAGTGAGCATTAGGATTTTCAATAGGATCGTGAACATCTTGAATATAAGCACCTTCTTTGATAGGATTGTTCAAAGCTTGCAAAGACTTAGGAAGAGTAGAAAGTGGAAGTGAACATGGAGTGGTAGAATAAGAAGATGGAAGACTTTGATCTTGACAAGGATCTTTGGATAGCACCAGCACATAATTTGTCTCTTGATTTTCAATAGGCTTAACATTGGAAGTAATAGTGCTATCATCAATAAGCTCAAGAGTGTAAGTAGTAGCTTGATCTTGCTTAGGAGAACCATGAAACAGATAAGAGACATCATGAAAAGGCTTGGATGACATGGAGGGTTCTTGATCTTGATCTTTCTTTATGTTCTTTTCTTCATTATTTTTAGAGTCCTCTTGACATGGAGCCACTTTTAAGGACAAGGAAGCATGTTGGGATTGTATGGATGATTTTGGAAGAGATGGTGAAGGACTAGCTGAAGTAGGGATTATAGCATATGAAGGCTTAGGCTCTTTAGATTTATCATTATTGAAAGTCTTTGCAGCCAAGTGAAGGTTAGCTTGAGTTTCTTTAAGAGGTAGCCCTGGGGGATAACTATAGGGAACCACATGAAAAGTATCAGGGCTTGTGTCAGATGAAGGTTCTGTGAAAGATTTGAAAGACTCGGAAGCTTTAGGAAATGTATGGGTATTGGAGGAAGTAGGGGATGGAAGGGAACCATCACAAGACAAAGGTCCAACATTAACAGGATCTTGCTTGAGAGTGTAATCTTTATTTTCAGCCTGAGAGTTCTTAGAGGAGAGATCCTTATAGTATTGACGTTTCAAGCTAGCACGATGTATTTTATAGTCCTTAGCAGTAGTAGATGGATCATCATCAAGGTATTGTCCACAAAAGCCATCAAAGTCTTTTTGAAAATTAGAATCATATGGATCACCATCACGATCTATCCAATGTGACGGCCCATTTGTAGTAAGCAGGAATGAACGATGAGGAGGACTCTTAGGAACAGAGGTGTCATAGGTATCATTACATTGTCTGTCATCATAGTCATCATAGTCTTCAAAGCTAGATGTGTCACTCTCCATGGAAGAGGTATCATATTGCTCAATTTTTTTTCGGGGACATGGTGACATGTACAAGTCTTTATCAAATGGAAAAGAGTATAGAGGTTCCTTTTCTTTCCCAAGTTTGTCAAGCTGGACTTGCATAGCATGTATCTATTTCATTATAGTGGCGATCAGAGCTTCTTCCTCATGTGTACTGATTCTTTGAGACATGTGTACTGATTCTCAATAGCTATTGATCTGTTCTTGACACAATGATATTTTTGACAGATTTTGGAACTAGGTTGGAAACATTGGATATCTTGCAATTTGACAATTTTTGACAACTCTCTCAAATTTTTCCAAACGACACTCTGCAGACTCATACGACAGTGGGTAGTCTATGAAATGACAGTTGCTAAACTCATACGACAGTTGGGTAATACTGAAATGACACTTGACAAAACTCGTACGACTTTTGACTTCCTGAAATGACTTTTGACTCCAGAAAAGATTTTACGTCAATTTTTGCAAAATGTAAGGTCTTCAGTTTTGGATTGTTTGCAAATTGTATTGTCCAGATTTTGAAGGTTATACCAGATTTGATCATTTTTAATAGCCAAGTAGATAAATAAGCACACAGAATAGCAAGCAAGTGATTCCAAGCACGTTTGAAAATAATGAACAAGGGCAAAAACAACCTTGCGCATGAACAATCAAGTGACCAAATTGTGCTAATCCCTGAGAGTACTAATTGTGTATGTTCTGAAAAAGTTTTGCAATAACGCACATATACCTGAAAGTGAAAAATTGGCCTCTCTAGGGTTTTTAGTAATGGTTTGACTCTGCAACTTTTATGATTCAAAGGGGTGAACTCCAATCCCAGCGCACTAGGGTTTTGACACAGTCTGAGAACTTAATCTTCAAGAGCTGCTAGGGAGATCTGACAACCCAACAATGAACCATACCCGTAGAGATTTCTTCCACAAGGACATTTATATAGCGGCTGTCACTACCATGGCAAAAATGGCTATTACCGCTTGAGGTTCCGTCAACGCAGTTTTCCCTATGAAGGGATTGTCCGCTACGGTTAACCCTCTCTAAAGATGACTCACAATAGTATACCACAAGGGGACTTGGCTCCAGATTCAAGGTTTTGACACCTCTTCACTTTTAACCCAAACAAAGCAAGCAGATTAATCCGACACGCTAAGACAAAGTTTTGTTCCACCAAGGTCTGTGATATCAACTCCACGTGATCTATCAACCTCTCCGAGGAGAGAATGTATCAATCAATAAGAGAAGATGCACTAACCAATTTTGATTCACCAAAGCTCATGATATCAACCCCACGTGATCTATCAACCTCTCCGGAGAGAGAATGTGTCGATCAATAAGAGAAGACTCACTAACTAAGTTGAATGTGAAATGCACTAAGTATCCTCCCTACCTACAAGGATTCTATCGTCAAGAAGGATTTCGCTAGGAATCCAATCTCTCAAGAATCACAAATAGTGTTCATAGGGCCTAATTACTATGTGAGCACAGATGTATGTTCCGAAAGCAAATCTACCAAAAGCATCCAAAAAGTAGAAAGAGGAACACTTAACGTTTAAAGCGAATATGAGATGAGTCCACAAGGTGGAACACTTAACACCTCACACAAGCTAAAAACGAGTCCACAACTTAGAAAACAAGGGAGTTCCTAAAAGCACAAAAGGGTTGCCAAGTGGAACATTTAACGCTTCTGTCCTGTTGACCCCTCCCCTTTATGGCGCTGAGATTGCAACCACGGGGCGGAAATGAGGGGCCGGCGGATTAGCGAGTCCAATAACCCAAGATAGCAATCAAGATCAATCACAAGTATTCTAAGACTAAATGAATCCTTAAGGGTTCACAACCTAGTATCAATTATGCAAGTGTGTAGAAATAGATCAAAAGCATGAAAAGATGCACACAAGCTTGACACATAAGAGATTTATTTTAAGTCCCAAATCAAAATATTATTAGATGAAGGAGAATACCTAAGATCCTTGCAATGCGCTTAGTAGATTTTACTTGATTTTTAGCAATTTTTGTTGAGCTTTTCCATGCAAGCAAGTGACGAACTCTCCAACAAGCAAACAAGCAAACAAGATATGCAAAATATATTCAACTTATGAAAACCATAGGGTTAGCTCTAAAAATCAATTATTATCAGTAATAATAACCAGCAATCAACCCAAATGACAACTCATATCATTCATTGAACCATGTAAAAAAATAAGTGCATACCCATCACAAAACTTTTTTTTTTTTTTTTGCATTTGACCTAGTCAACAAGATCTAATTTTTTTGATATGATTTTGGCCACAAAAATAGAAATTCAGAATAAAGACCCCTGCTAAAAAACAGAGAGCTTTCCAAAAATGCAAAAATTTTAGAAAAACCTCTTCATTTGTGCCCTAGAGACCCATTTTATCAAAATAGACCAGTTTTTGTAAATTGACTATTTAAGTTATGATATCATGTCCAAATTTAAAACATAAAGAATGGACCCCTTGTATAATTTAAAGAGCTTTCCGAAAATATAAAAATTTTCAAAAAATATGCTGATTTGCGTCAGATATTAATTTTTTCCGAAATTTCAAGAAAAAATTATTAAAAATTAAAAAAATCTCAAAAAATTCTAAATTTTTTACTGTAGCTTTCATGACATGTCACTAACTTGCAAAAAAAATTTCAGATCAAAATTCTAAGCCATTTGAGAGATAAAATTAAATTTTTGAAACTTTGGGGTTTTAGCTTCCAAAAAAAATCAAAACCAGCATGCAAAGGTGGGTTGCCCCACGGTGGGCGCCAGAAATGTGTGTGTGAAAATTATACTTGATCTGTAAACACAACACTCAGTAAAACATTAGAGGTTAGTGATAATCAAAATCGTGCAAAATTGAAAGCTATCTAACCAAGCGATTTACTGCCTTCTAATAGGTGTGAGATTAATGTTCTCAGATTATAATCGAGATCAGTGACCTAGACGACACCTAAATGAAGGATTTGAATGCAAAAGATGGATATGAAATTGAATGCAATTAATCTATATTTTTGATATTTTCTATGCAATAAGAATGAAAACTTGATATGAATCTATGCTAATATGAAAAACTTGATATGAAATGAATGCTAAATGATCTAACAATGAAGATTCTAACAATGATATGAAAACTATGAAATTCTATGCTAAGATATAAAAATTATGCAATTGAAATTGATCTCACAAAGCTTTGAATTCGCAAGTTGATTCCTCAGCCTCTAATTCTCCAACGTGATTGTGCAAAATATGAGATGATTTGTGAAGAGCTAAAGCCTTAATTTATAGAAATCCAGGGCTTTGGAGGTGCATGGGAAAAAGCCATAAATCACTCAAATAACTCAACTTGATTTTTGAGTTATTTGATCATGAAAGATAGTTAATTCTCAAAATCATGCAAAAACATGCAAAAACAGCTTTTTAACTCAAATTAGAGTTTAGATCAGCTTTTTGAACTCCAAAAGGATGTTGAGTTCCAAAAAGTCAATAACTTGCATTGATTTTCTGATTCGGAGTTTAACTGTTTCTTTTGAATATGCATAATAATTAAGAATTAAATAAATAAATAAAGTGATTTATCCTCAACTCAACTGATTTTTGAAAATAAATAATTAATTTATGGGTTAATTAACTATTTATTCAAACTTTTATTAAAAATTATATTATTAAATAATGACAACATGCTTTAATTAATTAAATAAGAATTTAATCAATTAAAGATAGGAATTTTGATTTATTGTCAAAATTAAATAATATAATTAATAATAGATATAATTAAATTTAATTACACAATTAAGTGGCAAATATTAAATCTAATTAATTAAATATGAAAATATTCAATTAATCAAACTTAGGATAAATGTGATTTATCCCCAAATAATCATTAAATTAAAGATAATTAAGATAATTAGGAATATTACTAGGAATATTCCCCGATGCAAAATTTAAGATAATCAATTATGATTTGATGATGTTTAGATGTGCCTTAGATTAGGACTTTGATGTCGATTTCATATGATTTGATGATATAGGAGGTTAATGAACTTATAGCCCATTTTTGGGGTATTACAGGAGTTGGCTAACCTTGTTTAGGGAATGTGACAAGGTTAGGGGGAGGATTAGGATTAGGATTAGGGGATTTTAGGATTAGGATGGGTGAAGAGGTTGGGTTGAGAAGTTTTTAGAAGAGTCTAGAGTTTTCTTAGGTTTTATGGAATAAATATTTATTCATTCCAAAGGCTTTTGGTTTTGGGAATATTTATTAAAATATATTTAATAAATATGAAAATTAAATATTTAATCTTAATTAAATATTTTGAGTTGAGATTAGGGTTAGAAAGGATGGGATTAGCCTTTTAATCAAAATTAAGAAGGGATTAGAAGATTCTAGAAGAGGTTAGTGGTTTTAAGGAAATTGGCCAAGTTTTGGGTAAAAAATAAATAAATTATTTATTTTGGGATTTTTGGTCAATTTATTAATTAAATAATTAATAAATAGGGGATTAATGTTTAAATAAGATTTAAACATTTTTGGGAGGGATTCCTTAATTAAATGTTTTTAATTAAGATAAAGGGATTTAATGACATAAAAATAAATAAATAAATTAAATAAATAAATAATTAATCAATGATGATGTCATCAGGGATTTTTCAGAAAATAAAAATACTTTATTTTCTAAAGGATTTTTAGGTGTCTACAGCAGGTTATCAGATTGGATGATAGGGTATGCCTTGTCACATATTTAAATGCTTTTGATTCTAAGATGGGCTACCTATTGAGAGATAAGAATCCAAGGAGCCTGGTTGAAGCTTACAAGTTAGTTGTGAACATAGAGAGCAATCAGAGAATCTGAGGAAAGTTGGGAAGGAGAGAAGATAACATGTCTCTTTTGTTAAATAGAAAGGATCCAAGAAAGCCTCAAGGTGTGAAACCTAAGGATGATGAAAGCCTAAAGCAGATTCTAAAAGCAATCAGGGATCTGAAGCTTGGTGAAAACAAAGGTAATAAAGCTGTAGGAGGGGACAAGCCCCCTTTTAATAATTTCAACAAATTTCCAAGAATGTAGAATTACCCTTACAATACTCAATGGAAAGATGGGAGGCCTTTTATTCTTGAGAAAAGAGATAGACCAAATGATAGGACCCCTGATCCATTGGAAATAAATTCAATGAATGTGGTGGAGGAAGTCCCATGGTGTGTTGCCTGTCAATCACCACATGATCCTGATTATTATGCCATATCCCAAAATGTCTCTCCTCAAGAAGAGTAGGAATGGAATGAGGAACAACCTTATGATGACCATGGATGTGGGATGGCCTCTTCTCATGTTTTGAGTGAGGTAGACTCTGTTGAAGAGGATGAAAATTAGGATGCTTCACATTGCCAAACTAGAAATGAATCATATCATCAGCAAGTTTTTTCAGATGATGAAGATAGTGAGCTTGACAACATCCAGTGTAATGTTCAAAAGAATGAACAAAAAACTACTTTGAGAAGACCTTCTGATGAGGAAATTTCTTTGATAATAGCCAATTTGGTTACTCAAGCAAAGGAAAATTATAACTTAAGAAATAGAGTTGTTGGTGATTCAAATCCTAAGCCAGTTGGTATTTTTATCAAGAAAATAGATAAGAATATAAAAACTTCACAAGAAAAGACTAAGGATGCTAATCCTATTGATAAAGTCAAGGTAAAGAAAGTTTCTAAGCCTAATACTATTTACAAGGTGAAAACTAAGCCTACTGCTGAGATTGTACCAGTTTTGCAAAAGAAAAACAAGGCCCAAACTGACAAACCTATAGATACATCCACCCAAGAAGTTGATAAAGAGATTGCAGATTCAAAACTAGATGTACCTGATTTAAAGTATGTTCCAATTGACATGAGTAAATTGTTGTCTCAAATCACTGTCAAAGTTCCATTATTAGAGATGATGAGAATAGAAGAACATAAGAAAAATGCCTTGAAATGGGTAAAAAGTGTAGTACATACTAATTCTCAAAGAACAGAAAAAATTGAGAAACAAGTAGCAATTGTGGATGAAGAAGATGAAAATTGTAGTGAGGAGATTGTTTCTAAAATCCCTCAAATTTATTTGGACACAAATGTTGTTAGTACTGCAGTAGGATCAGTTGATCCTTTTTTCTTGACTTTCCAAATAAATGGAAAGTTGCTAAAGAATTGCATGATTGATTCTGGAGCATCAAATACTGTTATGCCTACTGAGGTTATGAAGTCATTGGGATTAAAAGTGGATACACCTCATGGAAGGTGTCAAGCTATGGATTCAAGAGAAGTACTAGTTGTTGGTACTATTAAGGCTTTGCCTTACAGATTGGCTGCATACCCCAACAAACAATTAACCATGAGTGTTTTGGTAGTAGATATTCCTCCCCAGTATGGAATGTTATTATCAAGAAAATGGAGTGCCTCTATGGGAGGCAGAATATATTGTGACTTATCATTTTCCACTTTTAATTTTGAAGGACAAAATATCAAAGTCACTAGGGAGTCTAGAACTCCACACATGATTGAGGAAGAAGAACAGGACAACATGAATTGTTTCCTTGATACTAATATTAATGCCTTTAAGGTCCAAGATGAGGAAGCAAAGGAAGGTATTGAGCCTCCCCACAAATCACAAAGACAAGAAGGATGGATTGACCTTGATAATCTCTAGACCATGTATTTTGATGGAGCAAATAGCAAAGAAGGATCTGGAGCTAGAATATTGCTCATATCTCCAAATGGTAAAACTTTCAAGTTCTCATTTACTTTGTTGTTTTCATGCACAAATAATGTTGCAGAGTATGAGGCTCTATTAATTGGTCTAAGATTAGCATCAAGGCATGGCATAAAGTGTTTAATGTAATACCCCAAAAATGGGCTATAAGTTCATTAATCTCCTACATCTTCAATTCGAATGAAATCGACATCAAAGTCCTAATCTAAGGCACATCTAAACATCATCGAATCATAATTGATTATCTTAAATTTTGCATCGGGGAATATTCCTAGCAATATTCCTAATTATCTTAATTATCTTTAATTTAATGATTATTTGGCGATAAATCACATTTATCCTAAGTTTGATTAATTGAATATTTTCATATTTAATTAATTAGATTTAATATTTGGCACTTAATTGTGTAATTAAATTTAATTCTATCTATTATTAATTGTATTATTTAATTTTGACAATAAATCAAAATTCCTATCTTTAATTGATTAAATTCTTATTTAATTAATTAAAGCATGTTGTCATTATTTAATAATATAATTTTTAATAAAAGTTTGATAAAATAGTTAATTAACCCATAAATTAATTATTTATTTCAAAAATCAGTTGAGTTGAGGATAAATCATTTTATTTATTTATTTAATTCTTAATTATTATGCATATTCAAAAGAAACAGTTAAACTCCAAATCAGAAAATCAATGCAAGTTATTAACTTTTTGGAACTCAACATCCTTTTGGAGTTCAAAAAGCTGATCTAAACTCTAATTTGAGTTAAAAAGCTATTTTTGCATGATTTTGAGAATTAACTATCTTTCATGATCAGATAACTCAAAAATCAAGATGAGTTAATTTGAGTGATTTATGGATTTTATCCATGCACCTCCAAAGCCCTGGATTTCTATAAATTAAAGGCTTCAGCTCTTCACAAATCATCTCATATTTTGCACAATCACGCTGGAGAATTGGAATTGAAGAATCAAAGCTCTTGCGAATCGACATCTTTGTGAGATCAATCTTATTTTTTGCATTCATATTTCATATCATTCTTAGATAGTTTCATATCAAGTTTTTCATATAGATAGTTTCATATCATTTTATCATTCTTATTGCATAGAAAATTCAAAAAAATTAGATTAATTGCATTCAATTTCATATCCATCTTTTGCATTCAAATCCTTCATTTAGGTGTCGTCTAGGTCACTGATCTCGATTACAATCTGAGAACATCAATCTCGCACCTACTAGAAGGTAGTAAATCGCTTGGTTAGATTAGATTTCAATTTTGCATGATTTTGATTTTAGCTAACCTCTAATGTTTTATTGAAGTGTTGTGTCTACAGATCAGGTATAATTTTCACACACACATTTAAGAGTTATAGGTGACTCTGAGTTAGTCATATCCCAAATTAGATCAAAGTATGCCTCAAAGAATCAGAAGTTGAAACAATATAGGAATGCAGTATGGGATGAGATTGAAAGCTTTAGTGCTTTTAATATTTTTTGGATGGAAAGAAGTTAGAATAGGATGATAGATTTTTTGGCTAATATATCCCTTAGACCAGAATATGCTACATTTGCAAATGTTTCTAATATAGAGATACAAGCCAGACCTTCCATCCCTGACAATCTAGATAATTGGCAAGTTTTTTCTGATGACTAAGATATATTAAGGTTTCTCCATTGTGAATCTCATTTTGGTGATAAAGAAATGGATTTCAGTTCTTATGTTAGTACAGTAAATGGAAAATATGTCATCTTTGGGAAAGAGGTTTTGCAATTAAAATCAAACAAGGTTCCTAAAGGACTAGTTGCTCTTGAAAAGGGCATTTGACAACAAAGACAAGGCCTTCTCAGCTAGTACCAATACAATCAATGAGCTTGAAGAGATAAAATTGGGCACAAGGATAGCTCCCAAGAAAGTTTATATAGGCAAGTCTCTCTCCCCAAGAATTAGAAAAAATTTGATTGACCTTGTTAGAAAATTCAGGCATTTTTTTGCCTAGTCTTATGAAGACCTTAAAGCTTATAGGGAAGACCTTTTCCAACATGAGGTTCCACTCAAAGAAGGCACAAAACCTTTCAGACAAAAGTTAAGACCTGTTAACCCTACCTTGGAACCCAAAATGTAGAGTGAAATCAAGAAGATGATGGATGCTGGAATAATCAAGCCCATTAGGCATTCCACTTGGGTTTCAAATTTAGTGCCTATCAGAAAAAAGAATATTGATATCAGATTATGTGTAGATTTTAGGAATCTTAACATAAATTCTTTGAAAGATAACTATGGATTACCTAATATGGAGAACATGTTGCAAAAGGTCACTGGGTCAGAATTGATGTCCATGATGGATGGTTTTTCTGGTTACAATTAGGTCATGGTAAAAGACACAGAACAGTTTAAAACTGCATTTACAACTCCATGGGGAACATATGTTTATGTAAGTATGCCATTTGGGTTGGCTAATGCAAGTGCCACTTTTCAGAGGGCTATGGATGTAGCCTTTGTAGATTTCATTGATACATTTATGGTGGTATATCAGGATGACTTGATATCCTTTTCAGAAAAAGAAGAACAACATTGTCAACATCTTGAGAAAATTTTTATCAGAGCATTGGAATATGGGGTTTCTTTGAACCCAAAGAAGTGTGCATTTGGTGTGACAGAAGGAAAACTTTTAGGGCACATCATTTCAAAGGATGGTGT
Source organism: Chamaecyparis obtusa (assembly GCA_027943335.1). Classification (NCBI taxonomy): domain Eukaryota; kingdom Viridiplantae; phylum Streptophyta; class Pinopsida; order Cupressales; family Cupressaceae; genus Chamaecyparis; species Chamaecyparis obtusa. Next base: position 1,931,698 of record BSBK01000615.1, read on the forward strand.
GAGGATAGATCTTGAAAGAGTGGAGGCTATTGAAAAATTATCCTTACCAAAGAACATCAAGGGAGTTCAGTCCTTTTTAGGACAGGTCAACTTTTTAAGAAGGTTTATTACAAACTTTGCAGAAATCAGGATTCCCATATCAAGGATGTTAAAGAAAGGAGCAGAAATGGAATGGAATACTGAAGCAGTCCAATCCTTCAATGACATTAAGAGGGCCATTAAGCATGCCCCGGTCTTGAAGACACCAGATTATAGTAAGCCAATGCAAATTTTCTCTTTTGCATCTACTCATACTATTGCTGTAGTACTTTTACAAAAGAATGCTGAAGGTTTTGAACAACCTATTTCCTTTTTTAGCAAGAATTTACAAGTAGCAGAATTAAATTATGATATCATTGAGAAACAATCTTATGCCTTAGTCAAGGCCATTAAAACATTTAGATGTTATTTGGTGGGAGCCACAGTGGTTGCCTATGTTCCAAGTGCTGCAGTCAAGGACATTTTGGTCCAACAAGAGGTCTCAAGAAGAAGATGTAGGTGGATTAACAAAATTCAAGAATTTAACATTGATATCCGCATTACAAAGTTGGTTAGAGGTTTAGGCCTAGCAAAACTGATGGCCCAAAGTAATCTAAATGCAAACTAGATAAATGCTTTAGAAGAGGATCAAAGGCCATACATGTGTAACATGGATTGTTGTGAATGGTATAAGGATATTGTCAAATATTTACAAATGATGGTCTTACCCCTTGAACTGGATGATAATAAAAGAAGAATTGTTAAACTCCACTCTTTGAGATATGCAATTATAAATGGTGAGCTTTGGTGGAGGAGTGATGAAGGTGTTTTGCTCAGGTGTGTAGACCATGATAAAGCCCAGCTCTTGATGCATGAAATGCACAGCGGAATTTGTGGAGGACATTACATGGCTAAGACTACAGCCCACAAGATCATCAGGGCAAGTTTTTGGTGGCCTTCACTTTTCAAAGATATCCATCAATTTGTTAAAAGGTGTGATCCATGCCAAAGGTTTGCAGGAAAACTAAAATTTAGTGGGAATGTGCCCCTCAAACCTATTTCTGTTCAAGCCCCTTTCCAGAAGTGGGGTATGGCTTTCATTGGTGAAATCCCTAATAAATCTAGTAGTGGACATTCCTACATCTTAGTGGTAACATATTATTTCACTAAGTGTGTTGAGGCAATCCCTACAAGAAGAGCAACTAGCAAGGTAGTAACAAATTTTATGATGCAGAATATCTTGACAAGGTTTGGTTGCCCAGAAACTATGGTGGTTGATAATGCATTATGTTTTAGGTCAAAAGAGTTTGTTGAATTCTACAGACATAATGGTATTAAAATTTCATATTCTTCTACTTATCATCCACAAGGTAATGGCCAGGCAGAATCCAGCAATAAAAGTTTAATCAAGATTTTGAAAAGAGTCCTGGACAAAAACAAGAAGGCCTGGGATTCCAAGTTATTACAAGCCCTGTGGGCTGATAGGGTTACAATAAAGAAGGCTATAGGGTGTGCCCCTTTTGACTTAGTGTATGGAATAAATGCAAGATTACCCCAAAAAAATTTGTTGTAGATGTATCATTTCATTCAAAAATATGATGAAGATGTTGAAGAAGATATGACAGTTAGAATGAATGACCTAATTCAACTCAATGAGGTAAGAAATGATGCACACATCAAGAATGAGAATTTGCATGCCTAGTGCAAAATCCTGTATGATAGAAGGACTATTCAAAGAAATTTTGCAGAGGGAGACATGGTATTAATGTGGAATGTAAGAATGGAAGACAAAGGAAAACATGGGAAATTTGATCCCATATGGTTAGGCCTATATATTATTGAAGAAAAATGGGGAGCAAGTTCTTACATTCTGAAGAATTTGACAGGAGACCTCCTGGAGCTACCTGTTCATAGTCAATTTTTGAATTTCTATTTCTCCTAAAAGTTTTGTCAGTTTCTGTATAGGTTTTAGTTAGGTTTTTGTGTGCAGTTCCCTATTTTTGTCAAAAATTTTGGTTCTAGTCTGCTGTACTAGGAGATTCTAGCTTCTCATTGTATCTATAGGAGATACATGTCCCCGAGAATGAGCCACTATTAGCACAAGTAAAAAATTCCATGGTTGAATCATATTTTCCAGGCCTCTGTAGTTATTTTTCCCATTTTCCTGCCAAAACCCTAGGCAAAATTAAAAAATCTAGTCGTTTGCAAGGAAAACCTTAAGTGTGCCCTAGCCCTATTATAATTTCATGTTTCTTTTTTGGGCCACTTAAATTTTCATTAAGGCATGCACATTAAATTTTATTACCCTGGCGACCTTTATTTTCCTAAGTCTCCAAGTGCCTAGCTTTATTTTTTCCTAAGATTGGCGGCATTAATTTTTCTTAAGTCTCAATGTTTAATATTCCTAAAGTTTTCGGCCTTTATCCTTTCCTAGGCCCAGCTTTCTGACACCATCTCAATCCAATGATAGGCATAAGATCTTATGGAGTGTGTTAGAGGGTTGTGAAGTTGTGCCAGCCATTGATTCTCTTTCACAACAAAGGCTTTTCAATGTAATGGGTCCACATGCTAGGTGTGCTTAGTCAACACTTTCTCATTGATCCACGTATTAATGACTCAGAAGCTTGTGAGTGGGGCCAATGATTTCAAAGGTTCAGTGGTTCTGACAGTGGCAGAGCATTGATGGCTAGCGTATGATCTTAAGAGTTTTTTCTAACACATGAGGCTATAAGACCAGCCGTTGATTCTTTTCTGTGTCAGAGGTTTGTCAAAATAGGGGTGAGATTCTTCATCGACGGTGGGTGTATCATCGCATATAATCTTTTGAGGTTATGTGATCTTATGCCTGTCATCCAATTAGATGCTGAGGGTAGTGGGTCTTGTGTCAGAGGTAACTGGGTGGAGATAGCAAATAGTATGATGACATATGGCAGTTTGCAGGCGGGCCCAGGGTTATCAAAGTTTTTTGGCAGCTCAGACAAGTTTTTTGGTGGCACCAATAAAGTCTTCTGTGTCCACTTATTCGCAAGGTATTTGGCAGAGTTCTAAGTTTTCTTGCGAACTGGCAAATGAAGGTTTTTGTGCATTCACCAAATATAACCAAGGGTTAAACATGAGACTCAGCGATTCAACAAAATGCTTTGTTTGCTGAATCGTTTGACTTGACCGTGGTTAAATAATATATCTAGTGACTTGAAATTTCTTGCAGTCGCGTGTTCACCAAATGGGTCAAAGGTTAAAGGTCAGTTGATAATTGTGGGACCTTTTTACTAGGTGTTGCTGAGGTGTCAGGTTTTGATTGGCCATGGATTTTGGGTATGCAGACACATCAGTGGGCCCGAGAGATTCTAAAGGGATGCCAGGATGTAAAATCTAATGATTGTCTGATGTTCACATAGAATCTTTTGAGGCTATGTGAACTTATGACAACCGTTCAATTAGAACCTTATGAAGAGTGGGTCCAAAGTGTTGATTCATCACTGACGTGCTCAGTTTTCATTGGTCGAGAGTTTTATGAGGTGGAAAAGTAATTTTTAAGGGTTTTGTTGACTGTTGAAGGATCCTTTAAGCCCCTCGATTTGTCAGGAATAAAATAGATCAACGGTCACATTTTAAAGTTGAGTCGGTTACAATTTATATTTAAATTCAAATATCCTTTAGGGTTTTGCTAGGTTTTTTTTTTGATGCAGAAAGTTGTAAAACGATGTGGTGGCCAGGAATTAAATTGTTTTAGTACAGATTGCAGTTGGGGAAGGATACATAAGGCATATATTACTGCTAGAATCTGATTTTTGTTCCTATGATGCCGAGCCAAATGAATTTTATGGTTGAAAAATTGCAGAGGAGCATTCATTACAGTTTGACAGTGAGAGTAAAATCAAATTTGTTGAAAAGAGCTCAGGATAGCATTGAAGATAGAAAGCCTGTCGAATCAATTAAAAAATATCTCATCTGTTTCAATAGTGCAGTTATTGTAAACCCTTTAGGGTTGTTGTAAAGGTTTTTAGGTTAATTTTTGATAACCCTAGAATGATCAATTTCTTGTTGCACCTCTTGGTATAAAGAGATTTTTTATGATCATTCTAAGGGATTGGAGTGTAAGTGTTAAAAAGATAGAAATTTTTGAAACCCTAGCTTTTCAATCAAGGATTTTAATTTTTGATATCATTTTATCAAACAATAGAGAAGAAGTACAGGTTGTTCTTATCTTGCAAGCTGGTTATTCAAGATATTGTATGCACATGGTGAAAGGTTATACTTAATACAAACCTCAAATCTTTTCTCTCCTTTGTTCTATTCTTTGAATCTTTAAATCTTTTCATAAGGTTTATGTGAATGTATTGGTGCTTTGAGTTCCAACCTAGAGTTAGATTAAATATTGCTCAAAGTGGAATATGTGTTCTTGGAGTTTATTTGAAGGATTTTCATAAGCAGGAAAGAGTTGGTATATTTGTGTTCATGTTTAGAGACTAATTTTAGACACCATTATATTCATCCTTTTCCTTGATATTTTTCCCAATAGATAAGGCATTGGCCTATATTCTCCTATCTTTGTGTTGAGAATGATGATTCAAACCTTGTAATCCCAAATCATTAAATCATTACTAGTCTTTACTTTTATTTACTTTCATGTATTGTCCTATCCAGTGATGAAGAGTCAATGAACAATAGGTTGTTATTTAGTTCTTTCTCACTGTATTCATCTATTGAAAGATCCAATAAAGAAATAAGGGGCAGAGTTAGAACTATCAATTAGAGTTAATACTATTGGATCAGGTGCACCCACCTTGGTTTTACAGAGCTAGAAGTAGAAGAGGGTAATCTTATCCCTATAGTTGGACCAATTGCTTACAGATTGCTCACATTTAGAACTAACCAATCCTTAATATCCATCATAAGCATATTGGTATCTCATGGAGTGTAAAATCCTATCCAGGAACCAACACACAGCAAGAAGGAATTAAATATGAAGAAACTTTTGCACTTGTAGCAAGAATTGAAGCAGTAAGAATGTTTTTGGCCTATGTAGCTTACAAGAAATTCAAAGTATATCAGATGGATGTTAAGTCAGTATTTCTGAATGGAGAATTGGAAGAAGAAGTCTACATTGAGAAGCCTGAAGGTTTTCCTTTAACTCAAGAAGGAGACATGGTATGTAAACTGAAGAAAGCTTTATATGGACTAAAGCAAGAACCTAGAACTTGGTATGCAAGATTGGATAAGTATTTGATAAAATTTGGATTTACAAAAGGAACAACTAATCGCAACCTAGAAACAAAAGAAATTGTAAATGGTTTGTTGGTTGTAGTTATTTTTGTTGATGACATTATTTTTGGAGGAGAAGATGAAGTCAGTGATAAATTTGCTGATGAAATGAAGACTAAATTTAAAATGAGTATGATTGGTGAAATGAAATACTTTTTGGGATTACAAATAACACAAAACAATGATGGTATCTTTGTTAGTCAGACAAAGTGCTTGAATGATTTGTTAAAAATATTTGGAATGGATAACTGTAAATCGGTTGGAACACCTATGGTAACTAGACATAAGTTATCTAGCACAGATGAGACTCTTGCAGTTGAATAGAAGAAGTACAGATCTATGATTGGAGGATTGCAGTACTTGACACATACAAGACTAGATGTAGCACATTCAGTTGGAATTGTAGGAAGATTTCAAGAAGAACCTAGAGAATCACATTATGCAGCAGTAAATAGAATACTGAGATATTTAAGAGGCACAATTGATTATGGATTGTGGTATGAAAAATCTGATGATTTTACCCTATGTGCATATATAGATGCTGATTGGGGAGGCAATGTTGATGATAAAAAGAACACTAGTGGTGGAGCATTTTTTCATGGAGGAAGATTGGTTTCTTGGCTAAGAAAGAAGAAGAATTGTATTTCACAGAGCACAACAAAAGCAAAATATGTAGTAGTAGCAAACAATTGTAACCAGATAATTTGGATGAAGAAAATGCTGAAGGATATTGGAATAAAATTTCTTGAACCTATTGTTATACATTGTGATAACACTAGCACAATTAGTATGTCTAAGAACCATGTATTACATTCTATGTCTAAGCATATAGAGATTAAGTATCATATAGTAAGAGAGAAAGTTGCTAAGAAAGAAGTCAGACTTGAATACATAAGCACAAAGGAGTAAATAGAAGACATATTTACAAAACCTTTGCCTAAGGATACATTTTTGTATCTAAGAGGTATGCTTTGGGTTATGCCACAGCCTATCTTTGAGAAGTGATGCAGATTGTTTCATCCTTCCAGTGGTATATGAGCCTTATCTTTCTTCTAGAATGGATGTTGGTACTTCCTCTATGGGGGTGTATGTGTATATGAGTTGAGTCATGAGGACTCTAGTGAATGTATTTTGTGAACAATGTCTTTTGACATTGGAGTTGTTGTTGACATAATGATGAAATTTATGTCATTGATGTTAATGGGGGAGAAGTGTACATGAAAAACCTTTTGTACCATCTATTCGAGAGAACTAAATAGGAAAATGAAGCAAGATTTGATTGATGAAGATGATTTGAAGTATTTTTCAGAGCAGTAGTGTTGCAGTGTTGGATTTATGGAACAATGGATGTTTTTCATCTATGTTTCCATCAATGCCAATGGGGGAGATTGTTAGGAATGAATGCTGAATATATCCTATGGGAGTATTGGAAACCATTATGTAGTAGTTGTTGTTGCATTCATGACTGAGATTGTCATTGATGTCAACACAATGATCTATTGAGATTTGCAGAGGAGCAAATAGTGTTTGGATTAGCACACATGGGATATTGAAGATAAAGCTATGCGATGTTGAGGATTTACTCTTTTTTATGTTATATGTTCATGGTTAAGAGCACAAATAGTAATTCATTTATTCAAGGAAGTTATGAGCATTTTGGTGGAAGTAGTATTTAGGCAGTGTTCCTGAGTAGTGGTTTGTGGAAATCGGATGATATCTCAAACTTCGAGGTCACACGAGTGAAGAGTTATTCTAATTGGAAGCTGATAGTTTTGTGTATTTTTTATGTAACTTGTGGAAAAATTTATTTTGTAATTGGATGCTGACTCATTTTTAATTACTTGAGTTTGGTATAAAGGAAGGAATTTTTTTCCTTGTTGATATGTGGATATGAATGTAATGATGAAGTGATTGAAGTTGTGAAAATGAATTTGTGAAAGAGGACATGTGAGGTATAAAGATCTGAAATTGAGATCTGGTGTAGTAGTGAGTGTGGTTTGGCACAGTCAGAGAAGAGGTAACATATTGTTGAGATCAGTAATGATTTGATATTATTCTATTGAATAATCTAGAGATCAGTTGGAGAGTGTGTACAGTGATCTTGCCATTGAAGCTGTTTGGGCAGTGGGTCCTTCTGTCTTCCATAACTCCTAACCGAGTTAGAATATTTTAGCAGGGATTCAAAGTCTCCTAATAGGGACTCATATGTACTGAATGTATTTCATAAGACTCCTAACACAGTCCTTCCTTTCACAAGGAATATTCATATTAGTGCATCTTTTATGGGCATCATTCCCACCGGGGTTTACTCTTTGATCAAGAGGTTCCCTAGTCAACATATCTTTTGTCATTGTGTTATTGTGTATGAATATCTTTCTATGGTTTTTAATTACATTTCTTATATGGTTAAATGCTATTGAAGTTGATAAAGGTTATAATTATCAGATAACTGATTCACCCCCCCCTTTCAGTTATCTTGGCAGACTTTACTTTCTAACAATTACATCATGCAATCTTAGATATAAGATCACAACAACTTCATGTATACACAACTAACTTTGCACATTTTGAATCATCCGTACAATATTCGTACACTATAATAACTAGCCTATTATTTTTACAGAAACATATGTTGACATCAGTGACAAAATACAAATGACAATAATAGTAATTCCAACATCACTCAACATAGTAATTAAATATATTAAATGTATCCAACAATCTCCCCAATAGCAATATCCAACAATCTCCCCCCTTGGCGTTGATGGCAACATATGGGAAAATCCATCAACCCAAAAGTATTCTCTCAGTACCTTTACCACATAGTCTCTTTCCCGTAGGATTTTCACATAGTCTCTTTCCCCCTTTGACAACAATGGCAAAGGGTGCCATAAGTCATCAACTGTCTTCAATAATTGTCTTCAATGATCACTCCCCCTGAGGAGTAGATCCACACATCAAGTCTAGAATATGATAAGGCTCTAAAAACCTTTGGACTGATGCATCCCTACATCATTTAATTCTGACTAGGAGGGGCTTGCACCCCAAGCACACCTCGGAGATACTCAAAGGCATCTTTTGGCAATGTCTTTGTAAAGATGTATGCTATCTATTCCTTTGTGATAATGTATTCCAATCTTTTTTCCTTCTCTACCACTTTATCTCTCAAATAGTGATACTTTATAGAAATATGCTTAGTTTTAGAGTGCATCACAAGATTCTTTGACATGTTTATTGTACTGGTGTTATCACAATGGATAACCACCGGTTCATCAAAATTTATTCCAATATATTTCAGCATTTATTTCATCCAAACAATTTGAGTGGCGTTAATAGTAGTAACAACATACTCTGATTCTGTAGTAGATTGAGCTATACAATCTTGCTTTTTACTTGGCCATGAAACCATATTTTTACCAAGGAAAAATGCACCTCCACTAGTACTCTTCTTGTCATCAATATTCCCTACCCAATCAACATTAGGATAAGCATGAAGTTCAAATTCATCATTTCTATCATAGAATAAGCCATATTCCATTATTCCATTAAGATATCTAAATATTCTTTTTACAACAGCTAGGTGTGTCTCTTTAGGTTCTACCTGATATTTAGCCACAATTCCAATAACATTAGCAATATCCGGTCTGGTGTGAGTCAAATATTGTAATCCACCAACCATTAATCTATACTTGGTCTAAAAAACACACTTTGTCTCATCTTTATTTTTTAGTTTATGACTAGTCACCATGGGTGTACCAACTGGTTTGCAGTCTTCTTCCAAACTTTTTCATCATTTCTTTAAGATACTTAGTATGAGAAATAAAGATCCCATTCTTACTCTGATTTATTTACAATCCAAGAAATAATTTCATTTCACCTATCATGGACATCTCAAATTCATTTTCCATCTCTTTAGAAAATTTCTTACACATTTCATGATTTCCTCCAAAGATAATATCATCAACAAAAACTTCTATTATCATAATTTCATCTTCACTAGTTCTTAAATACAAGTTACCATTAGTGTTACCTTTTCTGAACCCAAGGTGAACTAAGTGTTTGTCTAACCTTTCATACCAAGCTCTTGGAGCTTTCTTCAATCCATACATCACCTTCTTCAACTTACATGCCACGTCTACATCTTGTTGGAAAAATGGTCAGCACTCCCCTCGGGATTTGTGACATGGCTTAACCACCTCCTGTGTCTTCTATAAGTCTAGTGGTTGTATCAAGCATTAACAGGTCAATATTTTGGTGCAATGAAAATCGCTACTTGTAACAAGTGGTATCAGAGCTTGGTCACAAGATTGAATCCCCTCGGGTAACGCTGAGGGGGAGATTGTTGGAAAAATGGTTAGCTCTCCCCTCAGGATTTATGACATGGCTTAACTACCTCCTGTGTATTCTATAAGTCTAGTGGTTGTATTAGGAATTATCAAGTTGTTCTATATAAACTTCTTCTTCAAGATCCCTATTAAAAAATGTAGATGTCACATCCATCTGATATACCTTGAAGTCCTTATGTGCAGCATAAGACAAGAATAATCTCACAACTTCTATCCTAGCAACATAAGAAAATGTCTCTTCAAAATCTATGCCTTCTTGTTGTAAATAACCTTTACATATCAATCTTGCTTTGTTTCTTACAACAACTCCTTCATTCATTTTTTATTCTTTTGAAAACCCACTTAGTTCCTATTACATTTTTGTCTTTAGGTCTAGGAACCAATTCCCAAGTGTTATTTTTATTTTTCTTTATCTGATCTAACTCTTCTTGCATAGCTTTAATCCAAGATTCATCTCTACAAGCTTCATCAATAGTCTTAGGTTCAACTCAAGAAATTAAACACATTTCTTCCCTTGTCTTTTATCTAGTCATTACTCCTTGACTTGTATTACAATTAATTTGATTTTCAGGATGATTTTTATTAACATGGTTCAGAGTCTTAGGAATCTCAGTAGCCTCATTTGTGTCATCATCACATGTCTCATTTTCACATTCAGTCTCAACAAGTTCTTCATCTTCTGTAGTAGCAACCTCCTTGATCTCTATATTCTGATTACAATCATACATTCTCTCTTGTATCTAAAACTTTTCATCTATCTTCACATAGTTAATTTGAATCATCTTCCTTAATCTCAGGTTAAAACATTTATAAGCCTTGCTTTTAGTAGAATAACCAAGTTAAATTCCTTCATGACTTCTAGCATCAAATTTCCCTATCTCATCATCTCTTTTGATATAGCATTTACTACCAAATATTCTAAAATATTTTACAATAGGAGAATGATTAAACCACAATTCATAAGGAGTCTTACTTGTACCTTCTCTGATTTGAATTCTATTTAATGTTTACACTGTTGTCCCAAGAACTTCTCTCCAATGCACATGAGATATATTTCCTTCGAGCAACATTCTTCTAGCAACATCTAGTATTGTTCTGTTCCTTCTCTTTACTATCCCATTTTGCTATGGCATCCTAGGAGAAAATGTATGTCTTTGTATTCCATGCTCTTCACAATATGAATTGAATAGATTTGAAGTAAACTCTCCACCTCTGTCTGATTTCAAACATTTTATCTTTAAGCCTGATTCATTCTCTACTTTTTCTTTGAATATCTTGAATTTTCCAAATGCTTCTAATTTCTCTTTCAAGTAAGTGATCCACATCATTCTAGAAAAGTGATAAAAAAAAATTATAAAATACCTTTCACCATAGTATGTACCAGATCCAACTTTCCTTTTGTTGTATATGATTTACTTTTATAACTTCTTCTAGTCTATTTTCCCATAACACATTCTCTAGATATGGTGTTAGATGGTTTCACAATCTTTGGTAGGTCTCTTACTACATTAGTTAAGCTTTCCTTCACAATATTATCAAAATTAACATGAAAAAATATTATGCACCATAACCAACTATCATCTACCTTTGCAACAAAATAAGAAGCTTCAGATGTATTTAACTCAAATACATTACCTCTATATTTAGTACTGGTTGCAATCAAGTTTCTTTTCTTACCTCTAATAAGACATCTCCCATTAATTAACTTTAATTGATATCCCTCATCCATCAACTATTCAACACTCAACAAGTTATGCTTAAGTCCATCAAAAAGTAGTACATTGTCAATATTAGTCCTTCCATCCAAAGTAATAGATCCTACTCCTATGAGAGGTTTAGGAACATTGTCTCCAAATTTTACAACACTACCATCATACTTAATTAGTTTAACAAACTTGTTTTTGTCTCCAATCATATGGTGTGAGAAACCACTGTGTATAACCCATTCAAATTTCTTATCAACATGTGATACTAAAGCTTTTTCTTCATGTACTAGTTTTTCATCTTTAATAGCAATAAATCCAATTTCCTCATAATAACAATCATCATCATCAGAAATGCCTTCACTAGCATAATGAAATTCCTTATCCTTTGAATACTTAGGCTTGAAAAAATTAGGTTTGTGCTTAGGAACTCTTGTAGCACATCTAGATGCAAACTGACCTATCTTATTGCATGAACAACATTTCAAAGGTAACTTTCCTTCAATTTTACCCTTACCTCTCTTTTCTCTTCTAGTGATCAGTCCACCAAGTTCATCTAGCTTTCTTTCCTCTTCTTGTATATGTTCCCATTCATCAACATATTCACCAAGCTCTTCTTTTATGTTCTCACTGCCGGTGCTCAGAATCGCAAACATTATCTTTTTGTGTGTAGATGCTTTAAATGTTGTTTTAACTTTAGGTATAGAATATCCCAATTCTGCAGCTTCAAAGGTGGTTAGATTTGCAATCAACATTTCTCTACTAAATTTTGGAGTCAAAGGTATAATTTCTTCTATAGCCTAAACTTTGGTCTTGTAGATTGGTGTCAATGATCTCAAGATCTTCGCAATGACTTCTTCCTCTTCATAAGTGCCTCTAGAATTTCTGATTCCAATCACAACCTCTGTAACTCTTTATACATAAGCCCTAATATTTTCACCATCTTTCATTTGTAGCTTCTACATCCTTATTTTCCATTTTTGTAACTTCACTTGCTTGGTAAACTTGTCTCCTTCATAAAATGCATCTAATCTTGTCCAAATCTTGTGTGCCGAATCCAGATATTTAACTTCAATAAATTCTCCTTCAGAGAGTGCGCTAATCAGTGCTTTCCTTGTGACCATGTTATATGAAAATATCTTCTTTTCATCATCAGTAGCTTTTTCCAATTCATCCTCACCCTTCATAGACACCCGATTCTTTGTAATCATCTAGTAGTCAATGCCCAAACATAGAAAATGAGTTCACATCTTGTTCTTCCAACTGTTAAAGTTTTCAGGATCAAATTTTAGACTATCCTTCCTATAGAATACCATCTCCAAGATCACCTCAAGAATTTAAGCTTTCTCTCTAAGGACCAGTAGCTCTGATACCAATTTTGTCATGCCCATAAAAATTCACTCTAAAACACACCAACTTTTTTTTTTAAAAGGGGTTAAAAGTTTAAGATTAACAGTTATCTAATGTTGTATGGTCAATCCCGAGAGGGAGTTGGTTGACCTACGATTGAGGGGTAGTGAGACGAGGGGTCATAGACAGTGCTCACCCCTAGGGGTACGAGTGTCTCACCTAATACTCCCAGGTTGACTATTAAGTTCAAGTTTTAATTCAATTAAATCTACATGTATTAAATGAGTTTAAATCTTAAGACCTAATGTCCAAAATTAGGCTTTAGCTAAACATTAACTATATTGAGTCATTTATAATCAATTGCTAACCTTAGTAAATATGTTATAAAAGGAATTTAATTAACTAGGTCAACCTAACTTAATCATTATGAGATTAAATTACATAAAAAAAACACACTAACATTATAAGGTTCACTATCCTCCTTTCAATTTTAGATTAATTTTAGTGTCGGTAAGAAAAAAATCAATATCACTTACCCAATTAACCAATTTACTAATATTCAATCCTTACCAAAAGACTCATTATTAAAAGAAATTGGAAATAAACTATATATTAATTAATATTAGCTATTATCTAATAAAATTATAATTAATAAATCGAACAAGAGATAAGTACTAACTATACTAACTAATACCATTATTAAAAAAAATACAGGGATTAATTAATAACTTATATTAAAATAGTATTAATTACTAAATTAATACAATTAATAACTATTAAAAAAATAAAATAAAATAAAAACTAATTAATAAATTATATTAATTAATATTATATACTAATTAATATAATTATTAAATATTAAACGAACTAACATATTAAATAAAATTAATAAAATAAATATTAATAAATTATAACACTAATTAACAATGATATTAAATAAAATTTATAAAAAATAAAATAAAAATAAAAATAACAAAGAGTACCCCACGCTTACCTATGTTTATAGTCCCTAAGGACTCACGTGGGGACCTCCCCATGTTGTCATGCATAGGAGTACTTCCTGCACATGGGAAGGGGGGCGGGGCCCAAGGGACGTGGGGCCCACGGGTGCCCCCCGTACACAAACTTTTTCAAAAAAAAAATTAAAAGTTTTTTTAAAATAAAAACTCTCAAATGAACTTGCATAAACTTTTTGTTATATGGTAATTTTAAAAAAAATTATCTTTTTTTTTTTAACTAAGTTTATTTTTATGGTATAAGGCAACATTATATATTTTTTTTAATATTTGTATTTATTTTAGGAGGATTTTTAGGCCCCTTTGGGGAACAACCCAGGTGGGTCTCCCAGGAGGTCTAGCCTCCTAGATAGTGTAGCATAGTCTCTAATCTATTCTATACTAACACATTATTACATTTTGTTTTAGCCAAGTAGGAGTAGGAAATATTATTTTATTGACTGTGGTTTTTAGGAAAATGTATGGGATTTCTCCCATACATTTTCTAGAGACCTGTAGGTGGTCATTTTTCTACTTTTTTTTGTTTTCCTTTTCTTGTTTGTTCATTTTGATTTCTTCTAACTTTCTCATTGTTGATTTGTTTTTTTTTTTTGAGCTAAGAGGAAATAGGTCTAGTTTAATTTTCTTTCTGAACTTAAGGTAGGATGAATTTCTCCTACTAATCTAAATAATCAACAAAGAATATAGCATGAAATTGTTATCATAAGAACAACCAAACTATTGAAAATTTAATTTTCTTTCTCTTTTCATCTATCAACCATGCTAACGATTTATTTTTGATATTAGGTTTAGATTTATAAGGAGTTTTCTTTGATAACATTTGAACACTCATCAATACAAATTTTCAAGCAAGCATTCTACTATATTTTCATTTCTTAACATTGGATTCATTTCACAATAACTAAATCATTTTCACAATGACTTTTTTCAAGAGGAAATTCATGAAACTAAAAATAAAATATTACAAAACTAAGCCAACAAGATCTTTACATTTGAAATGAAGGAATACATTTCTCATTTCTCCATTGAATACATATTACAATACAAGATCATTACTTTCCTACAACTTGATATGGAAAGGAACAACTTAAGTTCAATACAAAAGTTCACTTCAAGTTTCAACATGTTAGCAATGGTAAAAAAATTTCATGGCTTCATCCCCTTTTTCTTGGCCTCTGCATCCTTTTTCCCTTGTTTTTTGGCCAAACCCTAGGAAAAAATTCAAAAATCTAGCCGTTGCCATAGAAACCCTTGTTTTGTCTTGCCCTGTTCTAATTTTGTGTTGCCTTTTTGTGCCACTTAAGAATCCCTTAGTGCACGTGGTTATTTTCTCTCCCGGTGTTCACTAAATCGTTAATACTTTTTCATGCCTTATAAACTTTTTGGTGGTTTAGTAAACAGTGTTCGCGTAATCTCTGAATGTCTGGTGGTCTTATCTTTTTATCTAGAGACCTGGCGAACATTGTATCTCTTTCCCTTTGTCACTCATTCGCAAAGTGGACGTGCCCTGTAGTGAGATTCTAAATCGATGGTTGTCTTATAAGTGGATAGAATCTTTCTGGCACATAAGATCTTGTACCCGCCATTGATTTCCTATTGTGGCGTGAATTTTTCTTTCAAGCGGGTCCACTTGCCAGGTGTGCTGATTTGGTGGTATCTGATTGGTCCAGAAGGTGCTAAGTCAACTTTTGTCAATGGGTCTTGTGTCAAGAATCTGCAAAGCAGTATAAAAATTTGACCCAACGATTGTCATAAGATCTGATAGAATTTGTTAGAGGTATGCGAAGATGAGACAACCATTGATCTCTCTTCAGGTAGTCCCAGTTTCTGGTCTAAGGTTTTGGCGGAGCTGTTAAATCTTTGGCGGTCCTGATAAAGTCTTTGGAGTTCATGCATTCTTGTAATTATTTGGTGGAATTCTAAACTTCCAGTGAATGGGCGATTAGGTGTATTCATTGAATCTCTAGATAAAGTGGCTGTGTTTCAAATTTTGCTGCGAATTGGCAAAAGTCTTTTGGTTGCTAATTCACTAGATCATCAGTGGGCCCTCATTTTATTTTATGTATTCACCAGTTCATGAAGAGTAACCTGAAGTTAAGAAGGGACTTCATGATTCAGTGAAAAGCTTTGTTCACTGAATCATTTGATCTAACATGGGTTAACTAATGTATTCTATGACTTGGAGTTTCCCTACAGTTGCGTATTCACCGAATGGTCAAAGGGTTAAGTGATTGCTGAGAATGGTGGGACCGATTGCCATGTGTTGCTAAGGTGTTAGGTTTTGATTGGCCATGGATTACAGGTATGCAAACATGTTAGTGGGGCCGAGGATTTCCAGTTCAGTGGGTTCTGATGTTGTCAGAGCTTTGACAGTTGGTGTATGATCTTAAGGGTTTTCTCTGACACTTGTGATCTTACGCCCGCCGTTGATTTCATATCTTGTTAGAGGGTTTTCAGGGTAGAGAGTGATTCTCCATTTGACAGTTGTCTTATAATTTGAAAGAATCTTTTGGCTCTATGTGATCTTCAAACAACTATCGATCTTCTTGATACAGGCCCAGTGTAAATCTCTCAATATTTTTGGTGGATCTGATAAAGGGTTAGCGGCGCCGACAAAGTCCAAAGGTTTCACTCTTTCACATAATAAAATGGTGAAGTGCTAAAAGGTCTAGTGATTTTGTGAACCAGCATTCATGTAGTAGCTAAATAAACTGGCAGAGAGGAAAAATGTTCAGCAAATTGGTGAAATTCCTTCAGTCGCCCGTTCACCAATAATGAACCAAGGTTAAGTATTTTTCTTTGTTCATTGATTCGCTAAAGTTAAACATGAGTTAGGTTTTCATTTTGCGAATAGGAAATTGCTTTGTCGCGTGGTCGCTAAATGTAAACTAGGATTCCTATTAAAGGTAAATCATAAGACCTGTGAAATATCAAGATTGGATGGTCATGATATAAAGTTGATTCAAATTTGAATTTCGACCATCGATTTGCTACTTGAGCCATAAAGTAACCATTGCAATTTGAATTCAAATTTCCAGTGGGTTTCTTAGCAACAAGAAGGACTATTTTTTAATGCTTTCATGGTCCGATTTGATTAGTTTGGTGGTGTCGATTGTTGTAGTGTGGTCCAGTGAGTTTGATGATTGATTGCAGGGAGTTTTATGCCATGGGGACAATGAATAATGGTGCTCGAGGCATGTTGCAGGAGTCAAATTAGATGAATTTGTAAGAGTGTCATGATCTTCAGTACTTTTCCAGAGGACTTACCATAAGTGAAGATTTGATTTTGGATCTGATTGCTCAGGGGTTGCTTGGTTTTCCCTCCCAGTGTATTAATTTATGATATGTTTGAATTTTATGGTGGGTGGAAACCCTAACCCTTACCCTAGTTATCCATAGCTTGTTGCATCCTAACCTATTTGGGATTTCAAGGTAACCAGTGGTATATAATGTTGAATGTTTTATTTTGTAGGGGTTCCAGTTTCAAAGTTCAAACTTAGTCTCAAGTTTCTGGTCCCAGGGTTCTGTAATAATTTTTACTCAATGTTTGTTAATGAAAGAAGAAAGTTGCAGGTCTAAGCTATAGTTTGCAAGCAGGGTGCCTTGTGGTTCATTGTATACACATAAGGAATTCATCATACTTAATACAAATATTTAGTTCTTATCTCTCCTTTGTGTCAAGTGAAGTAAGCTTTGAGTTTTTTGGCTCATTACATATTATTTGTATGCATGTATCTTCATTCTTGAGTTCTAATCTAGGATTGGATTAAATTATTCTCTAGGTGAGATATGGGTTTTCCCTTGTCTATGTAAGGATATCTTGTAAGCAGTAAAGATTAGGATAGATGTATTTATGGCTATGAATTCTCAAGTATTCTCAAATCTGTGTGTCTTTGTGTCTAAGGACTCTTGCCCAATGGATGAGGCACTGGCCTAAATGAGTATTCTTCTTGTTAACATATACTAGTTGAAGTTATTACATCCCAAAAATATTGAAATGAATAACCTTTTAAGAATTAAGTAGTTGGTTGTGTGGTTATGTTATCCTATAGTAATGGAGAGTCAATGAATGTGAGGTTAGCATTTAGTACTTTCTTACTATCAATCTGTTGTCTAGACCTAGTCTTTAGTGTGTGAAGTGTAGTTTTCACTGGGTTAGGTGCACCTGCCTTGGTTTTGCAGAGTGAGAAGTGAAGAGGGCAGTCTTGTCCCTATAGTTGGTCCAGTTACCCTAAGATCCCTATACATTTTGGAATTAACCACTCTTAAAATATATCTGAGGGTATATTGGCAGCCTAAGAGCATAAGCATCCATTTTGAACACCAACAAGATGGTGACTCTACTAGGGAAGTGTTACACAAGTCTATATTAACCAGTAGGTCCTCATTGGAAAAAATAGGTTATTCTTGTCCCTTGTCTTGTCATCTCATTTGAATATTTGTTAGTGAGGAAGTTATATTGTAAGATTCCTAATATACTTGGGTGGTGACTCAAACATCTTTGTAGTAGTGCTGGTCAGTAGATTTTTATAGAATGAGTTACAGAGGTACTAGGTCTCGGAGAAAGGAGCATCCTAAAAATATAATGGAAGAAGGTATTCCAAGCACTTCTAGACCTAGTCAAACAAGGGGAGGAAAGAAGAAAAGAAATGTTTCTCATACTTGGAGAAATAAAAAGGATAGAAGGCAAGAAGCTCAAACCAAGCCTAGTCAAGAAGAAAATATTTCAGAATATGAAGAGGCTATTGATTTGGGACTAAACCAGTATGAGGATGAATTTCAAGTGGGAGATGATGAGTTTGAGACTACTCTCCTAGAATTAGAAGAGATCTTTGAGGAGGTCTATGAATTGGAAAGAAGAATTCAAGAACAAGTTGCTATTAGACAACAAAGAGAAAAGGACAAAGAAGACAAAGTAAGACAAGCCATGATAAGGGTTGATTAGCTAAAGAGGCAGTTGTTAGACTTGGAGGCAATTAATTTTGTCTCAGAGCCTGAAAGAGTAGAGGAACAACCTATTGTGTATAAAACATGAGGTAACTAGGCCTAGAGATAAGGGCGAACAAAAAGCTATTGGAGTTTAGATCAATGAACAAGTTCATGTGGAAAACCCATTAGATCAAGTGTTGAGATTAGATGCAGACCTTGAGAAGGCTAGAAAAGAGAAAGAAATGTGGGCTAAAGAATTAGAGAAAGAAGGGTTGGAGGCTACTGCTGCAGAAATGAGGAAGAAGATTGATTTTCTCAAGCATACCTCAGGACCTTCAAATGCTACTACTTCTTTCTTGGGAGAAGGTGGAAATCATGGTAACCTTGCAGCTCAAACAAATGGCATTTTGAGTGCTGCTAAAATTCTTCTAGTTCAAACACAAGGACGTCTACATCTCAAGGAATGGATCCACCACATGGAGTTCCTATTCATGAAAGGTACAAACAACTTATCTTTTTTGGTATTCCTGGTTATCCTAATGTAATTCCTGATGAAATTAGAAAGAAGCTCCCTAAGTTTTCCGAGAACAATGTCATTACATGTGAAGAACATCTAAATTTTTTTATGGATGTAATAGATGATTATAATGTTGAGCCTGATGATGTTGTAATGAAATTATTTGTACAATCTCTGATTGAAGATGCTAGGGATTGGTTTAGAGGATTTCCCCATGCTAGTATAGGATCTTGGAATGAATTTAAGAATTGTTTCAAGGAGCATTATGGAGATAAAACAAATGAGGGTTTTATTTTGAATGAATTCAATAACATAAAGAAAAATCATAATATAGAGGTTCTTGAATTTAATATAAGATTCCAAAAGGCTATGCATAGGCTACTACAAGTTATCAGGTTAGATGATAGGGTGTGTCTTGTGACATACTTGAATGCTTTTGATGCAAAGATGGGTTACCTCTTAAGGGATAAGAACCCTAGAAATCTTGGGGAGGCTTACAAGTTGGCTATCAACATAGAAGGTAATAGAAGAATATTAGGAAAATTAGGGAGAAGAGATGATTATAGGCCTCAAGTGAAGAATAAGAAAGAGATGGGAAGGTCTGCTAATTTTAAGCCAAAGGAGGAGGATAATCTAAAGAAGATTCTAAGTGCTTTAGAGGATCTAAAGCCTAACGAAAAAAGAAACAATAGGGTTGCAACAAATGACCGGTCTGTTTCAAGTAATTTTAGTAGGCAACCAAGAATGCAGAATTACCCATACAATACTCAGTGGAAGGATGGCAAGCCCATTTTTCTAGTTAAAAGGGATAGGCCTGATGATAGGATTCTTGATCCTTTGCAAAGAAATTCAGTCAATATGAATGATGATGTCCCATGGTGTACTACTTGTCAATCTCCTCATAGTCCAGAGTATTGTGTTATTGCTCTAAATTTATCTGAGAATCAAGAACAAGATGAACAATATGATTAGAGTGGTTGTGCAATGACTTATTCACATGTGTGGGATGAGGTTGACTCTACTAATGGTGAGGAAGAAGAATTTGATGACGTTGGATGTGGTACAGTGAAGTGTGAGGAACATGTTTCCTTAAGGAGGCCCTCTAATGAAGAAATTGCTCAAATCACTGTAGACATGGTCACTCAAGCCAGGAACAATTATAATTTGAGAAATAGGATAGTTGGAAGCACAAATGGTAAACCTAGTAGCATGTTTATCAAGAAATCAGAAAAGAGTACACAACAACATGAAGAAAAGGAGAAAGATGCTAGTGTTGTCACTAAGGTTAAAGTAAAAAAGAAGATGGGACCTACTACAATACCTCAGGTTAAAGAAAAGACATCAGAGATAGCTATTCCCATACCTCAGAATGAAGATGAATTTGTACAAAAAGGTAAGTCTGATTTGATTATCAAAGTAGAAGATAAAGATGTCACTATGATTAAGGATGATATGGGCAACCATACATATGTTCCCATTGATATGACTAAATTGCTTTCACAAATAACTATTAAGGTTCCATTGTTAGAAATGATGAGAATAGAAGAGCACAAGGTCAAGGCTTTGGATTGGGTAAATGGTGCCTCTTCTATTAAGATCCAAGAAGTGAATAGAGGTGACAAGCATGTGGCTTCTTTAGATGACACACCTGATAGTAAAAATGAAGAAATTGTCTCTGAGATTCCTCAGAGGTATTTGGATGCAAACATTGTAAATACTACATCAGGGACAGTGGATCCTTTTTTCTTGTCCCTTATGATAAATGGAAAATTGTTGAAGAATTGCATGATTGATTCTGGAGCATCAAACACTGTCATGCCTATAGAGATCATGAAGTCATTAGGACTAAAGGTTGACACACCTCATGGGAGATGCCAAGCTATGGACTCAAGAGAAGTACCAGTTATTGGTACCATTAAGGCTTTGCCTTATAAATTAGCAGCATTTCCTGACAAACTACTAACTATGAGTGTTCTTGTAGTTGATATCCCCCCTTAATATGGAATGCTATTATATAGAAAATGGAGTGCCTCTATGGGAGGAAGTATTCAATGTGACTTGTCTTTTGCCACTTTTAACATTGAGGGAGAGAGTGTGAAAGTTTCAAGGGAAGCTAAAACTCCACATATGATTGAGGAGGATGAAAATGACAATATGAATTGCTTTGTTGACACTGACATTGGTTCTTTTCAAGTTTAGGAGAGAGAAGTGCAAGAAAAGGTCAAGCCTATCCTTCTAGTTGATGATGAAAGTAACATGGTAGAAGGTAATGTCTTATGGACTCTATATTTTGATGGAGCAAGTTCAAAGAAAGGTGCCAGAGTAGGAGTGCTATTGATATCCCCAAGTGGTAAGACTTTCAAGTTTTATTTCACTCTCTTGTTCCCTTGCACAAATAATGTTGCCCAATATGAGGCCCTACTGATTGGTTTGAGACAAGCATCAAAACATGAAATCAAACATCTTAAGGTAATTGGTGATTCTGAGTTAGTAATTTCTTAGATTAGATCAAGGTATGCATCAAAGAATCAAAGGCTGAAATAATATAGAAATGTTGTTTGGGATGAAATTGAAGGTTTCAGTGCCTTTGGTATTGATTGGGTGGATAGAAGCCAAAACATGATGGCTGACTTACTAGCAAACATAGCATTAAGGCCAAAGGATATTAATTTTGTAGGGATATCCAGGATTGAGTGTAAGTCTAGGCCTTCTATCCTAGACAATGTTGAGAATTGGCAGGTATTTTCTGATGATCAGGATATACTAAGGTTTTTGCTATGCGAATCTCATTTTGATGGTCAACAAATGGATTTCAGCACTTATGTTGACACCAGAGATGGAAAAGAGAATGTCCTTGGGAAAGAAGTTTTGCAACTAAAATCAAATAGGATCCCAAGGGGATTGGTTTCTCTTGAGAGGGTATTTGATGATAAAGAAAGGACTTGTTTTCCTAAAGTTGTTGATAAGATAAATGATATGGAGGAAATAAATTTAGGAACAAGTCAAGTACCCAAAAATATTTACATAGGTAAATGTTTGCCTCAAAAAACTAGGAATAATCTGATTGATCTTCTCAAAAAATTTAGACATGTCTTTGCATGGTCTTATGATGATTTGAAAGCCTATAGAGAAGATATATTCCAGCATGAAATACCATTGAAGGAAGGAACCAAACCTTTTAGGCAAAAGTTAAGGCCTGTGAATCCTACCTTGGCACCAAAAATGCAAGATGAACTCAAAAAGATGATAATTGCTGGCATCATCAAGCCTGTCAGACATTCTACTTTGGTGTCAAACTTGGTTCCAGTCAGAAAAAAGAATGGTGACATTAGGTTATGTGTTGATTTTAGGAATTTGAATGTCAATTCTGTTGGTTGTTCCCTTTGATCTTCAAAACTTGTAGATTTATACTTTGATGGATAACTATAATGAAACTTTGACTCTATCACCACTCCAAAGTCTACAAGGAAGAGGGCCAATTAACAAGGATCAAGGAGATCCTCCTACACTTTGAGCCTCAATGCTTAGGTGGGTGTACCCTTGACTCACTTCTTCAAAGGAGTCTCTAAACAATATATAACTATACCCTTTACTATCTGATTGAAAGGTTTATCATTTAATTGTATGTGTGTGATTGCTGATGATGGACTGCTTGCAGATAATGGATCAGTGCCTTATCCTAGGGCAGAGAGTCACTTAACAACCTATATCACCTTAAAAACTTAACTCAAACATATATAGACTCAAAGTAAGTGCTTTTCCTATTACTCCCCTCACTCACATATCAGGACATCAAATCCTTATCTTGCCATGAACTCACTAAACTTACCTTAAAGACTTTAATCCTAACTTTGTTAGGAACTCAAAGATAACCCCAAAATACTCTTTGTTTACCATATGCTAACCCACTTTGTGAAATCAACATATATGAGCTCAAGAGAAAAACAAAAAGACATACACCAATATGAGATTGGAATCCAAAATATTCTCACTAAGAATTACAGAATCAATACATTACCAAGTGACAAAATGCACAAAGCAAACAAACCCTAAATCTAGGCTCTCCTTGTTCAAATTTTCACTATCAACAATCTGGGACCAAAACCAAAAGAATTGGAACCCCTGCAAACTCAGAAAGTCTACAACTTATACCCCCTAGTCATCTTGGAAATTTGCAACAAGCTACGCATGACTAGGGTTAGGGTTTCAACCACCCAACTTGCTAGAAACAATCATGAATTTAATTCAGGGGCAAGAAACACATCCAATCTAGGAAAGAAGAAATCTTGAACTGATCCTTAATTATGAAAGTCTTCTCTGCAAGTAAAAAGGGTCACAAAACTAGGCTCAAAAGGATGTCCTGCAACATGCCTTGAGCCACAACTACAACGTACATGCTCTGCAAACGAGCACTAGACATCTTGGACCACACTACAAATGGAAAACCAATCACTTCTCACCAAATAGGGTCGTTTCTGCATTGAATCCATAAAAATGGTACCCTCTATCACTGGAAACTTAGAAATTCAAATTTTAATCTCAACGGTTATTTCTTTGGCACCTGCAGAGAAATGATGACCAAAATTTAAACCTTTACCAACTTTAAAATGTAGCCATCCGATCAGTCTCCCTTTGAAAACCTAGGCCCACCATTAACTCCACAATGACAATATTCATAATAGTTGTCACATGATTGCATAGCCGTAAAGTGGCCCCTACAAACATGCAACAAGGCCAAAAGACTGCCACCCTGCCACCCACTGGCCAATCAGGAAAGCCCATGTCACCAAAAACACTGGCCCCACCTTATCTGGTGAATTGGTGACCGAAGGAATTTTGCCAATTCATGAGATACTTTACACCATCACCATATCACTTAGCGATCCTGAGACCACCGTTCACCAAATCACCAAACAAACTAGCGAATCACCATTTTTATACGTGAACGTGTGAACACATTGAATTTTGTCAGCACCGCCAGATCTTTATCCACTCCACCAAACCTCAAACCCCACCTGGGCTCGCCTGATGCCACATGTCATCACACCATTCATGATTCATGCCCAGTCACTAACATTGGACCCACACTCTATAAGCCCAAGATCAAACAATAGTCACATGATCACAAAGACTCTAACACACCTAATGAGATTATATGCCGTTCATCGATTAATTGATAGGATTAGGACCCATTGACACATCCAGAAACTAGGTCCCACTGATAGCAAGCCACTATGCAAACACACAGACAAATAAAATAGCACCAACTATGCATACGTGTCAACGGACCCACCTACCTCCCTTATGAGAATCAACAGTTGTCGCTATACCGCTGCATTAAAGGTTGAGCATGTTTCAATAATGGTATAATGACAGCCACAAGATTAAACCAAACTTTAATTTGCCTGAATGCCAAGAAGATTGGTCCCACCATTCCGTGATCATGCGACTATGGAAAACTTAACCGCCAGCCAGGTCGCCAGATGCTAAGGGCTTAACCGCCAGAAACCAGCGACCAAGAAAAAACTGCAAGTCACCAGGTCACCGAAAGAAAACTAATCGCCAGGCAGCCGAACACTATGAAAAACAGGGACCCATGTGGATAGGTGGAAAGTGGTCGCATGATCACATGTCAGAAAAGTCTGACATGCGACCATGCGACAACCAATCAGGAAAAGATTTTGAAAACCCAGGCCCACCATCCATTGCACTTGCGCAGTTAGGAAATGCCAACAAATAGGAAACTGCGAGGTTGAAAATACATAGGGTTTCACAATAGTGAAGGATCAAAAACACACAGGGTTTTCGATATTGACACAAAGCAAGCAAGGGATGTGAAAACACACAGGTTTTCATGCAGGCCAAAAAGGTCAAAAACATCCTAGATTTTGAAAAACACTATGGGTTTTCGACACTGTGGCAAATTTTAAAGTTTGTTTCCTGCAGACCTTAAAGCTTGAAAATCATTCTAGGTTTTGCAATTTAGCACGTGCAATTTGGACCAGAGCTTGGTGACAACATGAAGCACAGGGTAGGACACTTACAAAGACATTTGTAGGGAAGAGGCTATTTTCAAAGGATTTTTGCTATGACAGAAAAATAGCCTAATAGTGGCTCTAGTTGGGGATGCATGGCTCTTGTAGGCATGGCAAGAATTCAGATCTCTGAGAAAAGCAGATCACCAACTGGATAAAATTGTAGATAGCAAGGAACAAGCAGGGAAGACAAGCAATCGGACCAAAAATTGAAAAACCAGGGCAAAATAGGGCAGGGGCAAGCAACCTATACATAGAGATTTACAAAATGTACAACCCTAACTACTGTTCATGGAAAATAGAATACTTCAAATGAAGTACTGCTTCAAGAATTGTCCATGAACTGGCAACTCTTGAATATCACCATTAAAATCCTTGATGATGTAGGAATCTTGGCCCCATTTCTCATGAATCAGATATGGCCCTAACTAGATGGGATCAAATTTACCATGCTTCCCCTTATCCTCCAATCTAACATTCCAAACTAACACCAAATCACCAGGTTCAAACTTCCTATCAATAGTCCTTTTATCATATAAATTCTTAACTTGCAACTGCAATTTGGCATTCCTTGCAACTGATTATCTTCTAGTTTCATCCAACCTAATGAGGTCCTCAATTCTCAACTGTATTTCATCATCAATGTCATCATCATTTAACTGCACAAACTTGTACATCTCCAATAAGTTATTCTAAGGCATTCTAGCATGAATTCCGTATACTAAGTCAAATGGTGCACAACCAATTGCCCTCTTCATAGTTACCCTATCAGCCCATAAAGCTAATGGCAGCTTTGAATTCCATGCCCTCTTATTTTTCTCAAAGATTCTCTTCAAGATCTTAATCAGACTCTTATTAGTAGATTTTGCCTGACCATTTCCTTGTGGATGATAAGGTGAGGAATTAAAAATCTGAATTCCCAAACCTTTTCAAAAGTCCTTATATTCGGCAGACCTAAAGCACATAGCATTATCACTCACTATCCTCTCAGGGCACCCAAACCTTGTAATAATATTATTCATCAGAAAGTCAATTACCACCCTGCTAGTTGCATTCCTGGTAGGTATAGCTTTTACCCACTTTGTAAAGTAATCAGTGGCAACTAAGATCCATGAATGTCCTCCACTTGACTTGTTTGGTATCTCCCCTATGAAATCAATTCCCCATTGTTGGAAAGGAGCCTGAACTTCTATTGGCTTTAATGGTACATTACCTAAAAATTTAAGCTTACCAGAGAACCTTTGACAAGCATCACATCTCCTTACCAACTGTTCTACATCCTTGAAGATTGTGGGCCACCAAAATCCTGCTCTCAAGATCTTATGAGCAGTTGTTTTACCCATATAATGTTCAACACAAACTCCCTCATGCATCTCCTTCAAAAATACATTAACTTGAGTCTCATCTACACATTTCAATAGTATGTAATCCAAATTTTTTCTATACAACTTACATTTCACAATTACATACTTGATGGCCTGTAACTTCAATGTCCTCTTTTGATTATCATTCATACTCTCTAGACACCTCATGTTTCTCAAATAGTAAATAATATCCTGATACCAAATACAATCATCCATATCACATGTATAATCAATTTCAGACTAATTTACTTGGTTTGCATCTAGATTGGATTGAGCCATCAGTTTTGCCAATCCTTGACCCCTAACCAACTTAGTGATCTGGATCTCAACATTGAGTTCCTGGATCCTATTGATCCATCTGCACCTTCTTCTAGACACCTCTTGCTGTGAGAAAATATCCTTCATAGCCACACTTGGCACAAAAGCAATCACAACTACTCCCATCAAATAACACCTAAAAGCCTTGATTGCTTTCATAAGTGCATAAGCCTGTTTCTCATTTATGTCATACTTTAATTCTGTAGCCTGCAAAGATTTACTGAAAAATGCAATAGGCTGCTCAAAACCATCCTTACTCTTTTGTAACAAAACTACAACAATAGTATGAAAAGATGAAAAGGAAAAGATATGCATTGGAACATTATAATCAGGTGCCATAAGCACTGGTGCATCTTTAATAGCCTGCTTGATATTCTTGAAGGCCTCATCAGGCTCACCCTCCCAATTGATTACAGATCCCTTCTTCAACATCTTGGAAATAGGTCTAGTAACCTTTGCAAAGTTTGTCACAAACCTCCTTAGAAAATTTACTTGACCAAAGAAGGACTGAATCCCTTTAACATTCTTTGGTCTCTGAATTTTATCAATGGCTGCTACCCTCTTAGGGTCAATTCTCACTCCTTGCTTCCCAACTAAGTGGCCAAGCAACTTACCTTCTGTGACACCAAAAGCACATTTTCTTGGGTTCAAAGAAATGCCAAATTCTAAGGCCCTCACAAATATTTTTTCTAAATAAGCACAATGGTCCTCTTCCCTTTTGGAATAGGCAGTTAAATCATCCTGATACACAACAAGGAAAGCATTGATAAAATCTAAAAAGGAAACATCCATTGCCCTCTGAAAAGTAGCACCAACATTTGTGAGACCAAAAGGCATTCTCACATAGACATATGTTCCCCAAGGTGTTGTAAAGGCTATCTTGAATTGTTTTGATTCCTTGACAATGACCTGATTGTAGCCAGAGAAACCATCCATCATTGACATCAATTCTAATCCAGTTACTCTCTGCAACATAGCCTCCATATTGGGCAAACAATAATTATCTTTCAATGAGCTGATGTTCAAATTCCTAAAGTCCACACAAAGCCTGATGTCACCATTCTTTTTTCTTATAGGAACAAGGTTTGATACCCAAGAAGAATGCCTTATAGGCTTGATAATGCTAGCATCTCTCATCTTCATTAATTCTTCTTACATCTTGGGTGCTAAAGTAGGATTAATAGGCCATTGTTTTTGCCGGAAAGGTTTAGCATCTTCTTTCAATGGAATAACATGCTGAAAGAAATCCTCTCTATAAACCTGTAGGTCATCATATGACCATGCAAAAATATGCCTGAATTTCTTTAATAATTCAATCAAAGGTCTCCTTACCTTTTGAGATATATCTCTACCAATGTATACCTTCTTAGGTGCCTCATGTGATCCAAAATTTATCTCCTCAAGATCAATATGATCTTCTCCTTTGATATTCTTTTAAACTCTATCTTGGTTGTCAAAGATAGTATCCAAAACAACAAGCCCCTTGGGCACCTTGTTAGTTCTAAGCTGAATGACCTCATTGCCTAAGACAACCTCCCTTTCTCCTACTGACTCAACCAAGGCTGAACAATCAAATTCCTGACCATGATACTGATCCTTACAATCCATAAACTTCAAAATATCATTATCATCATCAAAAACTTGCCAATTCTTAACATTATCTGGTATACTAAGCCTAGCCTGAATTTCAACTTTAGAGATACTAGAGAATGTGACATCAATGGGATTGATTGCAATATTGGCTAACAAGTCAACCACCTTGTTGTTACTCCTATCCTTCCACTCAATATTGAAGGCATCAAAATGTTCAATCAAATCCCAAACTGCATTCCTATATTGTTTCAACCTTCTATTCTTGGAAGCATACACTGACCTGGCTTGGGACACCACCAACTCAGAATCACCAATAACATTTAGACATTTAATACCATGCTTTTGTGCCAACCTCAATCCTAACAACAAGGCCTCATATTCTTCTATATTGTTGGTACAAAAAAAATTCAATGTGAAAGAGAACTTGTAGGTGCTTCCATCAGGAGAAATAAGTAAAATACCTGCTCCTGCACCATCTTTGCAATTTGCACCATCAAAGTACATTACCCACAAATTACTCTTCACAAAATCAGCACCTACTTCAACAGAAATAGGTGACAAAATATGTTCATTTTCAAATACAGGGATCTCTGCCCTAAAAGCATTAACATCAGTATCCACAAAACATGTAGTTTCATTATCTATGTTTCTCTCAATCATGTGGCATACTCTTGGCTCTCGTTCAATCTTGACAAACTGATCATCAATCTTGAAAGTTGCATAGGAAAAATCACACTGTAAACTTCCACCCATGGCAGCACTCCACCTTCTAGATAGCAACATCCCATAATGAGGAGGGATATCCACCACTAAAACACTCATTGTTAGCTCTTTCTTTGGATATGCTGCCAACCTATATGGCATTGCATTGATAGTCCCAATAACTGGTACCTCCCTCTGATCCATTGCACAACACCTACCCTACACTGTATCAACTTTAAGGCCCAACCTCTCCATGATTTTGAAAGGCATGATAGTACTAGAGGCACCACTATCAATCATACAATTTCTTAACTTCATCCCATTCAAAAGAACACTTAAGAAGAATGGGTCAATATTTTCAAGGCTGGCATTGACATAACTGTCCAAATATATTGGAGGAATTTGAGACACAATTTCCTGAGCAGCAACATCCTTCAAAGCTTTATCCTTAGATCCATTGCATGAAATATTAATTTTGTGAGTATTATCAACCCATGTAGTAGCCTTATCTTTATGTTCATGGATCCTCAACAATTTTGACAATGGAACCTTAACTGTAATTTGTGACAATACAGATAACATGTCAACCGGGGTAGAAGTAGGAATCTCAATCTGCACTACCTTAACATCCTTTTTCTTGTCTGACACATTAGGTGTATTGACCACCCTCACTTTTTCAATCCTAGCCATTATGTTAACTGGCTTCTTAATCTCACTAGAGACCTTTTCAGTTCCAACTCCCTTAGGCTCACAATGCTAACCTTTTACATTATTGAATTTCACCATGTGATCAACCTTTGATTTGTTCTCATTAGGTTCTCCAGAGTTGGTACTCTTTATAAACATTCCTGTAGCTTTCTCATTTGTACTCCTTGCTACCATGCCTCTAGTTTGCACCTGGGCAATCATTTCTACAGTAATCCTATCCATCTCTTCTCTAGAAGGTCTTCTCAGATTTAATAGCTTGGGAGAAGAGTTCATGTTACATGTTTTATGATCAATGCATTCACCATCAGAAAAAACCTCTTGATGAAAAAGGGCCTGATTATATCTCTTCACATTTAGATCTACCTCTTCATCAAAATTAGAATCATCTTCATATCCTAGATATGAAGAAACCATGTTGCATCTAACATCATCTTGTTCTTCTTCTTGTTCTATCTCCTCATTTACATAATCTTGATTTGCAGCCATAGATTGTGCAACCACACAATGCTCTGTAGAATGAGGGGACTGGCATGCAACACACCAAGATATGTTCTCCATGACATTTATTGAAGCCTTATGTAGAGGGTCAGGGACACCTCTGTCATTGTTTCCTCTTTCAGTAGGGATAATAGAATTTTCATCCTTCCATTGGGTGTTGTAGGGGTAATTCTGCAGTCTATTCTGTTTATTAAAATTGTTGTTGAATTGAGGCCTTTCATTGGTAGGAGTACTGGTGTTCCTATTTGTAAGTGCCTTCAAATCCTTCAATGCATTAAGCACCTTATCCAATTTATCTTCTTCTTGCCTCCTAGATCCAACATTCTTATCATTTTCTTTCTTATATTTCTTGTCCCCAAACAACTTTGGGTCATCTCTCTTTCCACCCAATTTTCCTAATATTTTCATGTTGTTCTCAATATTGACAGCAATCCTAAAAGCATCCCTAAGAGTTCTTGGTTCTTTATCCCTCAATAAATATCCCATCTTCCCATCAAATGCATTGAAGTATGTAGTTAGACAAATGTTGTCATCTAACCGCATAACTTCGAACAACTTATGCATACCCTTCTGAAATCTCATGTTGAATTCAGCTGCAGACTCATTCTGATTTTTCCTTATGGTGTTGAATTCATTCAACATGAAACTAGCATTAGGCCTATCACCATACTGCTCTTTGAAATATTTCTCAAAAGAGTTCCAAGTATCAATACATCTATCAGGAAGCCTCTTAAACCAATCTCTAGCATCCTCCATTAGAGATTGAACAAATAGTTTCATGACTACATCCTCATGCTCTACCTCATAATCATTAAGCATATCAACAAATAACCTAACATGCTCTTCACAACTAATAGCATTATTACCAAAAAACTTAGGTACCTTATCTCTAATATCATTTGGAAAAGCATTTGGATAGCCAGGAATTCCATCAAAACTTATTTTCCTATAGCCTTCTAGTTGCATAGGTCTTCTTTGAAAGCTCGAACTAGTGTTAACCCTAGGATCAACATTAGCATCTATATTTATTTGTGCATTTGACAACTGCCTAGGATTTGCACCTATCCTAGCAGATGAAGGAAATGAACTAGTAGCATTACTAAGTGGAATAGCAGTAGTCATAGATGGCATACCTAGTTCAATAGCAGATGGGCCAAGAGCATTAGCTGAAGAAGCCCTTAAAAATTGGATCATCCTTTTCTTTTCTGCAATGGAAGCCTCAACCTCAGCTCTCTCTAGTTCTCTTGCAAGGTCATCATCTTCTTTTCTCCTTCTCTCCATTTCAGTGTCCTTATTTGAATCAAGTGGTGGGATCCCTAGTATTTTCACTGATTTGCTTGCTTGGTCACCCACCATCTTCTACTTTCCTTTCTAATTAATGATAACAGCAGGTCTAGTGATCCTATGCCCATCTTTATCTTTAGGCAAAGGGACATAACTTTGCACTTGTCTAACCATAGGGCCCTCCCTATCAAATTCATGATCCTGAAGCAAGCACTCTTGCTCACTCCTCAAGGCATCAAGATCACCAAAAACATTATGCTGCAGAGTTCTAGGAGCAGAAGCAAGCATTTTGTTTCTCTCCTTCATTTCATTTATTTTTCTAAGAGACTACCTCTCTATCAAAGCATTCACATTTTTAGCCTGTCTCTCCTCCTATAATATTTTATGTATGGCATCCTACTCTACCAATTGCAACCTTAGTGCATTCAAGTCATCAGGATCCACCATAATATCATCAGAACCAGATGACACATCCATATCAGGAAGATTTTGATATGGGAAGTGAACTTGCCTATGTCTCATGGGTTCTCTTCTAAAATGATCTTCATCAAGATCCAAGTCAACCTCTAAACCCATATTTCTATTTTATTCATTTTGACCTGCAGGCAATGGACCTTTGTCTTGAAATGCAGCCTCAAGGGTATCATAGAATCTCTCTTCGAAGTGACCAACATCTGATCTAGAAACTCTATCTTGTGAACCATCCTCACTTGAGGATACATGTGGTACTCTGGCTCTAGCCTTTCTTTGTTCTTTCATGGGAGCACTAGTAGACTTTCCATTCCTTCTAATCCAACTCTTCTTTTCTTGTCTAGGTAACTGCTCCAAAGAGACCTCTAGATTCTTTCTAACAAAAGACTTAGTATTTCTCCTCTTATCCATGATTTATCAATATGCAGTACTGGTTCTAACCTTTGAGTCACCACCCACCTAGATGGGAAACCTTTGAAACACAACAGGAAAACAAGAACACACTTACAACCTTCCTCTCTAGATTCTCACCAACAGAATCATTGTCTTGTTGATGGCTTGGATGGGTAGGTCTATCTGGTCAATAAGATTTTGAATACTTCAATATGACTGCAACTAGAGACCTAACATATGCATATCTTCATAATCATTTTCCCCAGCAGAGTCACCATTTTGTTGGTTGTTCCCTTTGATCTTCAAAACTTGTAGATTTATACTTTGATGGATAACTATAATGAAACTTTGACTCTATCACCACTCCAAAGTCTACAAGGAAGAGGGCCAATTAATAAGGATCAAGGAGATCCTCCTACACTTTGAGCCTCAATGCTTAAGCGGGTGTACCCTTGACTCACTTCTTCAAAGGAGTCTTTAAACAATATATAACTATACCCTTTACTATCTGATTGAAAGGTTTATCATTTAATTGTGTGTGTGTGATTGCTGATGATGGACTACTTCCAGAGAATGGATCAGTGCCTTATCCCAAAGTAGAGAGTCACTTAACAACCTATATCACCCTAAAACCTTAACTCAAACATATATAGACTCAGAGTAAGTGCTTTGCCTATTACTCCCCTCACTCACATATCAGGACATCAAATCCTTATCTTGCCATGAACTCACTAAAATTACCTTAAAGACTTTAATCCTAACTTTGTTAGGAACTCAAAGATAACCCCAAAATACTCTTTGTTTACCATATGCTAACCCACTTTGTGCAATCAACATATATGAGCTCAAGAGAAAAACAAAAAGACATACACCAATATGAGATTGGAATCCAAAATATTCTCACTAAGACTTACAGAATCAATACATTACCAAGTGACAAAATGCATAAAGGAAACAAACCCTAAATCTAGGCTCTCCTTGTTCAAATTTTCACTATCAACAATCTGGGACCAAAACCAAAAGAATTGGAACCCTTGCAAACTCAAAAAGTCCACAACTTATACCCCCCTAGTCATCTTGGAAATTTGCAACAAGCTACGGATGACTAGGGTTAGGGTTTCAACCACCCAACCTGCTAGAAACAATCATGAATTTAATTCAGGGGTAGGAAACACATCCAATCCAGGAAAGAGGAAATCCTGAACTGATCCTTAATTATGAAAGTCTTCTATACAAGTACAAAGGGTCACAAAACCAGGCTCAAAAGGACACCCTGCAACATGCCTTGAGCCACAACTGCAACGTACATGCTCTGCAAATGAGCACTAGACATCCTGGACCACACTGCAAATGGAAAACCAATCACTTCTCACCAAATAGGGTCATTTCTACCTTGAATTCCAAAAAAATGGTACACTCTATCGTTGGAAACTCAGAAATTCAAATTTGAATCTCAACGGTTATTTCTTTGGCGCTCGCAGAGAAATGATGACCAAAATTTAAACCTTTACCAACTTTAAAATTCAACCATCTGATCAATCTCCCTTTGAAAACCCAGGCCCACCATTAACTCTGCAAGGATGATATTCATAACAGTTGTCGCATGATCGCATAGCTGGAAAGTGGCCCCTGTGAACATGTGACAAGGCCAAAAGATTGCCACCCTGCCACCCACTGGCCAATTGGGAAAGCCCATGTCACCAAAAACACCGGCCCCACCTTATCTAGTGAACTGGTGACCGAAGGACTTTCACCAATTCATGAGATACTTTACACCATCATCGGATCACTTAGTGATCCCCCGACCACCATTCACCAAATCACCAAGCAAACTAGCAAATCACCATTTTTATGCACGAATGTGTGAACACATTGAATTTTGTCAGCACCGCTAGATCTTTATCCACTCTACCAAACCTCAGACCCCACCTGGGCTCACCCAATGCCACATGTCATCACACCATTCATGATTCATGCCCAGTCACTAACACTGGACCCATGCTCTACAAGCCCAAGATCGAATGGTGGTCGCATGATCACAAAGACTCTGACACACCTGATGAGATTAGATGTTGTTCGTCAATTAACTGACGGGATTAGGACCCACTGACACATCTAGAAACTAGGTCCCACTGATAGCAAGGCACTGTGCAAACACATAGATGAATAAAATAGCACCAACTATGCATACGTGTCAATGGACCCACCTACCTCCCTTATGAGAATCAATGGCTATCGCTATACCACTACATTAAAGGTTGAGCATGTTTCATTAACGGTATAACGACAACCACAAGATTAAACCAAACTTTAATCTACCTGAATGCCAAGAAGATCAGTCCCACCATTCTATGATCACGCGACTATGGAAAACTTAACTGCCAGCCAGGTTGCCAGATGCTAAGGGCTTAACCGCCAGAAACTAGTGACCAAGAGAAAACCGCAAGTCACTAGGTTGCCGAAAGAAAACTAACTACTAGGCAGCCAAACACTAAGAAGAACAGGGACCCACATGGACAGGTGGAAAGCAGCTGCATGATCACATGTCAGAAAAGTCTAACATGCGGCCATGCGACAACCAATCAGGAAAATCCTTTGAAAACCTAGGCCCACCATCCATCGCACTTGTGCAGTTAGGAAACGCCAACAAATAGGAAACTGCGAGGTCAAAAACATAGAGGGTTTCACAATAGCAAAGGATCAAAAACACATAGGGTTTTCGATATTGACACAAATCAAGCAAGGGATGTGAAAACACATAGGTTTTTATGCAGGCCAAAAAGGTCGAAAACATCCTGGATTTTCAAAAGTACTGTGGGTTTTCGACATTGTGGAAAATTTTAAAG
The DNA here is from genome assembly GCA_027943335.1 of Chamaecyparis obtusa. Lineage (NCBI taxonomy): Eukaryota > Viridiplantae > Streptophyta > Pinopsida > Cupressales > Cupressaceae > Chamaecyparis > Chamaecyparis obtusa. Next base: position 1,967,054 of record BSBK01000615.1, read on the forward strand.
TTTGTTTCCTGTAGACCTTAAAGCTTGATAATCATTTTGGGTTTTGCAATTCAGCATGTACAATCTGGACCAGAGCTTGGTGACAACATGAAGCACAGGGCAGGACACTTACAAAAATATTTGTAGGGAAGAGGCCATTTTCAAAGGATTTTTGCTATGACAGAAAAATGGCCTAACAAATTCTTTGAAGGACAATTATGGTTTGCCTAATATGGAGAATATGCTGTAGAGGGTTACTGGGTCAGAGTTAATGTCCATGATGGATGGTTTCTCTGGATATAATTAGGTCATGGTCAAAGAATCAAAATAGTTCAAGACTGCATTCACTACCCCTTGGGGAACATATGTTTATGTAAGAATGCCCTTTGGCCTGACAAATGTAGGAGCTACTTTTTAGAGAGCTATGGATGTGGCCTTTGTAGACTTCATAAACAAATTTCTAGTGGTATATCAAGATGATCTCACAACATATTTAGAAAAGGAAGATCAACATTGTGAACATCTTGAAAAGATTTTTATTAGAGCTTTGGAGTATGAGATTTCTTTGAATCCAAAGAAGTGTTCTTTTGGTGTTGTGGAAGGAAAGCTCTTAGGACATATTGTGTCCAAGGATGGAGTGAGAATTGACCTTGAAAGGGTTATGGCTATAGATAGGCTTTCACCACCTAGAAATGTTAAAGGAATACAGTCTTTCTTTGGGCAGGTAAATTTCCTAAAGAGATTTGTTACAAATTTTGTAGAAATCAGTCTCCCTATCTCTAGGATGTTGAAAAATGAAGCAAAGATTGAGTGGAATGAAGAAGCAGATGAATCTTTTAGAAATATCAAAAAGGCCATCAAGGATGCTCCAGTTTTAAGGACACCTGATTATGGTAAGCCCATGCAGATTTTTTATTTTGCTTCTAGTCATATAGTTGCAGCAGTTTTATTGCAAAAGAATTCAGGTGGATATGAACAACCCATATCATTTTTTAGTAAATCCTTACAAGTAGTAGAATTGAAGTATGATATTACTGAGAAATAGACTTATGCCTTAGTCAAAGCAGTCAAGGCTTTTAGATGTTATCTTGTAGGAGCTAAGGTGGTTGCTTATGTTCCTAGTGCTGCAGTTAAGGATATATTAGTGCAACAAGAAGTTTCAGGGAAAAGATGTAGATGGATCAATAGGATCCAAGAATTTAATATTGATATCTAGATTAAAAAGTTGGTAAGAGGCTTAGGTCTTGCTAAATTAATGGCACAAAGCAATTTAATTGCAAATCATGTGAATGTGTTAGAAGAAGAACAAAGGCCCTACATTTGTGATCTGGATTATTGTGATTGGTACAAAGATGTTATTGGTTACTTGCAGAAATTGATCCTTCCCCCTATGATGGATGAAAATAGAAGGAGAACTATCAAGTTGCAATTATCAAGGTATGCTATTATACATGGTAAGTTATGGTGGAGAGTCAATGAAGGAGTATTGCTAAAGTGTATAGACCATGAGAGGTCTGAGGCTCTATTAAAGGAAATGCACCAAGGTGTGTGTGGAGGACACTATATGGAAAAGACCACAGCTTACAAGATCCTTAGTTCTTGATTTTGGTGGCCTATAGTTTTTAAGGATACACATCAGTTTGTAAGAAGATGTGATGCATGTCAGAGATTTGCTAGAAAGTTGAAGTTTAATGGAAATTTTCCACTCAGACCTGTTGCGGTTCAGGCTCCTTTCCAGAAATGGGGTATTGATTTTATTGGAGAAATTCCAAAGAAGTCTAGTGGTGGACATTCTTACATACTAGTGGCAAAAAACTATTTCACCAAGTGGGTTGAAGCTATCCCTACTAGAAAGGCTACTAGCAAAGTTGTGGCAAATTTTATGATGCAGAACATCCTCACTAGGTTTGGTTGCCCAAATGTAATTGTGGTTGATAATGCAATGTGTTTTAGATCACAGGAATTTAGTAATTTTTGTCAGAAATATGGGATACACATTTCATTTTCTTCCCCATATCATCCACAAGGAAATGGCTAGGCTGAGTCCAGTAACAAAATTCTGATTAAGATTCTCAAGAGAGTATTAGACAAGAATAAGAAGGCCTAGGACTCAAAGTTATGGTGGGCACTATGGGCTGATAGGGTAACTATTAAGAAGGCCATAGGTTGTGCTCCATTTGATTTGGTGTATGGAATAAGTGCTAGATTGCCTCAAAATAATTTATTGCAGATGTATAAGTTCATCCAGGCATATGATGAAGATTTGAATGATGAGATGAGAGTAAGAATGGATGAGCTAATCTAGTTGGAGGAGGTAAGGAGAGATGCACATGAAAGAAATGAGACATTGCAGAGACAATGTAAGGATTTATTTGATAGGAGAGCTATTCAAAGGAGTTTTGAAGTTGATGACCTTGTCTGGATGTGGATTGCAAGGTTAGAAGATAAGGGGAAGCATGGAAAATTTGATCCAATATGGTTGGGCCCTTATCTTATTGAAAGCAAATGGGGGATAGACTCTTATGTCCTGAAGGATTTAACTAGTGGTACTTTGGAATTGCCTATTCATGGAAAATTTCTAAAGTTTTACTTCTCCTGAAGTATCTTTTCCATGAGCAATAGTTTAGGTTTTCCCCTGTACAATCATCTATTTTTGCTTTTTGGGTCAAAGTTTTGAGTTGGTCTGCTCTTCCAGGAGATTCTAGCTTGCTTGTTGTATCTGTAGGAGATACACGTCCCTGAGTATGAGCCAATGTTAGCACTAGTAAAAAAATTTCATGGCTTCATCCCCTTTTTCTTGGCCTCTACATCCTTTTTCCCTTGTTTTCTGGCCAAACCCTAGGCAAAAATTCAAAAATCTAGCTGTTGCCATAAAAACCCTTGTTTTTTCTCACCTTGTTCTAATTTTGTGTTGCATTTTTGTGCCACTTAAGAATCCCTTAGTGCACGTGGTTATTTCCTCTCCCGGTGTTCATTGAATCATTAATACTTTTTCATGCCTTATAAACTTTTCAACGGTTCAGCGAATAGTGTTCGCATAATCTCTAAATGCCTAGTGATCTTATCTTTTTATCCAATGACCTGGCAAACATTGTATCTTTTTCCCTTAGTCACTCATTCATGAAGTGGATGTGCCTTGCAGTGAGATTCTAAATCGACGGTTGTCTTATAAGTGGATAGAATCTTTTTGGCTCATAAGATCTTGCACCCGCCATTGATTTCTTGTTGTGGCATGGATTTTCCTTTCAAGCAGGTCCACTTGCTAGGTGTGCTAATTTGGTGGTATTTGATTGGTCCATGAGGTTCTGAGTCAACTTTTGTTAGTGGGTCCTATGTTGATAATTTGTAAAGCAGTATAAAAATTTGATCCAATGGTTGTCGTAAGATCTGGTAGAATTTGTTAGAGGTATGCGAAGATGAGACAACCATTGATCTCTCTTCAGGTGGGCCTAGTTTCTGGTCTAAGGTTTTGGTGGAGTGGTTAAATCTTTGGTGGCCCTGATAAAGTCTTTGGAGATTGTGCATTCTCATAATTATTTGGTAGAATTCTAAACTTCCAGTGAATGGGTGAATAGGTGTATTCGCTGAATCTCTAGATAATGTGGCAGTGTTTCAAATTTTGCTATGAATTGGTGAAAGTCTTTTGGTCGCTAATTCGCTAGATCATTAGTGGGACCTCATTTTATTTTATGTATTTTCTAGTTCATGAAGAGTAACCTGAGGTTAAGAAGGGACTTCATGATTCAGTGAAAAGATTTGTTCACTAAATTGTTTGATCTAACATGGGTTAAGTAATGTATTCTACGACTTGGAGTTTCCCTGTAGTCGCGTATTCGCCGAATGGTCAAAGGGTTAAGTGATTGTTGAGAATGGTGGGACCGATTTCCATGTGTTGCTAAGGTGTCAGGTTTTGATTGGCCATGGATTACAGGTATGTAGACACGTTAATGGGGCCGATGATTTCTAGTTCAGTGGGTTCTGACGTTGTTAGAGCATCGATGGTCGGCGTATGATCTTAAGGGTTTTCTCTGACACTTGCAATCTTATGCTTGCTATTGATTTCATATCTTGTCAGAGGGTTGTTAGGGCAGGGAGTGATTCTCCATCTGATGGTTGTCTTATAATCTGAAAGAATCTTTTGGCTCTATGCGATCTTCAGACAACCGTCGATCTTCTTGATGCGGGCCCAGTGTAAATCTCTCAGTCTTTTTGGTGGATCTGATAAAGGGTTAGCGGTGCTAAAAAAGTACAAAGGTTTCTCTCTTTTTCATAATAAAATGGTGAAGTGCTAAAAGTTCTGGTGATTTTGTGAACAAGCATTCGCGTAGTAGCTAAATAAACTGGCAGAGAGGAAAAATGTTTAGTGAACTGGCAAAATTCCCTCAGTCACCTGTTCGCCAATAATGAACCGAGGTTAAGTATTTTTCTTTGTTCATTGATTCACTGAAGTTAAACATGAGTTAGGTTTTCATTTCATGAATAGGAAATTGCTTTGTCACGTGGTCGCTAAATGTAAACTAGGATTCCTATTAAAGGTAAATCATAAGACCCGTGAAATATCAAGATCAGACGATCATGATATAAAGTTGATTCAAATTTTAATGTCGACCGTTGATTTGATACTTGAGCCATAAAGTAACCATTGCAGTTTGAATTCAAATTTCCAGTGGGTTTCTTAGCGACAAGGACTAGTTTTTAATGCTTTGACGACTGGATTTGATTAGTTTGGTGGTGCTGATTGTTGCAGTGTGGTCTAGCGAGTATGATGATTGATTGCAGGGAGTTTTATGCCATGGGGAGAATGAATAATGGTGCTCAAGGTGTGTTACAGGAGTCAAATCAAATGAATTTTCAAGAGTGTCATGATCTTCAATACTTTTCCAGAGGATTTACCATAAGTGAAGATTTGATTTTGGATCTGATTGCTTAGGGGTTGCTTGATTTTCCCTCCCAGTGTATTAATTTATGATATGTTTGAATTTTATGGTGGGTGGAAACCCTAACCCTTACCCTGGTTATCCATAGCTTGTTGCATCCTAACTTGTTTTGGATTTCAAGGTAACCAATGGTATATAATGTTGAATTTTTTATTTTGTAGGGGTTCCAGTTTCGAAGTTCAAACTCAGTCCCAAGTTTCTAGTCCCAGGGTTTTGTAATAGTTTTTGACTCAATGTTTGTTAATGAAAGAATAAAGTTGCAAGTCTAAGCTATAGTTTGCAAGCAAGGTGCCTTGTGGTTCATTGTATACACATAAAGAATTCATCATACTTAATACAAATATTTGGTTCTTATCTCTCCTTTGTGTCAAGTCAAGTAAGCCTTGAGTTTTCTGGCTCATTACATATTATTTGTATGCATGTATCTTCATTCTTGAGTTCTAATCTAGGATTGGATTAAATTATGCTGTAGGTGAGATATGGGTTTTCCCTTGTCTATGTAAGGATATCTTGTAAGCAATAAAGATTAGGATAAATGTATTTATGGCTATGAATTCTCAAGTATTCTCAAATCTATGTGTCTTTGTGTCTAAGGACTCTTGCCCAATGGATGAGGCACTGGCCTAAATGAATATTGTTCTTGTTAACATATACTGGTTGAAGTTATTGCATCCCAAAAATATTGAAATGAATAACCTTTTAAGATTTAAGTAGTTGGTTGTGTGGTTATGTTACCCTATAGTAATGGAGAGTCAATGAATGTGAGGTTAGCATTTAGTACTTTCTTACTATCAATCTGTTGTCTAGACCCAGTCTTTGGTGTGTGAAGTGTAGTTTTCACTGGGTTAGGTGCACCTGCCTTGGTTTTGTAGAGCTAGAAGTGAAGAGGGAAGTCTTGTCCCTATAGTTGGTCTAGTTACCCTAGGATCCCTATACATTTTTAAATTAACCACTCCTAAAATCTATCTGAGGTTATATTGGCAACCTAAGAGCATAAGCGTCCATTTTGAACACCAACACAACAACACAATATTGAAAAAGATGAACTATTACAAGGAGGGATATGTTCACCCTTTCAAGACTCAAAATAAATTTAATACCAAACTACAAATATCCAAGATTTGGGTGGTATCAATCTTTCAATCCACATAATGCTTTTGTTTCAAAATGTCATCAATGAAGTCCACTCCAAGAGCCTTCTCCACATGATCATAGCCTCAATAATCCTACAAATAAAATTTATGGAAATATCATGGGAAGCTCACCTCCCATCCTAGGCTTCTAAGAAGCCACCCCCATGCTTGGGGAACCATCACAAAGACAAGGTTTCACACACAAACAAACCACAATCACAAAAACACAAAAAAAATTACATTTATACTCCCATCCAAGTCTAAAACAAGAGTCACCAAATGAATTAGGGGTGAAGGTGGAACCATAATCAAGAGGAGAAAGCACATCTCATGATAAAAGATAAGCCATCAGTTGGCTTCCTCATCATGTATCTTTCACCACAAACACAATCTCACAAAACTCCTTATGACCCCCAATATACAAAACAACAATAGAGATGGCTACATGGATCCCATACATCCATGTTTCATCCCTTTTCTATCCAAGGAGAGAATCTACACCCTTGAATGTCCCAACAATCCGTTCACCCCCAAGGCTACTCTTCCCTACAAAGGGTGAGTATGGCCTTGAGAACACTCCCATAATACAATGCAAAACAAGAAACTCAAGAACTCCATAAAAACTACACTTTCACAACACAAAGGAAATAAAACTACAACAAACTTAAGATTCACAAGACCTCCATTATCACAAAATAACAAGTTCTCAACACATACACTATAAGAAACACAATAACTAAATTTTGCATACAAAGAATAACATACATGAGAGCTCTTTCTCTCAACATGAAAACAAAAACAAACAAATGAAGAAAACCACCAACCTTGATCCAAGCTTATGGAAGAAAGTTGATGAAGATCTTTTCCACTTTCCAAAATCCTCTCCCAAAATAGCTAAGTCTCCAAATCTAGAGAGTGGGTGTCAAACTCTTCCAAAAGAAGAATCCCCTCTAAAAAGGCCTCCACACAATCTCCTAAGGATAGGATCTCACTCTCATTGGATGGTCTTCCCAAGTCTCTTACATGGTTTCCAAATATGGATTCCTAAAAAGGTTTCCCAAAAAGTGGACCAAAGACTTGAATCATTATTGGATGAAACTCTACCCAAGACATTGCTCCAAAAGTGGATTTTCGGCCATTTTGAAAATCCAACTTTTGGAGGGGTCTTTTGGTCAACATGGGGTTTTCCTAAGAAGAAAAATTCCCCTTACCCATAGGTATATCAAGTGGGCTTACTAAAAATGGCCCTAACACTTCCCTAGACACCTTTTAAGCCCCCCAAAAACCCATGTAAAGCTCAATTTCGAAATTCATTGATTTGACAAAACTTCAAGCTCCCTAACCAAGTGATTTTCATGGGGATCCTAAAGGGTACCTTCCTAGGTTGGTGTTCAACCAATCCCCAAGTGGACATGTCATGGCCACAAGTAAACACACAAGTGTCAAGTGACACAACCAAAAATGACACATCACAAGCCATGTGGCATATCCACTTGGGCATTCTTACATAAATCATATTTACAAATAACATATAAATCAAATACATTCATGCACCATACTTTTACAAATTAAATACAATACAAAGAGGTTTTTTGGCTTCTCACTAGATGCAACCTTGGCTCAAATTGATTTACAAAAGTCTATGCTCTAGTTCCCCGAATACCATGGTCTAATTCCCTACACACTAAGGTCCAACATCAGTAGTCCAAGGAAATACATTTAAATTCATAACATTAATGATTAAGATAATTTATTTGAAATATCATAATTCACCTGGCATAATCATTCATCTATAACATACATACAAATCATCATGAAATATTCAATTCTTCACTAAATTAAGCTTGCAACATAATCATTGCATATATAATTCAATTGCAATTAAATGTCATCATGACACTCATAAAATTCTCCTAAGTAATTAACATTTTGATTCATAATCAAAATCTCATCGTATCATAATCAAATCAAATCTCCATTTCCTAGTTACTGACGTAAGTGTATAAAATCCATCACTTCATCCCAACATTCACAAATCAAAATAACCATACATTAGAATTCATATTTATATCATAAAATATTCATCAATAATTCATCACCTAACATTTAACCCAAAATGAAATACACACCTCAACCTAATTCATTTCTTGATTTTCATTTTCCTAACAACTCATATTGACATAAATTCCCTAATTGCTCATCTCAGTATTTCATCTAGATCAATCATTATAATGTTAGTCATAGTGTATCATAAAGTCAACATTGTGAGTAAAGAAAGCATCATAAAATGTAATGTATTCTCATCTACTGTAATCAAGTCTTTGTCTAAAAGAGTAAAATCTACTAAGCTAATCAAAACATTAAGCCAATCACTAGGGCTACCATAACGATAATGGAAAAGCCATGGCAGGTCTAGGGTGAGGCCTCACATCGTTGCCCCCTAGGCATGAAATTCCTCTTGGAAGTTATGCCACTTAGGGTTAAAGTTCCAGGGTTGACATCTAGCTTAGTCCATTGGATATATTTTGAATCATTGATCTCATGCAATGAGGAATTCTAATGTTGATACATGTTAAGGCTATGTTTTTCCTTATTTTAAACAATTCTAACATTTAAAAGTATTAACATTGTACGATTGAACTACTAGCCAAACATCACAATCTAATATTATTTTACATAGTTATCATAACTTCTTCTAGCAACAAGATCATGCAAGGTAATTCCATTCAACACACCAGTGTTGGTTCTAAGGTCACAAGGAAACACACTAAAACAAGGGACATCTTCCTTACAACATATCTCAAATGTATGCTAACATCACTCTAGAAGTTGGTCCCTATGAATTTCAATATCCGGAGTATAGGTCCAATATTATGCTAAAGGTATCATTTGTCACTCTACAAATCCTTAGTTTGTACCAACTTTATATTATATTTATTGATAATATCATAATATCTATGAGAAAAGATCATAAAGTAATCTTACAAGGACTATACATATCACAATCCATAAAATACTCTTACCAAGGCTACTAGCATGGTCATAGATAGCGCTAATGACAAGGGTGAACCAAGTGTGATGGGAAACTTCTTTACAGTTTCACCCTATTTATAAAATATGATGGATTTCCCCAACAAATATTCTCCCTCATACAACCTACCACAAAAGGACTTGCCAACAATTACAACCATAAGAGCCTCATCAAATACTCATAAAATCCAAAATTTAAAAATTGAAAAGAGTGTTCCATCAAAGTGAGATTCAAAAAGTGGCCACATTGGTAAATTTTTTTCACAAAATAAGTAAAGAAAAGTCATTAAGGCAAATAAGGACATTTAAAATAAAATTTGGCTAAGAAGCCCAACACATAACTTAATTTACTTTTACATTGTTGGTAATTCACAAAAAATCAACTTATGAAACAAATTTAAATAAAAGAAAAATAAATTTAGCAATCCATATTCTACTACAATCATTACATGAACTGTGTGACCTTTTGAGATCACTAATAGGGAGATGGGGAAATCATGTCATACATTTATTATGATAATATTTAATATATACCAATTATGTCCTGACAAGGATAAAGAATTAAGTGTTTTTTGCAAGGAAATATTTATTTGAAAAGAGAGGTAGACACACAAAAACTTAGGAGACAACTACCTATTTACTAATAATAGTCTCACTTACTCTATAAGTTCTTTTACTATGTCCAATCATATAATCATGATATTCACATTACAACATCCTCCTCTCCAAGAGAGAAGTTCCCACTGCAATGTGGTTCACTTATGTCTCACTCTCAACTACATGAAGTACATCATCATACTTACACAACATTTAAATGGCCCACTCACTTAGACCAATAAGGCATAAAAAAACTCTATTACAACACCTATAAGGATAATAATTTTATGAATATAGGAATGACCAGAGATACAACAATTCTATGAGAACCCTAACTAATATAATTAATTCATAGGAATATTTTAGCATCACAACCCTCAAGAAACTTCTCAAGTGGCTCTATTTGGTGAGTTGGCACTTGATGTCCACCACTATGCTCCTAGCTAATAGAACTAGTCACTCACTCATGGTACTTCACATATAACCTCACTCATCACAAAAGGCATTCCGATAGTTAATTTATATAATTATACATATGTTTCCATACTACTCTCCATTTACCACTTAATACCTACTTTACACAAGATTCCCAAGCATATTACATTGACTCATGAGGAGGGTTGCCTACCAATTTGTTCACGGTGTAAAGACATATAGTATGTTATACTTTAAGAGTCTGATGACTATCCATAAGGATTTAACGAACCACTTTCACAATCATGTCTTATGTTTGTTTAGGTCAAGCCCTCCATCTTATTGGACTCAATTAAGCACGTTCATCCAAAGGTTTTATATTCTCATTCGTCATCCATATAGCATGTCTTAGAAGAAAATTCTACTTTATAGCAGGTGATTTACTTTTGAGCTAACTCTACAATGCACAAGGGACTACCCAAAAGTACAATCCCTAAATTCTATATTATTCTATTATAAACACATTAACAAGGTTCCAATTTACTTATGCACTAATAATTACAACAACATAGGATAGTCAGTCATTTATGCTAGATTAAATGTATATTATCTCTATTGGCTCCATTTGAGTCTCAAAAATTGTCATTGTTTGTCCAAAGTTTCATTACAATTCATATTCTTTATTTACAAAACACTGACAAGAAGGTCATTGATTCATAGATGACATCTACTTTCGGGTAATTCATAATTACCTTACAATATATTAGGACACAAATGAATTTTAGGTTACCTTTCTACCTTGACCCTTGTATCATCTTGGAAGTAAATCCCAATAAGGGTCTCCACATTCATTTACCAAGTAACTCTATTGACACATGTATTGTCTTCATTTTTTTACTATCGTATTATAGTCATTACACACTTAGATTGATTGGTAATTTGATACTAAATTCTTAAGAACTCCCCTTAAGTTTTATTTATGAAATCTAAAGGAACCTCTAGGTAGTTGAATCTTCCATTACATATCTATATTATCCTTCACTTTCATATCTCCAAGGTGGGGTTGACAAGTGTTGATCATTCTTTTGGCCAAATTACACTTTACATTTTTATTCCTTGGGTACTCTTCTGTTATAAACATGCACTTGATAACGTATTTCTTATTTAAGTTGAAAAGAACATATCAGAAAATGTATGCAGCCTAGACTCTCAATAAAGAAGTTGCTAAATGTTTACTCACAAGAAGTTTTAGTTGCTAACACTACCATAACAACATTTCCATCATAAATAATAAGGTGTTAAATTTTGAACAAGATAAGGGTAGGTGATTCCAATGTTGAGCATTTGTATAACCTCTGATTTATTCTTCGTTCAAGCATTATGTGAATCCTTCCACAACTAATGCTTTCCTTGATACGTGTCAAGTGTATAATCACATCTTAATCTTACTTAATAATGAGGTCAAGATAATTTTAATTCATGTACCCATCGATACTGAACATAATCCGTCCATAACCCTCTTAAGTTATTCTTCTAGGTATACTCATTATATTAGTTTATATGAACTTCTTATGCCATAACATGTTTCCAAGTTACTCTAACCCCTTAACTTGAGTTATTAAGATAGTTTGATGTTCCTAGTCTATCTCCTATAGAGAAATAATTAAGCTGAATTATGGAATCAAATTAACCCAAAAAGTGATCCATCCTATTTGGAATTGGAGTTATAATAATTTGATGGATCCCAAGGGTCACAAGAATTCCCTTGATAATGTAATGAAGGTCCATCATACTATTTATTAAAACTATTAAAATTTATCAAAAAAAATTATGTATAAATTTGGGTCTACTTGGAGATACGTAATGGGTTTAGGTTCCAATGTTGAAACCTAGGCTTTGATACCAAGTGTCATGCCCATAAAAATTCACTCTAAAACATACCAACCTTTTTTTTTAAAAAGGGGTTAAAAGTTTAAGATTAACAGTTATCTAATGTTGTATGGTCAATTCCAAGAGGGAGTTGGTTGACCTACGGTTGAGGGGTAGTGAGACGAGGGGTCATAGACAATGCTCACCCCTAGGGGTATGAGTGTCTCACCTAATACTCCCAGGTTGACTATTAAGTTCAAGTTTTAATTCAATTAAATCTACATGTATTAAATGAGTTTAAATATTAAGACCTAATGTCCAAAATTAGACTTTAGCTAAACAATAACTATATTGAGTCATTTATAATCAATTGCTAACCTTAGTAAATATGTTATAAAAGGAATTTAATTAACTAGGTCAACCTAACTTAATCATTATGAGATTAAATTACATAAACAAAACCCACTAACATTATAAGGTTCACTATCCTCCTTTCAATTTTAGATTAATTTTAGTCTCGGTAAGAAAAAAATCAATATCACTTACCCAATTAACCAATTTAATAATATTCAATCCTTACCAAAAGACTCATTATTAAAAGAAATTGGAAATAAACTATATATTAATTAATATTAGCTATTATCTAATAAAATTATAATTAATAAATCGAACAAGAGATAAGTACTAACTATACTAATTAATACCATTCTTAAAAAAATACAAGGATTAATTAATAACTTATATTAAAATAGTATTAATTACTAAATTAATACAATTAATAACTATTAAAAAAATAAAATAAAATAAAAACTAATTAATAAATTATATTAATTAATATTATATACTAATTAATATAATTATTAAATATTAAACGAATTAACATATTAAATAAAATTAATAAAATAAATATTAATAAATTATAACACTAATTAACAATGACATTAAATAAAATTTATATAAAAAAAATAAAAATAAAAATAACAAAGAGTACCCCACGCTTACCTATGTTTATAGTCCCTAAGGACTCACGTGGGGACCTCCCCACGCTGTCATGCGCAGGAGTACTTCCTGCACATGGTAGCGCATGGGAAGGGGGGCAGAGCCCAAGGGATGTGGGGCCCATGGGTCCCCTCCCTACACAAACTTTTTCAAAAAATTGTTTTAAAGTTTTTTTAAAATAAAAACTCTCAAATGAACTTGCATAAACTTTTTGTTATATGGTAATTTTTTTTAAAATTATCTTCATTTTTTTTTAACTAAGTTTATTTTTATGGTATAAGGCAACATTATATATATATTTTTAATATTTGTATTTATTTCCTTTAGGAGGATTTTTAGGCCCCTTTGGGGAACAACCCAGGTGGGTCCCCCAGGAGGTCTAGCCTCCTAGATTGTGTAGCATAGTCTCTAATCTATTCTATACTAACACAATATTATATTTTTTTTTAGCCAAGTAGGAGTAGGAAATATTATTTTATTGACTGTGGTTTTTTGGAAAATGTATGAGATTTCTCCCATGCATTTTCCAGAGACGTAGGTGGTCATTTTTCTACATTTTTTTGTTTTCCTCTCCTTGTTTGTTCATTTTGATTTCTTCTAACTTTCTCATTGTTGATTTGTATTTTTTTTTTGAGCTAAGAGGAAATAGGTCTAGTTTAATTTTCTTTTTGAACATAAGGTAGGATGAATTTCTCCTACTAATCTAAATAATCAACAAAGAATATAGCATGAAATTGTTATCATAAGAACAACCAAACTATTGAAAATTTAAATTTCTTTCTCTTTTCATCTATCAACCATGCTAACTATTTATTTTTGATACTAGGTTCAGATTTCTAAGGAGTTTGCTTTGATAACATTTGAACACTCATCAATACAAATTTTCAAACAAGCATTCTACTATGTTTTCATTTCTTAACATTAAATTCATTTCACAATAACTAAATCATTTTCACAATGACTTTTTTCAAGGGGAAATTCATGAAACTAAAAATACAATATTACAAAACTAAGCCAACAAGATCTTTACATTTGAAATGAAGGAATACATTTCTCATTTCTCCATTGAATACATATTACAATACAAGATCATTACTTTCCTACAACTTGATATGGAAAGGAACAACTTAAGTTCAATACAAAAGTTCACTTCAAGTTTCAACAACACAATATTGAACAAGATGAACTATTACAAGGAGGGATATGTTCAGCCTTTCAAGACTCAAAATAAATTTAATACCAAACTAAAAATATCCAAGATTTGGGTGGTATCAAGCTTTCAATCCACACAATGCTTTTGCTTCAAAATGACATCAATGAAGTCCACTCCAAGAGCCTTCTCCACATTATCATAGCCTCAATAATCCTACAAATAAAATTTATGGAAAGACCATGGGAAGCTCACCTCCCATCTTAGGCTTTTAAGAAGCCACCCCTTAGCTTGGGGAACCATCAAAAAGACAAGGGTTCACACACAAACAAACCACAATCACAAAAACACAAAAAAATTACATTTATACTCCCATCCAAGGATAAAACAAGGGTCACCAAATGACTCAAAAATAGGGGTGAAGGTGGAACCATACTCAAGAGGAGAAAGCACATCTCATGATAAAAGAGAAGCCATCACTTGGCTTCCTCATCATATATCTTTCACCACAAACACAATCTCACAAAACTCCTTATGACCCCCAATATACTAAACAACAATAGAGATGGCTACATGAAGACCATACATCCATGTTTCATCCCTCTCCTATCCAAGAAGAGACTCTAAACTCTTGAATGTCCCAACAATCCCTTCACCCCCAAGGCTACTCTTCCCTCCCAAGGGTGAGTATGACCTTGAGAACACTCCCATAATACAATGCAAAACAAGAAACTCAAGAACTCCATAAAAACTAAACTTTCACAACACAAAGGAAATAAAACTACAACAAACTTAAGATTCACAAGACCTCCATTATCACAAAATAACAAGTTCTCAACACATACACTACAAGAAACAAAATAACTAAATTTTGCATACAAAGAATAACATACATAAGAGCTCTTTCTCTCAACATGAAAACAAAAACAAACAAATGAAGAAAACCACCAACCTTGATCCAAGCTTATGGAAGAAAGTTGATGAATAGCTTTTTCACTTTCCAAAGTCCTCTCCCAAAATAGATAAGTCTCCAAATCTAGAGAGTGGGTGTCAAACTCTTCCAAAAGAAGAGTCCCCTCTAAAAAGGCCCCCACACAATCTCCTAGGGATAGGATCTCACTCTCATTGGATGGTCTTCCCAAGTCTCTTACATGGTTTCCAAATATGAATTCCTAAAAAGGTTTCCCAAAAAGTGGACCAAAGACTTGAATCATTATTGGATGAAACTCTACCCAAGACCTTGCTCCAAAAGTGAATTTTCAGCCATTTTGAAAATCTAACTTTTGGTCAACATGGGGTTGTCCTAGGAAGAAAAATTCCCCTTATCCATAGGTATATCAAGTGGGCTTACTAAAAATGGCCCTAACACTTCCCTAGACACCTTTTAAGCCCCCCCAAAACCCATGTAAAGCTCAATTTCGAAATTCATTGATTTGGAAAAACCTCAAGCTCTCTAACCAATCGATTTTCATGAGGATCCTAAAGGGTACCTTCCTAGGTTGGTGTTCAACCAATCCCCAAGTGGACATATCATGGCCACAAGTACACACACAAGTGTCAAGTGACACAACCAAAAATGACACATCACAAGCCATGTGGCATATCCACTTGGGCATTCTCACATAAATCACATTTACAAACGACATATAAATCAAATAGATTCATGCACCATACTTTTATGAATTAAATACAATACAATGAGGTTTTTTGGCTTCTCACTAGATGTAACCTTGGCTCAAATCAATTTACAGAAGTCTATGCTCTGGTTCCCTGAATACCATGGTCTAATTCCCTGCACACTAAGGTCCAACATCAGTAGTCCAAGAAAATACATTTAAATTCATAACATTAATGATCAAGATAATTTATTTGAAATATCATAATTCACCTGGCATAATCATTCATCTATAACATACATACAACTCATCATGAAATATTCAATTCTTCACTAAATTAAGCTCGCAGCATAATCATTGCATATATAATTCAATTGAAATTAAATGTCATCATGGCACTCATAAAATTCTCCTAAGTAATTAACATTTTGATTCATAATCGAAATCTCATCGTATCATAATCGAACCAAATCTCTATTTGCCAGTTACTTACGTAAGCTTATAAAATCCATCACTTCATCCCAACATTCATAAATCAAAATAACCATACATTAGAATTCATATTTATTTCATAAAATAGTCATTAATATTTCATCACCTAACATTTAACCTGAAATGAAATACACACCTCAACCTAATTTATTTCTTGATTTTCATTTTCCTAACAACTCATATTGACATAAATTCGCTAATTGCTCATCTCAGTATTTCATCTAGATCAATCATCATAATGTCAATCATAGTGTATCATAAAGTCAACATTGTGAGTAAAGAAAGCATCATAAAATGTAATGTATTCTCATCTACTATAATCAAATCTTTGTCTAAAAGACTAAAATCTACTAAGCTTATCAAAACATTAAGCCAATCACTAGGGCTACCATAACGATAATGGAAAAACCATGGCAGGTCTAGGGTGAGGCCTCACAAATTTTTAGGTATAACAGTCCACCAATACAACTAAGGGGGGGGGGGGGGGTGAATCAGTTGTATGATAGATTATTAAAATTTAAACTTTGAATAGAAGAAATATTAAATCAAATGACCACAATGGATGCCAACAGAATAAAATGATATTTTTTGTCAAGGAAACCTTGTTAAAGGTAAAATATCGGTGGGAATTAACACACACTAATGATGTACTGAGTGTTGGACTACAATTGATTTTGAATTTGATTGAAGAATCTGTGATTACAAGATCACTGAGGATTTGCTAATTAGATATGTAATATGATTAAATCAATATTATGTTGTCATTGATGTCAACTAGTTTGACAAAACTTATCTTGGAAGTTACTATACCGACACATCTGAGGAAAGGTGAAAGAGATGAAGAAAAAAGAAATCTACATGAAGAAAGATGTACATGATAGATGAGGATAAGGAACACATTGAGTAACTTGTTGATGAGTCTATGACTTGATGATATTGACTTTATTATGTTGCATTCATCTATGATGAAGTATAGAGCTGAAAGACACAAAGCAGTGTTGTCAGTAAATGAAACATTTCTAGTATACATCGATGGAGTGTAGTGTATACCGACCATAGTATTAACTGAGTAGTGTTCACTGATGCATTTCTTTGTTAATCAAGTAGAACAGAATGTATTAAATGATTAGTTTAGCCGATAAGATTGATGAGCTGGAAAGAGTATAACATCAAGGTAACAGATAATGTTTGTTACAAAGATCGATGGTTGAAAAAATTTAGGGAAGATCTAGTGGAGAAGGTTGAAACGTGTTATTGACACAAGTACCAATAAAGTTTGAAGCAGAAAAATCTATGAATGAGGTTAAGTGGGAAAATTTGATGGTGGAGAAGAAAATGATTTACTTGTCTATATAAGAGAACAAAATTTCTTTAGTAAAAATGTCGGAAGAAGAAGCTGCAAGAATATCGTGTGAACAAGCTTTTATGCATTTTGATCATACTGGTTAGTAAGAACCGAGCTGCAGAATAGTTACCAAGCTACAAAGAGCAATTACCGATAGACAGTAAGTTGATATAGTATTGAATCTGAAGTGAAATATTGATTAGAAGGATTTATATGGACTGGATATTGATTTGTAATCTGCAATTGAAGTTGTATTAAGTCAGATCATTTACTGTTACACATTTAACCATTGTATACAGTTTAAATCTCTTAACCAAGTGGACTCTGAAAGTCTTATGATGTATCATTCATAGAATGAACATTTTTATCCTGTCAACCCCATAGTGAATGCTGGTTGGACGATAACTTCTAGTCTAAAATCCTCTAACAAGGTCACACCTGACAGTGTGTTTTTAATCTTTAATAGGGTTGGGTCTTAACCAACCTCACTTCAAAAGAGTGAACAATTTTGGGTTTCCGGTCCCAGGTGGTTTTTTCCTTTACAGGGTTTCCACGTTAAATCTCTTATGTTATGTGTTGATTGTGATATGTGTTTGTTATCATACTTTGCATTTTGCATGTTAGATTTGATCGATAAACTATTATAGTATTAGACTGGTAATCCATAAAAGCACAGACAGTGAGAGTTATTATTGTTTACCGATGAGTAGAAATTAAAGAAATAGTTTTGAATTATACATTTTGTTATTGGGACATTGGATAACTAATTCCCCCCCTCTTAGTTATTCTAACAATTGGTATCAGAGCATTGGTTTCTTGGAAAAGAGTTTTAAGGACTTAAGCATAAAGGTCTCAAGATGTATAAGAGGGAAGTACCAAAACTAAACAAAGAGAACTTCGTAGTATGGTGAAGCAGAATGAAGCTGCACATATCTGGAATTGGGAACTTAGCACTAGATCTGATGGAGAATGGCTACATACAACTGCCCACTGGTCCCTTAACTATTGATCAATTGAAGGACAAGCATGAACATAATGTTACTATGATGGAACTGGTTGCTACCTGTATCGATGCTGAATTTGAAGATATTAAGACTTGCACAAATTCCAAAGGAATGTGAGATAAATTAACACAAATATACAGTGGAGATCTAAATGTCAAAAGAGCCCGAGCTGAAAGCCTGAGAGGTAGATTTGATGATATGAGAATGAAAGAAGGTGAGAACATTGTACAATATTCAAATAGACTCAAAGAGGTAGTACATGCTATTAGAGCATCTTGTTAGTCCATTTTCCAGTCGACATGAAATCCTATGAAAATGGCCTTTTCCCTGCAATCTTTGTTAAGTTGTCCTGCTCGACCTACAATCACATTTTTACCATGCGAAGTAGATCCCCGATGTTTTATGGTGTGCACCCTTAGCCGTAGGTTGTTCATGTTGTCACCATGCTCTAGTCCAGATCATGTCTCATAATTCCCAAAAGCTAGAGAGTTATTCAAGTTTTAAGGCCTGCAAGAAACAATTTCAGAATATGCCTAAGTGTCAAAAACCCATAGTGTTGTCGAGAACCCATGATCTTTTCTGTCGTCTGTATGAAAACCCTGGTTGTTTTCAACCTTGTACTTCCTATTTTTGCACGCTTGTCTTCTGGTGTCGAAAACCCTGGATGTTTTTGATCCTTCACTAATGTAAAAACTTTGGATGTTTTCGACCTTGCTTTTCTTCCCTTTTGCTAGCATTCCTTGTTCGTCGGTCTTAACTGCGCAAGTGCGATCGGTTGGTGGGAGCTTTTCCTTCCCAAGGGGTTAAAATTTAGTAAGATCTTGTAGTTGTCATTATACTGCTAGGGAAAGCTACTCATTTTTTAAGATCACGGTATAGCGACAATCGTTGATCTTCTTCGATGATGCAATGGACCGTGGGATCGCTATCAGAGGCTGCTAAGCTGGGGTTTTCTTATTGGATTCCTGATAATGACATGGAAATCTTATGGGCCCAGGTCTTCAAGAGGCTTTTGATCTACGATGGGCATGTGATCGTAAAGAATATTCTCATGTCATGAGATCATGTGCCAGTCGTTGATCTTGTTTGCTACAAGCGTTTCTTCAGCGCTGGTCCTAGTGTCAGAAAGGAAGCAAAGGTGCATGTTTTTATTAGTTATTGCATGATCGCATGTTAGGTATTTTTTTCATGTGACCATGTGACCGGTTGACATCTATCACTTGGGGCCCATTGGTGGATACGTGTGGTGGGACCTTTCTGCTCGATGGCACTGATGTGTCAATTTTTGGTTGGTTGAGCCGAATGGTGATGTGGAATTGCAGTGGGACCTAACATCTGTATAAAATCAACAGTTGGCATAAAAGCTTATGAAGTGTGTTAGACCTATGCGAACATGAGACTGGATGTCGATTTACCTTGGTAGTCCCAATAGGGTTTCTCGGTGCTTTTGGCGGTGTGGATAAAAGTAGTGGCCCAATAAAATCTTCTTCTTGTCGCTGGTTCACGTGATGTTTTAAGCGGCAGTGCTATTATTTCTATGAACTGGCAAAATGTCTTCAGTCACCAGTTCGCCAGATAACTTAAGGGGTTATTTTGACATGTGCAGTCATGTGTTCACTGAATTTAACTAGGGTTTAGACTTTCATTCCATGAATGGGATTTTTCTTTGTCATGTGTTCGCTGAAAGTAACCCGAGGTGCTTGGATGAGTTAAAGTCATGAACTTGGGAAGATAGGAGGATCTATGGTCAGGATTTAATGTCAATCTCAGTTTGAATCATGACCACAAATTCACAGCTGGCACCAAGACTTGACCATTGGAATTCAAATTTAAACTTGCAGATAGTTTTTGTGACAAGAGGTACCCAGAATTTATGGTTTTTCTGGCTGTTTCTTGATCTGGATGGTGGCATCGATTGTTGTAGTCTGGTCCAGTGAGTTGGGTGATTGATTGCAGAATTTGTTTTGTACCTAGAGGAGTGTGGTTTTATGCTCAGGGTGTGTTTGCAGGTGGTTGATTAGACTAATTTTTATGGCAGTTCCCTGGTGTTCTATACTGAGCTCGTAGATTTTCATAATTGCAGATCTATTTGAGATTTGTTTTCTCCAAGTTGCTTGGTTTCTAGCCCCTGCAATAAGTTTTTGACTGTTTGCAATTGGTATGGTGGTTGTAGTACTAACCCTAGTCACCCTAAGCTTCATGCAATCTCTTTGAGATTCCCAAGGTGGCTAGTGGTATAAGTTGTTAGTTTTTGATAGAGTCAGGGTTCAAATTTTGATCAGTTCCAAGGGTTCTAATTTCGATTAGTTCCAGTGGGAAGTAGTAAAACTCTGTCGCATTGCAGGAGGCTGAATAGAACTTCTTTGTATCTTTTGCAGGTTATTGAAGTGGTAGTCTCATTTCTGGTATAGACATGTGCATGATTCATCATACTTAATATAATTGTTTCAAGCTTTCAAGTCTCTCCTTGGTGTCAGTTTTATGAGTTTTGGATTTTCTTGTCCATTGCATAGGGTTACCTTTGCATATGTTCTAGTCTTTAGTTCTTGATCTAGGATCAAGTGAAAAATACTTTGGATAGGGCATAGATTCATTAGACTTGTCTACAGAAGGATCTTATAAGTAGTGGATGGGCTTGAATAGTTGTATTTATGGCTTTGAGTCTTTGACAATAGTTGGTTCATGTTTCTATACTTGTATTTGATGATTTTCCCAATGGATAATGACACTGATCAAGGATTAGTACATTCAGTTGAGTTTAGTGTTTGATGGGTTTTGGCTATTTCCTGCATCTTTGAATATCAACACCATTTCTAGTCTTTTTCATTATTTGGTTGATAGTAGTAATACCCTTCACAAGACCATTTTTCCCTGCATAGTAGAGTTGATTCAATGAATACCTGGTTAGTATTTAGTAATCTTTTACTATGATCTGCTTTATGAATCCAGAAGTATAAGGTGTGTATTGAGCTAAGTCTTATCTAGATTAGGTGCACTTGCCTTGGTTTTGCAGAGCCAGAAGCAGAAGAGGGCATATTAAGACCCTATAGTTGGTCTAGTTGTCTTGCAGAGCTCTCATACTTGGAACTAACCACTCCTAACATCAGTCTTAAGGCATATTGGCAGCCCTAAGTGGCGTAAGTGTTTTCAAACACCAACAAGATGGTGACTCCACTGGGGAGAACAAAAATGAAGAAGTATATCTGTTAAGATCTCTGGTCGGGCTTGTGTTGTTATATTCAAAATCTTTTATTGACCAGATTGATTTGCCCATCTGAGTCACCAAAAAGATGGTGACTCCGTTGGGGATTTACAAGTGTGCTACCTGGATTTGTTGATTGAGTTATATGTGGCTTTGCTATGGGAGTGCTCAGAGTCTATCGGTGTTTCAAGATAGATCAATAAAGTTTGTGTCCTCTGAAGAGAGGTGGTGACTCTATGCTAGAAAGAACCTGAGTTGTGCAATTTTGTTGGGACTTCATTTAGCTGAGAAGAAGGCAACAACATTCAGTAGGGTGATCCAAGTATTCTCCATCAAAATTTTATGTATATGCATGGTCCTAATCAAATGATTGTGTCATTAAAGGGATAGGACAAGTGTGAAGTATCTCAGAATAGCTAAGTGAGAGGTGGGCGTTATTTACAAGTGTTTTGATCCCTTATTTTTTATTTACAAAGAATCAAGTGTATAGGCACAAGGTTGTATATCAGTGATGGATGTGCTTAGGGGTCCTATTGGTAGGGGTTATGCACCATTTTGTTATGATGGCATACCTGGTTTCCCCAACAAAGTCCTTGATGAAATTAGAGAGTATCTACCAAAGTTCAATAGGAATCAGTGTCCATCAGCAAGAAAACATGTGATGGATTTTTCTGATTTAATTTGCGATTTTGATGTCTACCATGAGGATTTGTGGATGAGGCTGTTTGTGTAGACTCTTGAGGGAGATGAAAGGGAGTGGTTTTCATTTTTGCCTGCAGCCTCTATTTCTTCATGGGATGAGTTGAGTTATTACTTCATTGATTATTTTGATAGCGGGGTAGATGTAAAATCAATGTTGGATAATTTGTTGGGAATTTAGATTGAAGAAGATGAGTTGATTCAAAGATTTAACAACAGATTCACTAGGACATTAATGGATATCCCTGAGGATTTTAAACCTCATGATCAGATTTGTCTAGTCATTTACTTAAGTGCATTTAACCAAAAAATGGGTTTCTTGTTGAGGGATAAACAACCACAAAGTCTACATCAGGCTTTTGAGGTTGCATTGGATATTGAGTGCAATCTGAAGTATGGATTTATAAGAAGACATGCCTCTTCTAGTTTGCATATTCAGAATAGGGTAAATGGCCAGGAGGAGGGTGAGAGACATCATTGCTCTCATCCTTTTAATTATTGTATTAATCACAATGTTGTATATGAAGGTGAAATGAGTTCTACTGCCAAAGGTACAGTAAATAAGGAGGCACTTTTCCCTTTACATGATTTTCCCAAGAATAGTGATGATAATTGTGAAAATTCTTTGCCACCAAGTGATGTTGATACAGATGCTGAGAAAGGTGTTGATTGTGGGAGCATGGATGAGGTTGAGAATGAATTTATTTCTGATGATATGTCACAAGGTTTCTCTCATGTTGCAGAGGTTTTTTCTTTGCAGCCTTCTATGTCAGTGGGTGATAGTGATGCTGATTACAAGGTCTTGGAAGTCGAAGATTTGTGGGGAAAGCCATGGGATGGTTCTTCTGATGAGTACAACACTGATTATTCATATGTTGACAGCAGTGACGGTGAGTCATGCTCTAATTTTGACTCTAAATTCTCTTCTTCTTTTGAAGATGTGTATGATGATGGAAATAAAGACATATATAGTGTGGTTGCCAATGAGTTATTTGATGAGGACACTAGTGAGAACCAGTTGGCACTTTGTCCAAATTATTATGAGAAACAATTCCATGTTGTTTCTAACCCACTATTTGAGGAGTGTGCTCAGAGGATGGATTTTGTTGAGGATTGCTCACCTCCTATACTTGAAGTTTCATATGTGGTTGATCTTGAGTCCCCATTACCAATGAAGCCAGTTGAAGGAAAGGTAATGCAAAGTAAATGTTATTTTCCTGATGGAGGTGCATTACATTGTGACAGGGTTTTTCTCCTATCACCAAGTATTGACAGTGATGAAGATAATGTGATTCATGATGTTAGTCATGAGAGTTATCTTTATGAAGATAAAGGTATAATTCATCAGGATGAATCAGTTGTCTTGGCTGAGGTAAGTGAAAATGAATATAATGGTTTCTCTTTCGATGTGCAAGAGTGCATTAGAGATGAGCTGGATGCTTATAGCCAGGGAGGAAAGATGTTAGTCTTTTGTCCCCTTCCATATGTTTCAATCCATGATGATTTTGATGATGCTTTTTTTTCAAGTAGTGAGTTTGTGGGGGGACATGTGAAGGAGGGCATTGGTGATGATAAACCCAGGGTTGTTTTGTAGTCGGTACCTGACAATGTTTTCTATCATTGTGCATGTGGAAAAGGTTTCCGACCTTTGTTTGATTTTGTGAGCAGAAACCAGGTTTTTGATAGAGGAAAGGGTTGGTTTTCTTCTAGCATACTGATGTTACTTATGTATTTTCTATATATTTTGTACAAATGGTGCCAAGTTTTTGTGAGGAGCCAGTTTGTGATTTCTTGGATAAAGAGCAGGGAGAGGGCCTATTTTGTTTTCTCTAGTGGGTGGTTTGCTTTTTCCTAGAGATCTGAGGTCCTCATTGTACCTACAAGAGATACATGTCCCCAACTAGAGCCATTGTTAGTCCATTTTCCAGTCAACGTGAAATCCTATGAAAATGGCCTTTTCCTTGCAATCTTTGTTAAGTTGTCCTGCTCAGCCTGCAATCACATTTTTATCGTGCAAAGTAGATCCTCGATGTTTTATGGTGTGTGACCTTAGCCGTAGGTTTTTCATGTTGTCACCATGCTCTAGTCCAGATCATGTCTCATAATTCACAAAATCCAAAGAGTTATTCAAGTTTTAAGGTCTGTAGGAAATAGTTTCAGAATATGCCTAAGTGTCAAAAACCCACAGTGTTGTCAAGAACCCATGATGTTTTCTGTCATTTGTATGAAAACCCTAGTTGTTTTCAACCTTGTGCTTCCTATTTTTGCACGCTTGTCTTCTAGCATTGAAAACCCTGGATGTTTTTGATCCTTCACTATTGTAAAAACTTTGGATGTTTTCGACCTCACTTTTCTTCCTTTTTGCTAGCATTCCTTGTTCGTCAGTCTTAACTGTGCAAGTGCAATCAGTTGGTGGGACATTTTCCTTCCCAAGGGGTTAAACTTTAGTAAGATCTCACGGTTGTCGTTATACCACTAGGGAAAGCTGCTCATTTTTTAAGATCATAGTATAGCGACAACCATCGATCTTCTTCGGTGATGCAATGGACCGTGGGATCACTATCAGAGGCTGCTAAGCTGGGGTTTTCTTATTGGATGCCTAATAATGACATGGAAATCTCACAAGCCCAGGTCTTCAAGAGGCTTTTGATCTACGACGGGCGTGTGATCGTAAAGAATATTCTCATGTCATGAGATCATGCGCTAGCCATTGATCTTGTTTGCTACAAGTGTTTCTTCAGTGGTGGTCCCAGTGTCAGAAAGAAAGAGAAGGTGCGTATTTTTATTGGTTGTCGCATGATCACATGTTAGGTATTTTTGACATGCGACCATGTGACCGGTTGACATTTGTTGCTTGGGGCCCATTGGCAAATAAGTGCGGTGGGACCTATCTGCTCGATGGCACTGATGTGTCAGTTTTTGATTGGTTGAGCTGAATGGTGATGTGGAATTGCAGTGGGACCTGACATCTATATAAAATCAATGGTTGGCATAAAATCTTATGAAGTGTGTTAGACCTATGCGAACATGAGACTGGCCATCGATTTAACTTGGCAGGCCCAATAGGGTTTCTCAGTGCTTTTGGCAGTGTGGATAAAAGTAGTGGCCCAATAAAATCTTCTTCTTGTCACTAGTTCACGTGATGTTTTAAGTGGCAACGCTATTATTTCCATGAACTGGCAAAATGTCTTCAGTCACCAGTTCGCTAGATAACTTAAGGGGTTATTTTGACATGTGCAGTCATGTGTTCATTGAATTTAACTGGGGTTTAGACTTTCATTCCATGAATGAGATTTTCCTTTGTCATGTGTTCACTGAAAGTAACCCGAGGTGCTTGGATGAGTTAAAGTCATGAACCTGGGAAGATAGGAGGATCTACGGTCAGGATTTAATGTCGATCTCAGTTTGAGTCATGACCACCAATTCACTGCTAGAGCCAAGACTTGACTGTTGGAATTCAAATTTAAACTTGTAGATGGTTTTTGCGACAAGAGGTACCCAAAATTTATGGTTTTTCTGGCTGTTTCTTGATCTGGTTGGTGGCATCAATTGTTGCAATCTAGTCCAATGAGTTGGGTGATTGATTGCAGAAGTTGTTTTGTACCTGGAGGAGTGTGGTTTTGTGATCAGGGTGTGTTTACAGGTGGTTGATTAGACTAATTTTTATGGCAGTTCCCTGGTGTTCTATACTGAGCTCGTAGATTTTCATAATTGCAAATCTGTTTGAGATTTGTTTTCTCCAAGTTGCTTGGTTTCCAGCCCCTGCAATAAGTTTTTGACCATTTCCAATTGGTATGGCGGTTGTAGTCCTAACCCTAGTCACCCTAAGCTTCATGCAATCTCTTTGAGATTTCCAAGGTGGCTAGTGGTATAAGTTGTTAGTTTTTGATAGAGTCAAGGTTCAAATTTTGATTAGTTCCAAGGGTTCTAATTTTGATTAGTTCCAGTGGGAAGTAGTAAAACTCTGTCGCATTGCAGGAGGCTAAATAAAACTTCTTTGTATCTTTTGCAAGTTATTGAAGTGGTAGTCTCATTTCTGGTATAGACATCTACATGATTCATCATACTTAATATAATTGTTTCAAGCTTTCAAGTCTCTCCTTTGTGTTAGTTTTATGAGTTTTGGATTTTCTTGTCCATTGCATAGGGTTACCTTTGCATATGTTCTAGTCTTTAGTTCTTGATCTAGGATCAAGTGAAAAATACTTTGGATAGGGCATAGATTCATTAGACTTGTCTACAGAAGGATCTTATAAGTAGTGGATGGTCTTGAATAGTTGTATTTATGGCTTTGAGTCTTTGACAGTAGTTGGTTCATGTTTCTATACTTGCATTTGATGATTTCCCAATGGATAATGACACTGATCAAGAATTAGTACATTCAGTTGAGTTCAGTGTTTGATGGGTTTTGACTATTTCCTGCATCTTTGAATATCAACACCATTTCAAGTCTTTTCCATTATTTGATTGATAGTAGTAATACCCTTCACAAGACCATTTTTCCCTGCATAGTAGAGTTGATTCAATGAATACCTGGCTAGTATTTAGTAATCCTTTACTATGATCTGCTTTATGAATCTAGAAGTATAAGGTGTGTAGTGAGTTGAGTCTTATCTAGATTAGGTGCACCCACCTTAGTTTTACATAGCTAGAAGTAGAAGAGGGCATATTAAGACCCTATAGTTGGTCCAGTTGTCTTGCAGAGCTCTCATACTTGGAACTAACCACCCCTAACATCAGTCTCAAGGCATATTGGCAGCCCTAAGTGGCGTAAGCATTTTCAAACACCAACACATCTGATGGAGTGATTGATGATGAAATAGTGATATGAAATATTCTTAAAACTTTGCTACCAGTTTATGCAATTAGGATTTTTCCAATTCATGAAACAAGTGCTACATCCAATCTTACTCTTGACACTCTGATTGGTAAACTTACAACCTTTGAATTAAACAACTTTGATAATAGTGTTGTTCCTTCTATTGAATCTGCTTTCATGTCTTCTTTGAAGATTGGAAAGTCTAGTAGGAATGGTAAGAATTATGATAGTGATGACAATACTGATGTGAACTTAATGAGCTTGAAGCACTTATGGCTAGAAGATTTCCCAAAGGAAGAGGAAGGTATAGAAGTAAGCTACCTTTAGCATGCTTTAATTGTAAAGAAGTCAGTCAGATCACTGCTAGATGTCCTCATAAGAAAGATGATGATATATCCAAAGACCAATTTGAAAGAAGCTATGGAAGAAGAGTCAACAGAGGCTACCAACAGTACAACAGAGACAATTGAGATGAAAAAGGAAAAAAGGTATGTTACATAGCTGAATATATTGAAACTGAATCTGATTCTGATGATGATATAGAAGTTGTATTTGTTTCTATGAAAGATGACTCAGAGGAGGAAGAGAAACATGAAGAGAAAGCACTGATCTCTAAAGTAAGCAGAAATGATACATGGATCATAGACAGTGGCTGTACACATCATATGACTGGTGATATAGAAAAGTTTGATCACCTTGTTGAATATAATGGAGGATCCGTGAGAATGGGAAATGATGCACCTTGTATGGTAAGAGGTAAAGGCTCATTAATGATCAATGATAGATTATAATGTGAAAATGCATACTGGGTAGATGGACTGAACTATAATTTGTTAAGTGTGGCTCAGCTAAACAATTCAGGCCACCGATTGGCTTTTGAGAGAAAAAAGGTGAAAATCTATGATGATGGAGGAAGACTTGTCAAAATTGGCACACAATCCAGAGGTAATCTATTCTATCTTGATATGGATCAATCTTCTTATTTGTTAATAAAGGATGAAGATGCTTGGTTGTGGCACAGAAGGTTATGCCATGTGAACTTTGACAACATGATCAAGATTAGTAGAAAGAAAAGAGTTAGAGGATTTCCTAACTTGAAAAAACCTAATCATGCCATGTGCCATGAATGTCAGAGAGGTAAGATGACTAAGTCTAGTTTTAAAAGAAAAGACTATTCAACAAAGAAGATACTTGAGTTGGTTCATACCAATCTATGTGGTCCTATGAGAACTCAGAGCTATTCTGGTGATAGATATTTTATTCTTTTTGTTGATGATTATACTAGACTAATGACTATCATGTTCTTGAAAGAGAAATCTGAAGCTTTCAAAATGTTTAAGTGGTATAAAGCTAAGGTAGAAAAAGAAACTGGAAAGGAAATAAAATGTTTAAGATCTGATAGAGGAGGTGAATTTATCTCTGATGAATTTACTAATTTTTGTAATGAGCATGGAATCAAAAGGTAGGTATCTACACCAAGGACACCTCAGCAAAATGGCATTGCTGAAAGGAGGAATAGGTCTATAATTGATTGTGCTAGAACTTTGATGATACAAAAGAATGTTGCTTAGACATATTGGAGGGAAGTTATTAGTACAGATGTGTATGTTCTTAACTGAGTACAATTGAAGAAGGACTCCAACCAAACACCTTATGAACTATGGTAGGTCATTTCATAATTTTTGGAAATAAATTCTTTATTTTGAAAGATGAAAGAAATGGTAAATTTGATTCTAAAGGAGATGAAGGGATATTTCTGGGATATTCCACTACAAGTAAAGCATGCAAATGTTTGAATAAGGTTACAAATAAGATTGTTGAAAGTACTAATGTTCATGTTGATGAGTTTGATGACAAGCACATAGAGGAAAGTACAAAGGAACTGGAAGACTATGGTAGATTCACTTACATTGAACATCCAGAGTATCTACTGACACCGCAAGCAGTGACAACCGGTCAGCAGGGAAATAATGCAGGACAACAGGTACCACAAACCGATGAACATGAAAAAGTTGCCGAGCAAGAAAATGACCCTGAACAGGATGAACAAGAAAGGAGAAATCAAGTTCTGGCTAGTTTTGTTAGAAGACATCATCCTAAGACACAAATCATTGGAGACAGACATGTTGGAATGCAAACTAGAAGCAAAACAAGACAATGTACATGTCTAATTTGTGAATTTGAACCTAAAACTGTGAAAGTTGCATTAGAAAATGAAGAATGGGTTAATGCAATGAAGGAGGAAATAGAGAAAATAGAAAAGAACAAAACTTGGTCTTTAGTACCCCGACCAAAAGATAAGAATGTTATCGGTACTAAGTGGATATACAGGAATAAATTGAATGAAAATGGTGAAGTCATAAGAAATAAAGCTAGATTGGTATTCAAGGGATATGCACAGGGATAAGGCATTGACTATGGTGAAACATTTTCACCTGTTTCTATATTAGAAGGAGTTAGAATGCTACTTGCATATGCTGCACATAAGAAATTCAAAGTCTATCAAATGGATGTGAAGTCAGCATTTTTAAATGGTATACTTGAAGGAGAGGTTAACATTGAACAACCTAAAGGATTTGTTGATCCTAACAATAAAGACATGGTATGTAGATTACATAAATATTTATATGGATTGAAGCAAGCACCAAGAGCATGGTATGAAAGACTACATACTTATTTTTTAAGTATTAGATTTGTTAGGATGAGTGAAAACAACAATCTGTATGTGAAAGGTGATACTGATAATACTATTATCATTGCTGAAATATTTGTTGATGATATTATTTTTGGAGGCTCAGATCTTGTATGCAAGGCATTTTCTGATGAAATGAAAAAGGAATTTGAAATGTCTATGTTTAGAGAGATTAAGTTCTTTCTTGGACTACAAGTGATTCAACGGAGTGATGGAATATTTATCACACAATCTAAATATATAAAGGAAGTATTGAAGACATTTGGCATGGAAGATTCTAAACCTGTAGGAACACTAATGGCTACTAGATGCAAATTGACAAAGGAGGATGAAACTACCGAGGTAAATTAGACACTTTACCGATCCATGATTGGTAAGTTAATGTACGTAGTTCACAGTAGACCAGATATAGCACATGCTATGGGTATAGTTGCAAGATTTTCTACTAATCCTAGCGAATCACACATGATAGCTACAAAAAGGATCTTAAGATACTTGAAGAAAATAGAGAATTATGGATTATGGTATCCTAAGGAAGGGAAGTTTGAACTGAAAGTTTACACTGATGCTGATTGGGCTTGAAATGTGGATGACATAAAAAGCACCACCGAAGGAGCATTTTTCTTTGGTGAAAGACTTGTAACCTGGACAAGTAAAAAGAAGGATTGTATTTCTCATTCTACAATAGAAGTAGAATATGTTGTTGCTGCTACTAACTATTCAAACATTTCATATATCAAACAAGTGTTGGAAGGAATGAATGATGTAATCACCGACCCGATGATTATATATTGTGACAACACTAGTGCTATTAATATTTCAAAAAATCTTGTGATGCACTCTAAGACAAAGCATATATCTATTAAGTATCATTACTTAAGAAAACAAGTGCAAGAGAAACAAGTGAAGTTAGAATTTGTCACATCTAAAGAACAACTTGCTGATATTTTTACAAAGCCTCTACCGAAGGACACATTTGAATACTTGAGGACTAGACTTGGGGTCCGTCCCCTGTCTATCGGTCACTAAGGTGATCTAGTTGTTGCATCATCCTACTTATAGCAGAAGATCATTCATGTTGATGTAGCATAGTTCACACTTTGAATCATGTTCAAGGTTGTGATTAAGTTTGACAACTTGAACCAATGAGATATTAGTATACAGAGATACAGAGGAAGACATAAATTGATTGTTTATTTGTTTCTTTGGCATTGTTGTCAAAGGGAGAGATAAAAAATATGAAATTAAAAGGGGAGAGATAAAGAAGATATGAAAAGGAACAAGCACCAACAAGAATTATCTAAGGGAGAGACAATCTGAATAAGACAGAGTATTGAAGATCAGTTATAGAGAACAAAAGAAGGAACAGGAGAACTGAAAAGATCACAACTACAGAATGGTAAAGTTGTACTATTTAATGCTAGTTTAGTAATGTAGTGATTAAACATATTAAGTCTATTTGACTTACAACATTTGTTCACAAAGTTGTATAATATATGTTTGGTATGTGTATGGTACATTTCATATTACTTGAGTTGCCATCAATGCCAAAGGGAGAGATTGTTGGACTATATGAGTTGCTGATTAGATATGTAATATGATTAAATCAGTATTATGTTGTCATTGATGTCAACTAGTTTGACATCACTTATCTTGTAAGTTACTATACCGACACATCTGAGGAAAGGTGAAAGAGATGAAGAACAGAGAAATCTACATGAGGAAAGATGTACATGATAGATGAGGATAAGGAACACATTGAGTAACTTGTTGATGAGTCTATGACTTGATGATATTGACTTTATTATGTTGCATTCATCTATGATGAAGTATAGAGCTGAAAGACACAAAATAGTGTTGTTAGTAAATGAAGCATTTCTAGTATACATTGACAGAGCGTAGTGTATACTGACCCCAGTATTAGCAGTGTTCACTGACACATTTCTTTGTTAACCGAGCAGAATAGAATGTATTAATTGATTAGTTTAGCTGATAAGATTGATGAGCTGGAAAGAGTATAACATCGAGGTAACAGATAATGTTTGTTACAAAGATCAACGATTGACAAAATTCAGGGAAGATCTAACAGAGAAGATTGAAACATGTTATTGACACAAGTACCGAGAAAGTTTGAAGTGGAAAAATCTATGAATGAGGTTAAGCGGTAAAATATGATGGTGGAGAAGAAAATGATTTACTCATCTATATAAGAGAACAAAATTTCTTTAGTAAAATGTCAGAAGAAGAAGAAACTATAAGAATATCATGTGAACAAGATTTCATGTATTTTGATCATACTGGTTAGTAAGAACCGAGCTATAGAATAGTTACCAAGCTACAAAGAGCAATTACAGACGGATAGTAAGTTGATATAGTATTGAATTTGAAGTGAAATATTGATTAGAAGGATTTATATGGACTGAATATTGATCTGTAATCTACAATTAAAGTTGTATTAAGTCAGATCATTTACTGTTACACATTTAACTATTGTATACAGTTTAAATCTCTTAACCAAGTGGACTATGAAAGTCTTATGATGTATCATTCATAGAATGAACATTGTTATGCTGTCAACCCCATAGTGAATGCTGGTTGGATGATAACTTCTAGTCTAAAATCCTCTAACAAGGTCACACCTGACAGTGTGTGTGTAACCTTTAATAGGGTTGGGTCTTAATTGACCTCACTTCAGAAGAGTGAACAATTTTGGGTTGCTAGTCCCAGGTGGTTTTTCCCTTTATAGGGTTTCCACATTAAATCTCTTGTGTTATGTGTTGATTGTGATATTTGTTTGTTATCATACTTTGCATTTTGCATGTTAGATTTGATTGGTAAACTATTATAGTATTAGACTGGTAATCAGTAAAAGCACAAACAGTGAGAGTTATTATTGTTCACCGATGAGCAGAAGTTAAAGAAATAGTTTTGAATTATACATTTTGTTATTGGGACACTAGATAACTGATTCTCCCCGCTCTTAGTTATTCTAACACTGAGAGTATAGTATCCTAGTTAGAAGATATGGCCCTATTAGGAGCTGATTAAAACATTATAGTACATAGTCCTTGTTAGAGGACATACCCTGTTAGGAGTCAAGAAAAATAATGTAGGATCACCACCCAAAGAAGGTTATGTCCACCTTCAAAAATCACTATTTGTGACACAAAGTGTATATGAAGAAATACACAATCTTTGAACTGTTCGATAGAAACTATCTTTTCTTGATCAGTTCCAATGAAGTATATAAGTTATCCTCTACTCTACATCCAACAAACTCAAGCTCACAACTTCCACAATCCTCTTTTACATCACATCCATTTTACAATATCTTTTCAAAAGAAAAGATCTTACATATATACCCTATTACAAAATAAATGATCAGGTTGGCCAATTAGGATTTCCTAATATACAAATAATTATATAACTCCTTGCTAAGATACACACGGTATCTAAAACAAGTATGCAACAATTACAATTCAATAATCAAGAACTGACATCCATAATTCATACTCGCCATTCATGATACACGCTACAACTCGCAAGTCCATTTCCAAATAGGTCATCTCTAGAATACATGCCATATTTGATGTCATCCTTCTTTTTGTACCTTATGGAGATCAAAAAACATTATTCAGTACCCTATCTATCATCCCTTAATCTCACATACACTGAATCCTCATCACATGTAAGTGTAATCACCTAAAAATGGGCTAATAAAACTTAAGGCCCTATTTGCCCTTAATTTGGTATATAACCTTAATTATGTTAATTTGATCTTTTGATTATTAGCATAAATCCCCTAAAAATTCAATAAACCCCATCAAATCCTAAATCAAGCATTCATTACTAAGGTTCAAGCAAAAATCCAGGTTATTAACTCTAGGCCTATTTAATTAATTCAATCCCACCAAAATGTAAAGGCTAGAGTTATTAGTTAAAACAAATGCATAAATACCTCCTAAATCAAACAAACACAACAAACACACTTTATGATTAGGAGGCTTGCACATGGATCAAGGATCAAGCCAAGATGCCTCTCAACCACTCCTCACAGATGCATCTCAACCAGTGAATTCCTTCAATATCCCATAAAATAGAATTTTCAAAGGCTTCTACTTTCTTCTAAATTTTAATGCTTCTATTTTGGCTTCCTAATGCTTAGACTTCTGTTGGGACTAAAAACACAATAAGGGTTTTTGAAGTACCATTTTAAAATTTTGCAGATTGAAGACCTATAAGTGCTTTTGTGCCTATTTTCCTGGATAAGATTATGAGGTTTCTCATGCATCTCAAGTGCTTATCACCTTTTTTTTGGCATTTGAAGACATCTCGGATCGTTAAAGTCAAGATTCAAGTTGTTTCGTGGTGTCTTGTTTTGAGCACTTGTCTAAATTTGTATTTTGTGCCTAAGTGTCATTTTGTTGTAGCAGGCCCTGTTTGCAATTGAATATCTTTTGTCCTATGATTGGTCATGACATGCCGGTTGTGGCATCGTATGGTAGGCATGGGAGTGAGTCATCCTACCAGTATCAGCCCCCCATGTACCCATTCAACCTGTTTGCTAGCATCATTTCATTTGCAATTTGTTAATTTCTCTGAATGTGCATTGTCCAATTTTATAAGTGCCCTACTTTGTGTTATCCCAGTTTGTGCCCGTTTCAAGGTCTGGCATAATTGAATGTTGTTCTATACTGTAGACCTAGAAGACTAAGTGCCTGGTGATTTTCAAGTCCCTGCCAATCTGTTTGACCACTTTCCTAGGCCAATTCCAAAACCAGTGTTGCACTTTTTCACTATTTTAATCGTAAAAATTTCTAACTGGTTGAATTTGGAATTTTATTTTGATCGGCATTTAGACTTTCTGAGGAAGCTAGTTATGGATTCATATTCCTTGTATGAAGGTGTTTTAGTGTCCAGGATGCCAGGTCTTGAAAGTTTCATTTGGTCAGTTTTAGAAGCCAATTCCGGGAGCCAGTTGGTGTTGATGATCAGTTTTGCCAAAATGTAAAAAGTGAATTATGTGATTGAATCTTTGACACGCCATGTTTCTACTTCAAGTGGTTGACTACATCTCGGTCTTACAGAGGAAGGTGTGCATCAAGAGTGATGCCTCGTGCTTAATGTCTTCAAGAGATTGTGCGTATACTTAACATGGACAAAATGAAAGGTGACCAAGGATGCTAGTGTCATTGCCTATTTGAATGTAATGAAAGTCATCAAGGAATTGACTACTATTGCCAATGCATATTGGTTTGATAAGAAGGACATGAGTGTTTCTTATATCTTCTTTCAATGGTTTCAAAAGGCCAATGAAATGGAACCCAAATGAGCATTGAAGGAAAATGACCATGATTGAGAGGTTGCTAGCCTTAATATGAATATATAAATGTCAGCATGTTTAATAAGTGTGCATATATTTTGAGGGTTGTGATCATTACACACCACACCAAACAATAGAAGGGGCTATCAGCTTGAGTGTTTAAAAGAGATGCAAGGCTTGGTTGGGCATATTTGGCCAACGAAAGTGATTGCAGACTGAAGGCAATCAAAATGTGGTGCATGACAGTGAAGGAAAGATGTGCATAGAACAAATTGAAAGAGGAGTTTTAAATGTAACATGGATGCTGTGTATTAAATGGAAATAGTCTTTTTGAGAAAGCAAAAAAGAAATAGCCAACAAAATGGATTTTGAAAACGCGGATTTGCAAAAAAGGAAAAACACAGTCATATTGTGGGGGGCATAACTTTTTATTGGACTGTTGGATTTGGCCAATTTTCAGATATGTTGTCACAAACCTAGTTCTCCAGATTCTCACTAGAGAAATTTTCCAAATTCTTCCTGGTTCGCGAGATACATGTGACTGAGTACGACATTGTCAAAACTGCCCATAAAGCCTTAATGACAATTATCCCACATTCACTGGGATTGGGGAGTTTTTAGCATTTAAATACATGGCTGCCCAAAATGAATGTAAAGCAAAGAAAAAGAGGCACTTGTTCTTCCTCTTCCTTGTGGGTCTACCTTGATGTGCATGCCAACTAGTATGAAGGCAAAGTTTTAGTGAAAGTCTTTAAAAAACTATAGAAACTTAGTCCCACATTGATCCCAGATTGGCAATTTGAGGTGTTTATATACAACCAAGCTCACATATGAAGTAGATTGAAGAGCTAGAGGCTCTTCTCATGCGAGCTCTCAGAGATGCCTTGGTTTCCATGCCCACACCCAGAAGGTCATTTTGTAGGAGTGTGACGAGGATGAAGTGGACATGTGTGTGACGAGGATGAAGTGGACATGTGTCAAGTGGTCACATGATCGCAAGGGCTATTTCTGGCCCATACAATCATGTGACAAGGTGACATGTGGTGTTCCTGTGAGGTGGTGGTCTGGTTTAGTTTAGTTGCCCAGGTGGATATGCGAGCCAACCAAATAGCACCAAGTGGCAAAGGTCAAATGTGGCCTCCAACTAGATGGTGAGGTGGCAAGGAGGTGATTTGTTGGACCAATCTGAATGTGCCATGTGGCACATGTGGGACCCGCCCATTTTTAAAATCTATATGCAGAGGATTTTAAAAAAATTCATAAAGTTCAAACTATGTCAAAAATTTGAAATTTAAATGTGACAATTGCTTGGGAGCTAAAATTTGAAAATGATGCCGAGGACTCAATTTTTGTCCGAAATCTAAAGTGTTATATACCGTTGGAATCGGGAGAAGCTTAAGAATCCATTTTTTGGATTAGTTTGTTGAAAGAAGAATTTCAGGGAAAGCAGTAACAAGAAACAACAACTCAGATCAAATTTGGTTAAATAAGTGAGAGGATCAAATCATATTTTTGGTTTGGAGAGAATCATTTCAGTTGAAGAGAGGATTGTAGTTCAAAGGCAATTGTAGAGGAAGGGGATATTTTGGGAAATTGACAGGTGTCTGTTGTTGGAAACTGGCTTTCCCCTTTCCTCCTATATCTTGTATTTTCTCTCATTTTGTAAAGGATGTTGGAATTAATGCTGCAAAGCAGCTCCCAGACTTGGATTTTTGTTTCCTGTGTTTCTTTGTTTTAGAAGTGTACAGTTCCAGATGATTTTAATAAAAATAAAGGAATCTTGATTCAGTTTATGTTTGATGTCTTTATGTTCATAATTTGAATTCTTGTGTATTGATTTGTAAGGCATGTCGGTATACCAGTTACAAGGTACTTGCGGGTTTGAATTCGAGTTTCTTTCAAGGAGGGAGTAAGTCTCGGTTTCAAGTTCTAAGAATTCTAGATTTGTATACGAATTTGATGTCCAGGAACTGGAGTGAAAAGAATGGTTTGTAAGGAATCCCATTTGGGTTTTTGTGTTGGAGTTATGGTTTTCTAGGAATGTATGTTTGTATGACTTTGTTGCCCAATGAACAAGGCATTGATCCTGGTTTGCTTTGTAGTTTTCATCATCAGATCTTTAAATCATTTCGATCTTTAATTTCATGTTTTAGAAGCATTCATGTTTATGTCTTGTGTTCCCTGAATACAAGTATTGTTAGTGATTCTTTGAAGAAATGAATCCATGGGTTAACCTGCCCGAGTTCAAAGCTTGAAGAGAAGGAGTTTATCCTTATTGTCACATTTGCCATTTTCCTAGTTCTTAGCGGATCATACAAGTGGGACCCTGTATAAGTCTGGTTGAGTTGAACTCCCATGTTTTATAAGTCTGAGAACTATCCACTGATTTTCACATTTGCATAAAGGGTCTTAGCTAGTAAGTTATATGTATGCGAATCTTATCATGTTTTAGGTGCACCCGCCTGAGTGTGTGGAACTCGAAGCAGAAGGAGGATCAAATCCTCATTAATTAGTCTTTTCTTGCCCCTTAGTTTGCATGAACAATTAGATTTATGTTACTAGACACAGATCCCCGGGTCTGGTTTTCATATTTCTCTTTTAGAGTTGAGGGATACAAGAAAAATCACTAACAACTTCTACATAATTGCTCATTAATTTGAGGCTTCATAATCCATGATTATGAACTTTCATTCTTTGGAGAATTTGCTAGCTAATGCTTAGATTGATAGTTGTTTTCCATGCTTTCAAGCTTTTATTAAGTAGAAAACACTTCAATTTGGGTCATAATGGAAGGAATTAAGATTTCATGCTTTATTGTAGTTGCATACATGTACTCTTGAATCTCTCATTTTAGTGTAGATCGTCACTATTTAGGGGTTAAATCTATGAGTAAGCTAACCCTTATTTCATACTCACACTAATTAGAGAGAAACAGGATGCTTTTTCTTCTTAGCTTTCTCAATTAGATCTTTATTTTCAATTAGATCCCTTAATCACTTCTAGCATCAAATTTTCCTATTTCATCATCTCTTTTGATATAGCATTTACTACCAAATATTCTGAAATATTTCATAGAAGGAGTATGATTAAACCATAATTCATAAGGATTCTTACTTGTACCTTCTCTAATCTAAATTTTGTTCAAAGTATAAATAGAAGCACCAACAACTTCTCTCCAATGAATATGTGACACATTTTCTTCAAGAAACATAGTTCTAGCAACATCTAAAATTGTTATGTTTCTTCACTCTGCAATCCAATTTTGTGTTGGAGTCCTAGGAGATGTTTTTCTATATATTTCATGCTCTTAATAGTAGTTATTAAACATATCTGAAGTAATTTCTCCACCTTTTTCTGATCTCAAACATTTTATCTTTAAACTAGATTCATTCTCAACTTTTTCTTTAAAAATCTTAAACTTTTCAAAAGCCTCAAACTTTTCTCTATGAAATACAACCCACATCATCCTAGAAAAATCATTAAAAAAGTATAAAAGACCTCTCACCATAATAAAATATTGTTCTTGTAGGTCCACACGGATCTATATGCATGAGATCTAACTTTTCTTTAACTGAGTAAGATTTTCTTTGAAAACTACTTTTAGTTTGTTTCCCTATTGCACATTCTCTACACATGGTGTTAGATGGTTTTACAATCTTTGGTAGGTCTCTAACAACATTTTTCATACTTTCCTTCACAATATTATCAAAATTTACATGAAAAAATCTTTTGTGCCATAACCAACTATCATCAATCTTCACAATAAAACAAGAAGCCTTAGATGTGTTCAACTCAAATACATTACCTCTTGATTTAGTACAAGTTGCAATCAAATCTCCAAAATTTCTTCTGATAAAACATCTCCTATTAATGATCTTCAGTTGATAAACATTGTCTACAAGCTGTCAAATACTCAACAAATTATGATTAAGTCTATCAATGAATAGTACATCATCATTATTAGTCTTACCATCCAGACAAATCGATCGTACTCCAATGATAAGCTCAAGAACATTATAACAAAATCTAACTACACCACCATCATACTTTGTTAGCTTCACAAACGTATTTTTATCACCAGTCATATGATGTGAACAACCACTATCTATGATCAATTCTAATTTCTTCTCAAAATGTGAAACTAGGGATTTTTCTTCATGAATAGGTTCATCATCTTAAATAGAAATAAATTCAATCTCATCATAGTTTGTTTCATCATCATCAAAAACACCTTCACTAGCATAGTAACATTCTTTATCCTTTGAGTAATTAGGTTTGTGAAACTTAGGTTTGTGCTTAGGAACCCTTGTAGGACATCTAGATGAAAAATGATCTATCTTATTACATGAAAAACATTTGGGGGTTAACTTTCCTTCAAACTTACATTTACCTCTCTTTTCTCTTCTTGTGATCAGGGCCAAAATCTCATCTAACTTCTTTTCTTCTTCTTGTTTGTGCCTCCAAAATTTCTAATGTCAATAACAACCTCTGTAACCCTCTGTACATATGCTCTATAATTTTCATCATCTGTCATTCTCAAAGTCTCCATCTTTGTCTTTCAATTCTACAACTTTGCCTGTTTAGTAAATTTGTCTCCATATTGTGCTTCCAATCTTGACTAAATTTTGTGTGTTGGATCCAAGTCCTTAACCTCAGTAAATTTACCTTCAGAGAGAACACTAATTAATGCTTCCCTTACAACCATATTACAAGAGAACATCTTCTTCTCCTGATGAGTAGCACTGTCCAATTCATCTTCAGGATTGATCTACTCTTGTTTCTTTGTTATCATCCAATAGTCAATACCCAAACAAAAAAGATGTGTTCTCATCTTGTTCTTCCAACTATAAAAATTATTAGGATAAAACTTTAGACTTTCCTTCCTATAGAATTTCATCTCCAAGATCACCTCAAGCTGTTAAGCTTTCTGTCCGAGGACCAAAAGCTCTGATACCAATTGTTAGGAATAATAGTCCACCAACACAACTAAGAGAGGGGGGGGGTGAATAAGTTGTGAGACAAAATATTAAAATTTATTCTTTATAAACCAATACATTTAATTATAAAAAAAAATAAAAAAATGCAACACTATAACATAATATTTTTTTGTTGAGGAAACCTTGTTAAAGGTAAAACCCCAACGGGAATTAGCACCCACAAATGATGTACTAAAAGTATAGTATCCCCACTAAAAGATTTAGCCCTGTTAGGAGCTTATTAATGCATATAGTACATAATACCTATTAAAGGAAAGATCCCGTTAGGAGTCAAGAGAAATATGGTAGGCTCACTTAACAGGCACACTTCCTAAAGAAGATTAAATCCACCTTCAAGACTCACTATTTGAAATACAATTGTATAGAAGATATACAATCCAATGAACTGTCTACTAGCAACTATCTTTGCTTGATTAGTTCCAATGAATCTCCCTAATCACAAACTCTTCTCTACATCCAAAAAACTTCACAAATAAAATCTTGCAGCTTACATACATACACCACACTTTATTCTCCAAAAAAAATCTTCTTTATACCCTATTACAATAATCAATTAGGTCAGACAATTAAGACTTCCTCAATGAAAAAATAATTAAATAAACCCTTTCTAAGATACACATAATACCTTACACAAGTATACAATAGTTACAATACATAAAATACATTTGAGGATCCGAAATCCATGCTCTCCATCTTCACAACATGTTACACATCTCTAGTTAGCTCCAAATAGGTATTTGCAAGACCACACACTTAAGATTATGTCACCAAAAACAAAACAAGTACATAACCACAAATAATATTCTCCAATATGTCTTCTATCATTCCTTAAGCTCATAGGTTACAAATCATGCTCGCATAAGAGTTATCTTAGAAATACATAGACTAACTCTATCACTGTCGACTGTCACATTATAGTAACCAGTCTTCACTAAAACAACTATAACTCACTCCATCTACAATATTAAGCTAGGTGACCTTAGACACAAGGTCACAACTCATCCATGCACATATAACTATCTTCGTATGCTCTGAAACAACCGTATAGTAGTCATACACTTCTATTAGTTATCACTGTTAACTAGTTTTTCTACCTTGATCTGAAACATATGTTGACAAAAATGACAAAAAATGAGAGTTTACACACATTACATAACCAATCCCAACATGAGGTGCCTTTAGAAGCCTCAAAAATAGATCTCCATTTTGAAAACCTTTTAGATAGTTGATCTACTCCTTCTAAACCAAACTTTGATTCTTGTAACAAGACTATATTTGGTTGCACTTGATCAAGACAACACTTGATCATACACATTTTGTTAGGGGAATTGCAGCCCATAACATTCCATGAAAGTAGCCTCATTACTATTGAGAAAAGGAATAGCCCTTTCCCGATCTCACTTGTTTAGCTTGGTCTATTGCACTACTAGCCAATTCGAACTTCATCCTATTAGTCCTAGCTCCTATTTTCTTCTTCTCCCCTATTTTTGATTTAGATATCCCAGATTGCATTTGACTCACCTTTCATTTCTTTATAATATCCAACTAATCTTGCATACCAAAAATATCAATGTCTCCCTCCTCATGCTAAGTTTCATAATCTGAGTCTGAAACTAAGTTGTTCCCTCCACTATCTTGGGCTTCCTATAATAGATCATCCAAATTACTAATCAAGGATATTTGCTTGTAATATAAAAGAGCATAATCCATTTATACTTTACTAATCATATTTAATTGACCATCATCCTCAAACCAACGGGTTTCTTTTTCATTATCTGGCTTTACGCTTCTATCTCCTTCCTGTTTATCCATATCTTCTGCGATATATCATTTTGAAGGTTTCAAGTCTAGGATAAACAAAGGGATAATATCTATAGTGTTATTTGAAGTCTTGTTCTCTAATTCATCTATTAGATGACCCAAAACTAATCTTTCTTCATCTGTGAGTTTTTCCACCACTATTTTATTGTCACAAAATTGAGCATTCTGCACCTCTGGGATCTAAAAAAATGATGATGGGGTTTCTTTAAGAACCTAGGTTGACAGAAATTCCATTGTGATCACAACATCTACACTATTGTCCACACAAAAGGAGCTACCAATCCATCTGCACACCATCTCAAACCTATCCTCAGTGATCTTTTTAAAAACCCTTCTATTAACAATCATATCATATTCATACTGTAAAAAAATTTCATCATCTTTTTTCCATAATTTTGTTAAAATGTGAACAACATGGAGAGGTTTATCTATTTCCAATGCCTTTCCTTTTAAAGACACCATCCTTATAAGCCCTTATGTTTCAACATTATCCCCTACATCCACTACAATCCTTTTCCTCCACTCACCTTTCTCTGAACAAAGGATTATAAAGCCATGCACCTTATTACATTCCTGAACCTTGACAAGTATCTGCAACACCATTGAATGATCATTCTCATCCACTACTTCATCTGAAGAGATAAAAGCTCACAAATAATCCCTGATTTATTTTAGAGTTTCTTCCTCTCTATATTCAAAGGGAAGGTTATGCATCTTGAACCATATTTCTCTCTTTAACTTTTCCCTGTAGAGGATCAAATCTTGGACTCCATTCACAAATATAAACTCCCTTTCCATC
Organism: Chamaecyparis obtusa; assembly: GCA_027943335.1. Taxonomy (NCBI): domain Eukaryota; kingdom Viridiplantae; phylum Streptophyta; class Pinopsida; order Cupressales; family Cupressaceae; genus Chamaecyparis; species Chamaecyparis obtusa. The sequence goes on from BSBK01000615.1 coordinate 2,009,971, forward strand.
AATCAAATATGCACCAGTTCCTAGAATCCAAAACCTATCATCCTTAGACTGGCAGATCACTATATAAAATTATTCACCATAGTTTTTAGGGTAAACCCACTTCCCTAGTTCCTATCACACCAATCCTTATTCTTACTTATAGATGGCCATTTTCCCATCCATTTAAAGAAAAGAGCTTTATATTTAAGAAAACAAAATTATTCTTTCCATTACATATTATTAACAAGAATTGAAGAATATTTCACATAAAAACATTATCGCTTCCCTTTGTACCCTTTTCAGCTCCAACATGCAAAGTTTTGGGTCTCCAAAATTTCCTCTCAATCTGATCAGAGTGAAAGTACTTCTTTGTTGAGAAAAAAATCATTATGAAGCTTTGGATATCTCTTCCTATTCTCCCCTAACATTCCAAACCTATCTTCTCTTTTTTTCCAGCCATTAGAAACTTGGCCCTTGATCTTGTGCCTTGGCCCTATAGGGTTTATAGAGGTGTTGAAACTTCTCTTAAACCTTCTATTAAAAGGCCACCAATTTCTAGTTTTTTCTCCCAAATACATTAACCGTTTGTTGGCCTGAACCATGAAAGTGTCCAACCCCTTCATGAAAAAACCTTCAAGATCCCTGAAGGTTCTGAAACCTTCCTGAATCAAATCATTGTAGAGGAGCCATGGGTGTGGGGGTTTTGGTCATTATGATGAGTTTAAAATTTTAGTATTCTCATCACTAGAATGCTACGTTATATTAAAGACACTCTTAATATGGGTTTATTTTATGATACCAATGTTGATTTTTCCTTAAAAGGATTTACTAATTCCGATCTAGATGGAGATCTGAATGATGGGAAATCTACTTGTGGTTATTGTTTCTTTGTTGGTTTAGGTGCAATTTCTTAGAAAAGTAAAAAAGAACATTATATTTCTCTATGTTCCACCGAATATGAATATAAAGGATGTACTATTGGATATTTCTAATGCATTGGAGAGATTGTTGGATACATTTAATATTTTTAATCACTATGTTGAGTGATGTTGGAATTACTGTTGTTGTCATTCATGTTTTGTCACTAATGTTGACATATGTTTCGATGAAGAGAACAAGTTGGTTATTACAGTGTACATATATTGTATGGATGAATTAGAACATGTGAAGTCAGTTATGTATATAGAAAGGTGTTGTGATCTTATATCAAAGATTTCATGATTTAATATTTCATATTGGATGAGTTATAGAAATTTTGGTGAAGACTGGTTACTAGACAGTGACAGTGGAAGTTGACAGAGTAAGTCTTTGAATTTTGGGTATATCTTATAGGCAATGATGATTCAGTGTATGTGAGCTTAAGGGATGACAAATAATGTACTGAAGAATGTTTTCTAATCTCTGCAAAGTATGGAAAGTGGGATGATGTTAGTTGTGGCATGTGTTATGGAGATGACCTATTTGGAAGCTGACTTGAGAGTTGTAGCGTGTATCATGAATGGCGAGCATGAATTATGGATGTTGGTCCTTGATTATTGAATTGTAATTATTGTATACCTATTTTAGATACCTTGTGTATCCTAGAAATGAGTTATGTAATTATTTGTATATTAGGAAATGCTAATTGGCTGACCTGATCATTTATTTTTTAATAGGGTATATATGTAAGATCTTTTCTTTTGAAAAGATATGGTAGAATAGATGTGATGTAAAAGAGGATTGTGGAAGCTATGAGCTTGAGTTTTCTAGATGTAGAGAAGAGGATAACTTATATACTTCATTGGAATTGATCAAAAAAGGATAGTTTCTATCAGACAGTTCAAAGATTGTGTATTTCTAAATATACACTTGTGTTGCAAACAATGAGTTCTGAAGGTGGACATAACCTTCTTTGGGTAGTGAGCCTAGGTAGTGATCCTACCTTATTTTTCTTGACTCCTAACAAGGTATTTCCTCTAACAAGGACTATGTATTGTAATATTTTAATCAGCTCCTCACAGGGCTAGATCTTCTAGCAAGGATACTATACTCCCAGTACATCATTAGTGGGTGTTAATTCCCACCGGGGTTTTACCTTTAACAGGGTTTCTTTGACAATAAATATTATGTTATTGTGTTGGCATTCATTGTGTTCATTTGATTTGATATTACTATTATTCAAAGTTTAAAGTTTAATAATCTATCATACAACCGATTCACCCCCTCCTCTCAGTTGTATTGGTGGACTGTTATTCCTAACAATTGGTATGAGAGCTACTCGTCTGTAGAGAGAAATCTTAACAACTTGAGGTGATCTTGGAGATGAAATTTTATAGGAAGGATAGTCCAAAATTTGATCTTGAAAACTTTGACTGTTGGAAGAAAAAGATGTGAAATCATTTTCTATGTTTGGGCATTAACTACTGGATGATTAAAAAGAATCAGGTGGCTATAAAGGCTGAGGATGAATTAGAAAAAAGCTACTGATGATTAAAAGGAGATATTTTCATATAACATGGTTGCAAGGGAAGCACTGATCAATGCACTCTTTGAAGGAGAATTTACTAAAGTTAAAGGTCTGGATTTGATACACAATATTTAGACAAGATTAGAAGCATTGTATGAAGGAGACAAGTTTACCAAGCAAGCAAAGTTACAAAACTTGGAAGACAAGGATGTAGAAGCTACAAATGAAGGATGATGAAAACATTAGGGCCTATGTACAAAGAGTTATAGAGGTTGTGATTGGAATAAAAAATTATGGAGGCACTTATGAAGAGGCAGAAGTCATTGCAAAGATCCTTAGATCATTGACACTAATCTACAAGACCAAAGTTCAAGCTATAGAAGAAATTATACCTTTGACTCCAAACTTTAGCAGAGAAATGTTGATTGAAAATGTAACTACCTTTGAAGTTGTAGAAATGGGAGATTTTGTACCTAAGGTTGAAACAACATTTAAAGCATCTACACACAGGACGATAATGTCTGCACTTCTGAGCACTAGCAGTGAGAACATAAAATAAGATCTTGGTGAATATACGGATGAATGGGAATAGATACAAGAAGATGAAAGAAAGCTAGATGAAATTTTTGCATTGATTGCTAGAAGAGAAAAGAGATAAGGGTAAATTTGAAAAAGAATTACCTTTTGTAATACCCTCTCCTATGGTGATACTTGGACTTTCTAATTTGGACATTCTATTATGAAGGTTAGAACTATATGTTTACATTTATGTTTTATGGATGATGATATGTTTATCAAATGATTGATATGCTCATTTATGGTTATCATTTATATGTTTATGAAATTAGAAAACCATCTATCTTTATATGTTTTATGGAGCTAACCCAAGGATTTGAATCTAACCATTATCATGATGTTTTATGTTTCATGGATATGTGTCTGATATGTTTTCATGGCTCTGGACGAAATCGTAGTTACTCACTTAGTTGAGGTCCACATGATGCATTGATCCTAGTCATCTATTTGCATATATTTGATTTGTATGTATCTCTATATGTATACATGTATCTCTTCTTGGTGATGTAAGATTGTAGGTACCAGGTATCATCTCCACCTAGCTTCACAGTTCTAAGTGATCCCTCAAAATCCTTGATTGTTGTTGTTGTTACAGAGACATCACCAGGTTCTACAAGAAGGAACTCTACCTCTAATCCTTTTATCCTTAGGTGGGGAGTTCTTGATTCAGTCCCTTGTGTGGGTGATGTATTTATGTGTCCTCTCAGTTTGTTGGTTTTGTGGATCTTGTAGATGGTTTCTTGTCTTTTGCATTCTTTAAGAATGAGGTTTTGAGTATGGTAGCTCTAATTGTCTTCATGGTATGTTTAATTTTCATTAGTAGATTATTGATGTGAATTATTGATCATATGAGGGTATGATTTAGTAAGTTATCTTTATTAGTAGTCACTTATATGTACTAGTGTATCTTGTTAGGAATGAGTTAGTATGTGATCAAATCTTGTGATTTTAATATCAATAATAATAAAGAATTCTATGATATTATTTTATAATATTCATAATAATAAAATGCCTATGGCAATAATAATAATAAATGTTTTAATAATAGTGGTATATTTCACCTTTTATATCACTATTGTATTTTGTAAAGAATATGGATCAGTGTATGAATAAATAATATGTTTTATAATAATAATATTATGTTTACAATAATATTTATAATAATAATAATATATGTACACGTAGGCATATGGGTGCACACATATGCATATGCATACATATATTTATATAATTATTGGTGAGTAAGTAATTATTGCATTATATTAATAAGAAATTAAATAAGTTAATGGTATGATAAATGTGTTGGAAGAAATAATTACTATTGCCTTCCTTAAATAAAGGAAACATAAATTAGATTATTGTAATATGTTAATATAGGTATATCCCTTTGGGAAATGCTTTTGGTAGACTACCATAGTAAGTAAGTTAGTAAAAGTATTCCTAAAATCTTTATTATCTATTATTTTCATCCTTAAATTAAGGAGACATAGATTTAAAACATTATTAAATAATATTTGTTAATCCCTTCATGGGAATGGTTCTGCAAACCATATTATTAACAAATAACTAATATAGTTGGGATGGTTGCATCGGTTGGATTACCTATGCAACCACCTCCTCCAATCTATATACAAGAGAGATTTCTTGTGTGTGAGGGAGTTGGGAGGAAGATGGATCTCTGAGAAAAGTAGAACGGATAGTTTGTTTTAGAGGTGTGTTGGCATAGGAGTTTGGATTCAAGAAGGGACATTATTTTGTTGAGAATATTGCTTGTAGGAAAGCCATAGTTGTGAAGAGAGAATTTATTATTCTCTGAGATTGTCATTTGGTTTTCTCCTGAAAGAGGCTAGCATCAGTTTTCTTGTAGAAAGAGTCTGAAGAGGTGATTGGATTGGGCTAAGAGCACTTGGATCCTCCTCTTTGAAATAGTTTCTCTTCGCAGGCCTCCAGGTAGGATCTATCCTGGAGATGATCCTTTTTTTGGTTAAATGTTTTCAATGCTATTGTATTATGGTTGTTTTTCTATATGGTTTTTGTTTAAGAGATGAACTATACTATTGTATTGTGTAGAGAAGGATTTTTGTGTTGTTACTGTTATAGATATTAGAAGCTTTTGCAAATTATTGCTATGTATTTTTTTACCTTCTATCTTTCATTAGTGAGTGTTCTTAGATGCCCTAGGATCCTTGTGACATCTTCCCATATGTCTCAGGGGTCTGTAGGATCACCCAAGCCTTTGGAAATGGTGTTTTCCCTTTCTTTGAAATAGGTTAGTTTTAAACCACCTTTCATTGTTCAAATCTAGAGTAGGTTTATATGGCTGGAATTCATAGTTGGAGAGCCATTTTTGTATGGAAACTAGGAAATCTCAAATGGGTCATGCCCAGATTAGGAAACCATAGTCCCCATAATACCTAGTTTTACCTGCAAGTTGGAGTTGACAGCCGTATTTTGTAGTTTCTGGCAGTTAGTGTAAACTGAGCTGCTAGTGTTAACTAAGCAGTCAGTGTAAATTGAGTTGCTAGTGTTAACCGATCAATCAGTGTAAACCAAGCTGCTAGTGTTAATCGGTCAATCAGTGTAAATTGAGCTGCTAGTGTTAATCGAGCAGTCAGTGTAAACTGATCTACTAGTGTTAACCGAGCAGCCAGTGTAAACCGAGCTGCTAGTGTTAACTAAGCAGTGAGTATAAACTGAGAAGGTAGTGCCAACCGAGCAGACAGTGTAAACTGAGTAGGTAGTGTCAACTGAGCAAGATAGGATTTATACAAGTATAACATTTAAGTATAAGAAAACTTGTATAAAGAAATTAGGTACCCTTCAAGATGATTGAGATATGTTTCAGCTTCATAGGAGTTAAGATGCAACTTCTAGATTTTGAGATTTCAATTTAAATCAGACGTAGCCAAATTTTAGGCACGTGAGATTTTATGAAGTATTGTGTTTTGGCATATGGAATTTTGTGTAAAATTTATATATGTTCATTTATTGTTTGATGGAGGTTGTATGGTGCATTTAGATGCTTTTATAGGGTTAGGATGTGTGTAGGAAGCAGGGTTAGGGTTTAGGATTGTCTCGAGGATCAAGACTATCCTAGGTCTCCCTAACCACTCCTAATTTTCCTAAACATCCCTAAACTCCCCTATTCTTTCCTTTTCTTTGATGTAAGTGTTTATGATGTGTTTTATTTCATGTATGATGTATTTTTGATGTGTGGGTTAAGGTTAGAAAACCTAATAACACTAAGTGAGTGGCTCTCAGTGCGGGGTCGGGACCCTAAGTGGCTAGTACCAAGATAACCAACTAAAGAGTTATTTTAACAAGTGATAATTTAATTAAAACTTATGGGAATGGGTTCAAACACTAAAAAGATTAATGTATGCCTCACCCATGCCATTAGTGCTAGTAAAGGCTATGGATGAGAGTGGGAGAAGATGCCTATGTGTAGGTATGATTGAATGGCGCTTGTCTGTACGAAAGGCATTCAGTTCTGCATGTGCCTACTTGGGGGTTGGGGCCCAGAGTGGCTAGTACCAAGACAATCCAAGGGGTGATGGCTATGTGATGACACTCACTTAGGTTGTTGCTTAGAGTTTCTAGCAAGCCTTAGAACCTTTGGGAAAATATTTATACTTTGATCTTCTTTTCATTTGCTATTTGGGAAAGGTTACCCAACCCTAGGTATGGCCTAGCTATCCCTTCTTTGTGGACCTTGGTGTTTATCTCCTAGCACAGGGGAGTGGGCCTTTTGGTATCCACATGGTTGGGTGGTAAATATTTTTATCGAGGTATCTTTTTTAGATGCAGTGCTTAAGGATTCGTGCTTGCTTATGTTCCAGTTTTTGAAGAATGAAGACTTTTATTTGTCTTTCATGATGTAAAATTATTATTACCTCCCAAGAGGAGATGAATGTAGTGTAATCATTGATGTATTTCAAAATGATGTATTTGGAATGGGTAGACTTAGGAAAAAGGAAAAGGGAAAGCACAAACTTTATGTATACGATGTATGATGACAAGAAAGGGATTTTGTAAGATTTCAATTAAAGTAGTATGTTTCTCATTATTGATGAATAAAGGAAAAGCTAGTAAAATAAATGTAATATTTTCAATGCATGAAATGTTTAGATTATTCTATTACATGGTATTAATGCTTTAAATGTTATATTGTTCATAAGGGATACTTAGGAAGATAGATGTATTTAAATGGAAAATTGAAATGAAATTACTTTATATTTCTTTATAAAGAATCTACAAATGTGGTGATGTAGTTTGCTTAAGATATAAATCAAGTTTTTAGTACACTAAATGGACTTAAATGAATTGTGCATTAAGTAAGAAGGGAACCTTGGAGGAATCTAATTTTTACTTTTTTTTGTTATGTAATTCTTTTAAAAGTTTCAAAATTTTTCATAAATCATTACTTAGGTTTTCTTTTACTAGAGGATTATGCTCTTTTCCCCTTGAGGGAAAACCAGAAACTCAAATGTTAGCTTGCTATTTGGCATCAAATTGGAGTAATTGAAGTCTTACTATGCATGATGTGTTTGGAATTTGTGGTATAAGCTAGGAGATTATGCTCTTCTCCTTCATGGAGAACCAAAAATCTAGAGCTTACTATCACTTGTTCATTTTCTTTATTGTACACCTTTAGAGGGCCTGCCAATTAAGGAAAAAATCTCTCAGGAATGACCCAAGTGGGGACAAGTCTTATGCCAAATCTTCCACCCCACTATAAAATTTGATGCTTCCTTGAGGCTAAAGCCTTGGAAGACATGATTTATCTTTTCTTGGGAGATTGATGATCAATCCCAATGACTAACTTGGATTTCATGTAGAGTGGAGCCACTTTAATCTCTCTTCTTGAGACTACACACTTTCAGGTTCCTATAGGGTTAACAACCCCAATCTTTCTTGTTGGACTATGGGAGATAATTGTGAATGAATGCCTTCATTAAAAGATCTATGTTAGATGTGACCCAGATCACCCCTGAAAGGTTTTTATCACTTATACGAGGCAAATAGTAATTGCCCCAAGAAATTCACCATATTGAGCCCCCATTGACATTAACACTTGGCAAATATGGCCTCCAATATCCATTGCGTGTTATTGGATTGCGATATTCTGAGGAGTCTTTGGGTGTGTTCCTAAGTCAATGAACAAGTGGTTTCAATCTCTACCTAGTATAAGGAAGGTTAGGTATGTTTGATCTAAAAATGATTGCTTGGTGTGTCTTAAATACAAAATCAGTTAATTTCCCCCAAATGAACAAGAACACAACATTTTCAAGCATTTACAAACACCTAACACTCACTGGAATCTGATAGACATGGCACATGAGAAAAACTAAATTTACAAATTCCTGGTCATCATAAGATCACATCTAGTATTCAAGAGTCGCACCCCACATCCTAGATCACATCTGTTCAAACTTGGATCACATTTGGTAGTCACACCATTTCCTAAGTCACATCCGGTGCACATTCCATTTCTTAAGTCACATACTATATATTTTGGTTCACATCCAAGGTTCCAATTTGTTCACCAGTCACTATTGAGGATCACATCTAGGATAAAGAGCATTTTCATACATCCCAAAAACAAAATTTTCACATTTCCAGATACCCATTTGGCCAATTAGTAGGTTCCTGTTGCTAAAACACAGTCATCTGATACCCATAAAGAGTCATTTTTGAGAATGTCTTGTCATCTTGCATGGTCCAAAATGCATTGTCTAATTTTGGAGTCAGTTTACCCAATCAGTTACAAACAAGTTCTTAGCTCATAAATAGGGCACTTTGACACCTTTGATGCTGAAACTTTCACTTTCAAACCCACTTGCACTTTGGTTCCCAACTCATAAGCAAGGCATTCTAACCCCATTTGATGTTGGATCCATAAATAAATTTCAAACTCACTCTTGTATCCTTGGATTCACAATCAGACATTGCGAACTATCAGACCCACTCTTAAACACAAGACACTCATTGGTTCCTCAATCCAGATTTCATGGTTGTTACCAGGAATAAAACTTACAATTTTGAAACAAACCCATTCTCGAAAAGACAACCCATATTCACATTGGAAATGGGAGAGACTTCAAGACTCAATCCCTTGTATGGTGCTACACCTAGCACTACTTATATAGAAACACCTGAACAAATAAACATGAGTGATCAAGGTGAATACCGATGGGATGAAAGATTCCATGCACAAAATGAAGAAGTAGAAAGTGAGACAAAAACAAAAAGACCAATATGATGATGATGAGGATGATATTGATGATGATGCAAACCCTACTGAACAAGAATACAATAGAGCTTTAAGCAGCAAACAATTTCACAAAATTCTTGAAAGAGCCTTGGAAGAAAACAAAGAAAAGTACTTCTTAGAACTTGCTTCCTGAGGTGTGAAATTACCTAAGGACTATGATGTGGAGAAACTCAAACAAAAGGTAGGTATTAGTCCCATGTCAATTTTGAATAGACCATTCCTTCTCATGAAAGCAGAAATTCAAGAACTCAAGGAATCAAAGGACAAACAAAAACAACAATATTATTTGGAGCACATATGTCCTTTCCCTTTTGACAAGGGACTCACAATGGTTCCATTTCCTAAAAGTGTTACAATACCAAAGTATGACAAATACATGGGAGATTCTAACCCTCAAGATCATGTGAGGGAGTTTTGTACAACTAGTATGGAGTTCATGCATGAACAAACATACCTCATGAGGCTATTCCCATGAAGCCTAGGTGGACAATCTATAGAGTGGTTTTCCAAATTACCTATTGGAATCAAAAAATTTGATGAATTAGTGAAAAAATTCATACAACACTACTCTTACAACATCCAAAACACAGTCACAATGTTGGTTTTATGCAATACCAAACAGAAGACAAAAGAATCATTCTTGAGTTTCCTACAAAGATGGAGAAAAATATTTGCATGATATGCTAGAGAAATACCTGAAAATGAAAAAATGGATATCTTCATTAACAACTTGGTTCCAGAAATGAATTTCCCAATTCAATTACAAGGACCACCTAGCTTTGAAAAAATGATCAATAATGCTCTCAAGATAGAGGAAGTTCTAATCAAGAAAGGTGACATTGCCATTAACAAGGAACATAAAGATAGGTCCTATCCCACTAAGGACAATTACAAATATGAAAACAAGAACAAACATGTGGTTAATGATGGAGTGGTTGATACTCCTAATCTAAAACCCAAACTAGATGTTTTCAATCTAACAACAAGTCTTCAAATGAACAAGAGTCTAAATCCTACTATGACTCCAGCAACAAACAATGCTTCCAACAAACCTCAGAGAGAACCTTGGGCACCTCAGCCTAAGAGAGCATTTACACCATTGGGAAACACCTTGGAAGTGGTTTTAAAATCACTTTTGGAAAGAAAAATCATTACAATTCCTAATCCCGACAAGCCTTGGGATCTAGAAGACAAACCCAAGTGGTGGAATGATAATGAATATTGTGATTACCATCATAATAAAGGATACACCACTAATAATTTCTTGAAATTGAGACATGTTATTAAAGATCTTATTGAACAAGGTAAAGTCAAGGTAGATGGACACCACATGAACAATGATCACAAAGCATTTCAAACTCCACTACCTAACTATGAAAAAGGAGAAGATTCTAAAAGCAATAAGATTAATTACACATACACTGATGGTGACAATGTAATCAACATGATGGAACCATGTGAATATTCCATCAACATGATAACTCTCAAAGGAGTGGAAATAAATCTGAATCTTCAAATGCCATAACATGAAGCCAAGAAAAGCTTACTCTTAAAGGAGTCTCAGCATCTAACACACTACCTATTACCTCTTCCACCAATGAACTAGAAACAAACATGACTGAATCAGATATCAAGTACCTCAGTCATAAAGTCAAAAGAAAAAAAGAAATGGTTGGATGGTGAAAACAACATTGTGGCGGTATCTGAACCTAAAAATTGTAAAAATAAAGATGTATCTAAGGGCAAAAACCTCTTCGAGGTGCCCGAGGATGAGGTACTTGGTAGTCTGCCTAGCTATTTTCAAGAAAGATCTTCGGTTCTGATTGAACCTATGCAGCCCATCAACTTAGGGACAAAAGAGTCTCCTAAGATCATCCACGTAGCTCAGTCCCTCTCAGTAGAGGAGAAAGAACAATTTTCCACATTCTTTCAAGAAAAAAAGATCAACTTTGCATGGACATATTTTGACATGCCTGGTTTGGATATTGAGCTTATCATGCACCATCTCTCCATTGCTCCAGGGGTGAAACCTGTCAAGCAAAAGATTAGAAAGATGCATCTCCACATGGCATTACTAGTTAAGGCTGAACTTGAGAAGCTTCTGAAAGCCAACTTCATTAGAGCTATTGACTATGCTGAGTGGATTTCTAACATTGTCCCTATTTCCAAACATGACAAGTCCATTCATGTATGCATTGATTTTAGGGACTTGAATAAAGCATGCTGTAAGGATGATTTTCCACTTCCAAACATTGACATGATAGTGGACATGACGAAGGGCTATGAAATGTACTCCCTTATGGATGACTTCTCTAGATATAATCAGATCAGAATTGCCCCTCAAGACCAAGAGAAGAAAACATTCACCTGTGCATGGGGTACCTTTTTTTGGAATGTCATGCCCTTCAGTCTTAAGAATGCTGGTGCAACCTATCAAAGGGCTATGACCACTATATTTAATGATATGATGCATAAGAACATGGAAGACTATGTTGATGATACACTTGCTAAATCTCCACAAAGGTGCACTCATCTATCCAATTTGAGTTTGATATTGGACCGAATGGAATGATTCCAACTCAGATTAAATCCTAAAAATGTGCTTTTGGTGTCACTTCTAGGAATTGCTAGGGTACATCATATCAAAAAAAGGGATCAAGGTAGACCTAGAAAAGGTGCAAGCTATCATGGAGATGCCACCTCCTCGCAACATCAAACAATTAAGGGGTCTCCAGGGCCATCTTCAATCTATCAGGAGGTTCATTTCTCAGTTAGCTAACAGAGCTCAACCCTTTAATAAGAATTTGCATAAAGGCACTACTTGCATATGGAATGAGGAGTGTCAAAAGAACCTGGACTAGATCAAAGATTACCTAGCATGACCTCCTATTCTTATGCCACCTATCCAAGGGAAACCTTTGATACTATACATTTCTACTATGACAAATTCCTTAGGAGCTCTCCTTGCACAACAAGATGATGTGGGCAAAGAATGAGCTATCTACTACATCAGTCATACTCTGGTTGCTTATGAACTCAATTACACTAGCATTGAAAAGGATTGTCTAGTAGTGGTGTTTGCATCTCAAAAAATCAAACATTACATGCTTGCACATACTATGTAGTTGGTCACCAAAATTGATCCTTTAAAGTATCTTCTAAGTAAAGTTGCGCTTACTAGATGACTTGCTGAATAGATGTTGATTCTCTCAGAATTTGACATTCAGTATGTTGAAAGGAAAGCTATTAAAGGGAAAGAAATTGTGTCTCAATTGGCTTAGTTACCCATGACTGATAACGCTCCTCTTCAGATAGACTTCCCAGATGCTTTAGTCATGCATATCATAGGGTGTGCATGGAAAATGTTCTTTGATGGTTCTTATACACAGAATGGGGTTGGTGCTGGAATCTTATTTGTTACCCCTCATAGATACACCATTCCTAAATCCTATAAGCTTCTATTTCCATGCACCAATAACATAGCTGAATATGAAGCCCTTCTGAATGGTTTTAAGCTTGCTCTTGAATGGAGGATCATTGAGTTGCATATCTTTGGAGATTCTCAGCTTGTCATAAACCAAGTAAATGATGATTACCAAACAAAGTGTTAGCACCTTGAAAAATTTTCATGGCTCTAGCCCTTTTCTTTTGGTCTCTGCAGTTGCTTTTAGGTCTCTGGCATTAACCCTTGGTTCAAATTTTTGAAAAACTAGCTGTTGGTGTGAAAACCCTTTGCATTGTCCTGGCCTTGTTCTATTTTAATGTTACTTTTTTGGGCCACTTAAAAACTTTTTAATGCATGTGCCTTATTGTTTTAATCACCTTGCACCTGACGGGCTTTAATATTTCCTAAGATCCTACACCTTTATTTTTTTTAGTCTGCCACTTTAATATTTCCAAGGTTTCACCCCTTTAAAATATGTGGTTGTCATTGATTTGCAATACTATTTGGTGTTAGAGGTCTCTGACATGCAAATTCAAGACCGTGTGCCATCTATCCTAGCAGGCCCTATCTTCCTTCCCTGTTGACTTGTTAACAAGTGACCAGAATCAATGATTGTCACTATAGCGTTAAGGGAAGATGCATGGGTTTTAACATCACACCTTGATGACAGCCATCCGATCTCCTAAAGGATTAAATTGTGGGTCCATAATGACACATATGCACAAATGGTGGCATCTTATTGGCCCACGTATTAACACATTGGTAGTTGTTAGTGGGACCTAGTTTTCAGATGCGTCAGAGGGTCGTGACAGTGTCAGAAAATCAATGACAGGTGCATGATCTTATGGGATCTATCACAGGCTTAAGATCATGCACCGACCATCGATTCAATCTTTCTTAGAGGGGCTAAGTGTGGTGGGTCCACCACCAAGTAGGTACAATTAGTGATATCTGATTGGTCCACGATGTAGTGACTGGGTAGGTTATTGGTGGGTCCTACTATCCAACATGTTAGAGGGTCTTGATATTATCAGTGAATCAATGAATGGCATAAGTTCTTATCAAATGTGTCAGAAGCTTGAGATTATGCGGCAGCTGTTGATCTCATCTGGTGTGAGAGGGTTGTCAGGGCAGGGTAAGATTCCTCATCCGATGGTGGGTGTGTAATCTGATGGAATCTTGGAGGTCTATGTGAAGATGAGACAACTGTTGATCTTCTTGTGTGGGCCCATTAAATTGCCTTAGTCTTTTGGTAGTCCTGATAAATTGTTTGGTGGTTCTGACAATTTTCAATGCTTTTCGCTCATTCGTGAAATGAAATGGTGATATTCTAAAATGGCTGGCGATTTAGCAAGTGTGTATTCATGTGATTGCTAAACTACTTGGCAGATAGATAAAGTTCTTCATGAACTAGTGAAAACCTTCAGTCGCCAGCTCGCTAGATGTAGCTAGGATGAGTTAAATTCCTTTGGTCGCCAGTTCGCAGGGTTAAATAGTGGGTTAAGATTTCATTTCATGAATAGGAATTGCCTTGTCACGTGTTCACTAGGAGTAAACCCTGGGTATCTAGTTGAGTTAAGGATGTAAAGCCCATGAAATAAAGAGATCTAATGGTTGCGATATAAAGTTGGCCTAGATTTAAATTACAACCGCCGATTTGCTGCTGGCGCCATGGAATTGACCATTTGATTTCAAATTTGAATTTGCAAAGGGTTTCCTGCAACTAGAAGGACTAAAATTGAATGCTTTCACAGTTGGATTTGATTTTTTTGGTGGCACTTGCTATTGTGGTGTGGTCCAGGGTGTTCCATGATCATTTGTAGGGGTTTGTACTATATTTTCTATGCTTGAGGTGTGTTTGCAGGTGGCCGAACAGGTTAACAATTTGGCATTTCCATGATTTGTAGTACTTTCTCAGAGATCTATCATAAGTGCAAATATTTCTCAAGCATGGCCGACTGGTTTTCATCCCCTGCATTTAAATTTTTGATCATTTCAGTTGATTTGGTGGGTGAAGCCCTAACCCTAGTCATCTGTAGCTTGTTGCAACCTATTTTGGGTTCCCAAGATGACTAGGGGGTATATATTGTAGCCTTTTTGATTTTGTAAGGGTTGTTGTTGATGGTATTATACTAAGCAAGGAGAGCTTGGATTTTGGGTCTATTTCTTCAGCATTTTGTTGTTTGATAATGTATCGATTCTAAAAATTAATGAGAACACACTTGAATTCCTATCTCAGATATTTGATTGTCTTCTTTTTTTGATTGTGGATTCATATATTTTAAGGTCACAAAGTGGATTAGCATATGGTAAACAAAGAGTATTGTGAGATTAGCTTGGAGTTCCTAACAAAGTTAGGATTAAAGCCTTTAGGGTGATTTCAGTGAGTTCATCATTAGATTGGAATTTGATGATCATGTTTGGGAGTGAGGGGAGTAATAGGAAAAGCACTTACTCTGAGTTCATGTGTATTTGAGTTAAGGTTTTAGGTTGATATATGTTATGTAATGACTCTTTTCCCTAGGATGAGGCACTGGTCTTTTCTTTGGAGGTAGTCCATCATCATCAATCACACACACAAATTAAATGATCAAATCTTTAAGTCAATTAGTAAAGGATATAGTTGTATATTGTTTTTTTTGAGACTCCTTTAGAGAAGTGAGTCAAGGGTACACCCGCCTGAGCATTAAGGCTCAAAGTGTGGGAGGATCTAATTGTTGATCCTTGTTAATTGACCCTCTTCCTTGTAGACTTTAGAGTGGTGATAGAGTCAAAGTTATATTAAATTATCCATCAAAGTATAAATCTACAAGTTGAAGATCAAAGGGAACTACCAAAAAAATGGTGACTTTGTTGGGGAGAGTCTAGAAGATAAAGGTTGTGAAATGCACTCTTGTTTTCTTGTTATATTTGGTTAAGATTTCCCACTTAGTGGGTGGTGACTCAAAAGGTTAGAACCAGTGCTATAAGCTATAAATCATGGACAAGAGGAGGAATACTAGGTCCTTTGTCAAAAAGAATCCGGAGGTCACTTTGGAGCAATTGCCTAGATAGGAGAAGAAGAGTTGGATCAGAAGGAATGGTGAGTCTACTAGTGCTCCCATGAGAGAACAAAGAAATACTAGAGGTAGAGCACCACATGTTTCCTCAAGTGAGGAAGGTTCACAAGATAGAGTTTCTAGATCAGATGGTGGTCACTCTATAGATAGATTTTATGATACCCGAGAGGCTATATTTCAGGACAAGGGTCCATTGCTTGCAGGTCAAGATGAACAAGCTAGAGAGATGGGTCTTGAGATTGATTTAGATCTTGATGAAGATAATTTTAGGAGGGAGCCCATGAGACCAAGGCAAGTCCACTTCCCATATCAAAATCTTACTAATATGGATGCATCATTAGGTTTTGATGACATTATGGTAGACTCGGATGATTTAAATGCACTAAGGTTGCAGTTGGCAGAGCAAGATGCCATACATAAGAGGTTACAAGAGGAGAGAGAAGCTAAAAAGGTGAATGCTCTAATAAAAAGACAGTCTCTACTTAGAAAGATTAATGAAATGAAGGAGTGAAACAAGATGCTTGCTTCTACTCCTAAGACTTTGCAACATGATGTTTTTGGTGATCTTGAGGCTTTGAGGAATGAGTAGGAGCACTTACTACAAGATCATGAATTTGATCAGGAGGGCCCTGTGGTTAGATAGGTTCAAAGTTACACTTCCCTCCCTAAAGATAAAGATGGGCATGAGATCACTAGGCCTACTATTTCTGCTAGTGAGAAAGGAAAGCAAAAGATGGTGGGACATCAAACAAGCAGATCATTGACAATTCCAGGGGTCCCACCACCCAATTTAAATAAGGACACAGAGATAGAAAGAAGAAGAAAATAAGATGAGGACCTTGCAAGAGAATTAGAAAAGGCTAAAATTGAAGCTTCCATTGCAGAAAAGAGAAGAAAGATCCAGTTCTTGAAGGCTTCATTAGCTAATACTCTTGGTCCATCTACTACTGAACTAGGTATGCCATCTATGACTACTACTATTCCACTTAGTAATGCTACTACTAGTTCAATTCCTTCTTCATTTGCTAGGATAGGTGCTGATCCTAGACATCATTCAAATGCACAAGTAGATGGAAATGTAAATGTAAATGTTGATCCTAGGGTTAACACTAGTTCAAGTTTTCAAAGAAGACCTATGCAATTAGAAGGCTATAGGAAAATTAGTTTTGGTGGAATTCCTGGTTACCCGAATGCTTTTCCAAATGATATAAGAGATAAGGTACCTAAATTTTCTGGTAATAATGCTATTAGTTGTGAGGAGCATCTTAGGCTATTTTTTGATATGCTTAATGATTATGAGGTAGAGCATGAGGATGTAGTCATGAAATTGTTTGTTCAATCTCTAATGGAGGATGCTAGAGATTGGTTTAAGAGACTTCCTGATAAATGTATTGATACTTGGGATTCCTTTGAGAGATGTTTTAAAGAATAGTATGGTGATAGGCCTAATGCTAGTTTCATGTTGAATGAATTGAATACCATAAGGAAAAATCAGAATGAGTCTACAGCTGAGTTCAACATGAGATTTCAGAAGGGTATCCATAAGTTGTTCCAAGTTATGCGGTTAGATGACAATGTCTTTCTAACTACATACTTCAATGCATTTGATGGAAATATGGGATACTTGTTGAGGGAAAAAGAATGAAGAACTCTTAGAGATGCTTTTAGGATTGCTGTCAATATTGAGAACAATATGAAAATATCAAGGAAGTTGGGTGGGAAGAGAGATGATCCAAAGTTGTTTGGGGACCAGAAATACAAAAAGGAAAATGATAGGAATGTTGGAACTAGGAGGAAAGAAGAAGATAAATTGGATAAGGTGCTCAATGAATTGAAGGATTTGAAGGCACTTGCAAATAGGAACATCAGTGCTCCTACCAATGAAAGGCCTCAGTTCAACAACAATTTCAATAAGTAGAACAAATTGCAGAACTACCCCTACAACACCCAATGGAAGGATGGCAAGCCTATTGTCCCTGTTGCAAGAGGTAACAATGATAGAGGTGTCCCTGATCCTCTAAAAAAAGCTTCAATAAATGTCATGGAGGATATACCTTGGTGTGTTGCATGCCAGTCCCCTCATTCTGCAGAGCATTGTGTGGTTGCACATTCTATGGCTGCAAATCAAGATTGTGGCAATGAGGAGATAGATCAGGAAGAAGATCAAGATGATGTTGGATACAACATGGCTACTTCATATCTAGGATATGAGGATGATTCTGATTTTGATGAATAAGTAGATGTAAATGTGAAGAGACATAATCGAGCCCTTTTTCATCAAGAGGTTTTTTTTGATGGTGAAGACATTGATAAACAGACATGTAACATGAACTCTTCTTCTGAGCTAGTAAATTTAAGAAGACCTTCTAGAGAAGAGATGGATAGGATTACTACAAAAATGATTGCTCAAGTGCAAACTAGAGGCATGGTGGCAAGAAATACAAATGAGAAAGCTACATGAATGTTTATAAAGAGTACCAACTCTAGAGAGCCTAATGAGAACAAATCAAAAGGTGATCACATGGTGAAATTCAAGAATGTAAAAGGTAAGAATTGTGAGCCTAAGGGAGTTGGAGTTGAAAGAATTTCTAATGAGATTGAGAAGCCAGTTAACACAATGGCTAAGATTGAAAAAATGAGGATGGCCGATACACCTAATATATCAGATAAGGAAAAGGATACTAAGGTAGTGCAGATTGAGATTCCTTCTTCTGCTCCTATTGATATGTTAGTTGTATTGTCCCAAATTATAGTTAAGGTTCCATTGTAAGAATTGTTGAGGATCCCTGAACACAAAGATAGAGCTATTGCATGGGTAGATAATGTTCATAATAATGATGTTTCATGCAATGGATCTCAGGATAAAGCTTTGAAAGGTGTTGTTGCTCAGGGAATTGTATCTCAAATTCCTCCTATA
This sequence comes from Chamaecyparis obtusa, assembly GCA_027943335.1. NCBI lineage: Eukaryota > Viridiplantae > Streptophyta > Pinopsida > Cupressales > Cupressaceae > Chamaecyparis > Chamaecyparis obtusa. Next base: position 2,028,667 of record BSBK01000615.1, read on the forward strand.
TATTTGGATAGTTCTGTCAATGCCAGCCTTGAAAACATTGATCCATTCTTTTTAAGTGTTCTTGTGAATGGAATGAAACTAAGAAATTGTATGATTGATAGTGGTTCCTCTAATACTATCATGCCTTTCAAAATCATGGAAAAATTGGGCCTTAAAGTTGATACAGTTCAAGGTAGATGTTGTGCAATGGATCAAAGGGAGGTACCAATTATTGGGACTATTAATGCAATGCCATATAGGCTAGCAGCATATCTAGAGAAAGAGTTAACGATGAGTGTTTTGGTGGTCGACATCCCTCCTCATTATGGGATGCTGCTATCTAGAAGGTGGATTGCTGCCATTGGTGGAAGTTTATTGTGTGATCTATCCTATGCCACTTTCAAGATTGATGACCAGTTTGTCAAGATTGATCGAGAGCCAAGAGTATGCCACATGATTGAGAGGAATATTGACAATGAGACTACATGTTTTGTGGATACTGATATTAATGCTTTTAGGGTAGAGATCCCTATATTTGAAAAGGAACCTATTTTGTCACCTATCTCTATTGAGGTAAGTGTTAATTCTATGAAGGGTGATTTGTGGGTAATGTACTTTGATGGTGCAAATTGCAAAGATGGAGCAGGAGCAGGTATCTTACTTATTTCTCCTAATGGAAACACCTACAAATTTTCTTTCACATGAAATTCTTTTGTACCAACAATATAGTAGAATATGAGGCATTGTTGTTAGGACTGAGGTTGGCACAAAAACATGGTATTAAATGCTTAAGTGTTGTTGGTGATTCTAAGTTGGTGGTGTCCCAAGTCAGGTCAGTGTATGCTTCAAAGAACAAAAGGTTAAAACAATATAGGAATGCAGTTTGGGATTTGATTGAACATTTTGATGCCTTCAATATTGAGTGGAAGGATAGGAGTAACAATAAGATGGCTGATTTGTTAGCCAATATAGAAATCAATCCCAATGACATTACATTTGCTGGTATCTCTAAAGTTGAAATTCAGGCTAGGCCTAGTATACTAGACAATATTTAAAATTGGCAGGTTTTTGATGATGATAATGATATCTTGAAGTTTATGAGTTGTGAAGATCAGTATCATGGTCAAGAATTTGATTGTTCAGCCTTGGTTGAGTCAGTAGAAGTAAGGGAGGTTGTCTTTGGCAATGAGGTCATTCAGCTTAGAACTAACAAGGTGCCCAAGGGGCTTGTTCTTTTGGAGACTATCTTTGACAACCAGGATATAGTTCAAAAGAATATCAAAAGAGAAGATCATGCTGATCTAGAGGAGATAAATCTTGGAACACATGAAGCACCTAAGAAAGTATACATCGGTAGAGATATATCTCAAAAGGTAAAGAAATCTTTGATTGAATTGTTAAGAAAATTTAGGCATGTTTTTGCATGGTCATATGATGACCTAAAGGTTTATAGAGAAGACTTGTTTCAGCATATTATTCTATTGAAAGAAAATGCTAAACCTTTTCAGAAAAAAAAAAGGCCTATAAATCCTACTTTGGCAGCCAAGATGCAAGAAGAGTTAATGAAGCTGAGAGATGCTGGAATTATCAAGCCTATAAGGCATTCTTCTTGGGTGTCAAACCTTGTTCCCATGAGAAAGAAAAATGGTGACATTAGGCTTTGGGTGGACTTGAGGAATTTGAACATCAGCTCATTAAAGGATAACTATTGTCTACCCAATATGGAAGCTATGTTGCAGAGAGTAACTGGATCAGAATTGATGTCTATGATGGATGGTTTCTCTAGTTACAATTAGGTAATTGTAAAAGAATCAGAACAATTCAAGATAGCTTTCACTACACCTTGGGGGACATATGTTTATGTGAGAATGCCTTTTGGTCTCACAAATGCTGGTGCTACTTTTCAGAGGGAAATGGATGTTTCCTTTTCAGATTTTATTAATGATTTCCTTGTTATTTATCAAGATGATTTAACTACCTATTCCAAGAAGGAAGAAGAGCACTATATTCATTTAGAGAAAATATTTTTAAGGGCTTTGGAATATGGCATTTCATTAAACCCAAGGAAATGTGCTTTTGGTGTCACTGAGGGTAAGATGCTTGGCCACTTAGTTGGGAAGCAAGGAGTGAGAATTGACCTTGAGAGGGTAGCAGCTATTGATAAAATTCAAAGGCCAAAAAATGTTAAAGGAATTCAGTCCTTCTTTGGTCAGGTCAATTTCTTAAGGAGGTTTGTGACAAACTTTGCAGAGGTTACTAGACCTATTTCTAAGATGTTGAAGAAGGGATCTACAATCAATTAGGAGGGTGAGCATGATGAGGCTTTCAAAAATATCAAGCAAGCTATCAAAGATGTGCTAGTGCTTAAGGCACCTAATTATAATGTCCCAATGCACATCTTTTCCTTTGTATCTTTTCACACTATTGCTATAGTTTTGTTACAAAAGAATAAGGATGGTTTTGAGCAGCCTATTGCATTTTTTAGTAAATCTTTGTAGGCTACTGAATTGAAGTATGACATAAATCAGAAACAAGCATATGCACTTGTGAAGGCAATCAAGACTTTTAGGTGTTACTTGATGGGGGCAGTTGTGATTGCTTTTGTGCCAAGTGCAGTTGTGAAGGATATTTTCTCATAGCAAGAGGTGTCTGGGAGAAGATGTAGATGGATCAATAGGATCCAAGAATTCAATGTTGTTGTCTAGATTACCAAGTTGGTTAGAGGATAGGGATTGGCAAAACTGATGGCTCAATCCAGTCTTGATGCAAATCAGGTAAATCATTCTAAAATTGATTATACATGTGATATGGATGATTGTGTTTGGTATCAATATATTATCTACTACTTGAGAAATATGAGATGTCTAGTAGACATGAATGATAATCAGAAGAGGACATTAAAATTATAGGCCATCGGGTATGTAATTGTGAAATGTAAATTGTTTAGAAAGAATTTAGATTGCATACTTTTGAAATGTGTAGATGAAAATCAGGCTGAAGTATTGTTGAAGGAAATGCATGAGGGAGTTTGTGGTGGGCATTACATGGGTAAGACAAATACTCATAAAATCTTGAGAGTAGGATTCTGGTGGCCCATAATCTTCAAGGATGCAGAATAGTTGGTGAGGAGGTGTGATGCTTGTCAAAGGTTCTCTGGTAAGCTTAAATTTTCAGGCAATGTGCCATTAAAAATAGTAGATGTGAAAGCTCCTTTCCAACAATGGGGGATTGATTTCATAGGGGAGATACCAAACAAGTCAAGTGGAGGACACTCATGGATCTTAGTTGCCATTGATTACTTTACAAAGTGGGTAGAAGCTATACCTACAAGAAATGCAACTAGTAAGGTGGTAACTAATTTTCTATTGAATAACATTGTTACAAGGTTTGGTTGCCCTAAGAGAATAGTAAGTGATAATGCAATGTGCTTCAGGTCTGCTGAATATAAGGACTTTTGCAAAGGTATAGGGATTCAGATTTCTAATTCCTCACCTTATCATCCACAAGGAAATGGACAAGAAGAATCTAATAATAAGAGTTTGATTAAAATCCTAAAGAGGATTCTTGAAAAGAATAAGAGGGCATGGAATTCAAGGCTTCCATTAGCTCTATGGGATGATAGGGTAACTGTGAAGAGGGAAATTGGTTGTGCATCATTTGACCTAGTATATGGAATACATGCAAGGATGCCTCAGAATAATTTATTGGAAATGTACAAGTTTGTTCAGTTATATGATGATGATTTAGATGATGAAATGCAATTGAGAATTGAGGACCTCATTAGGTTGGATGAGACTAGAAGAGAGTCAGTTGCAAGAAATGCCAAATTGTAGTTGCAGGTTAAGAATTTGTATGATAAGAAGACTATTGATAGAAAGTTTGAACCTGGTGATTTGGTGTTAATTTGGAATGCTAGATTGGAGGATAAAGGAAAACATGGTAAGTTTTATCCCATCTAGCTAGGGCCATATCTAATTCATGAGAAATGGAGCCAAGATTCATACATTGTAAAAGAATTAAATGGTGATGTTTAGGAACTGCTAGGTCATGGAAAATTCTTGAAGAAATACTTCTTTTGAGGTATTCTATTTTCCATGAACAATAGTTAGGTCTGTACATTTTGTAAATTCTATAAATAGGTTGCTTGCCCCTGCCCTATTTTGTCCTGGTCTGTAGGGTTTTGGTCCTTTGCTCTCTGTTGTCATTCTTTTCCAGTGGGATGGTCTACTTTAAACTAGTGATTCTAGATCCTTGCTATGCCTACAGGAGGCATACATCCCCAGACAGAGCCACTATTAGCACCTTGAAAAATTTTCATGGCTCTAGCCCTTTTCTTCTGGTCTCTGCAGTTGCTTTTAGGTCTCTGGCATTACCCCTTGGTTCAAATTTTTGAAAAAATAGCCATTGGTGTGAAAACCCTTTGTATTGTCCTAACCCTATTCTATTTTAATGTTACTTTTCCAGGCCACTTAAAAATTTTTTAATGCATGTTCCTTATTGTTTTAATCACCTTGCACCCGACGGGCTTTAATATTTCCTAAGGTCCTACACCTTTATTTTTCCTTAGTCTGCCGCTTTAATATTTCCAAGGTTTCACCCCTTTAAAATATGTGGTTTTCATTGATTCGCAAGATTGTTTGGTGTCAGAGGTCTCTGACATGCGAATTCATGACCATGTGCCATCTATCCTGGTGGGCCCTATCTTCCTTCCCTGTTGACTTGTTAACGAGTGAGCAGAATCAATGATTGTCACTATACCATTGAGGGAAGATGCATGGGTTTTAACATCACACCTTGATGACAGTCATCTGATCTCCTAAAGGATTAAACTATGGGTCCATAATGACAAGTATGTACAAATGGCAGCATCTTATTGGCCCATGTATTAACACGTTGGTAGTTGTCAGTGGGACCTAGTTTTCGGATGCGTCAGAGGGTCTTGACAGTGTCAAAAAATTAATGATGGGTGCATGATCTTATGGGATCTATTAGAGGCTTAAGATCATGTGTCGACCATCAATTCAATCTTTCTTAGAGGGGCTAAGTGTAGCGGGTCCACTACCAAGTAGGTACAATTGGTGATATCTGATTGGTCCATGATGTAGTGACTGGGCAAGTTGTTGGTGGGTCCTATTATCCAGCATGTCAGAGGGTCCTAATATTATCAGTGAATCAATGAATGGCGTAAGTTCTTATCAAATGTGTCAGAAGCTTGAGATTATGTGACAGCCATTGATCTCATCTGATGTCAGAGGGTTGTCAGGGCAAGGTAAGATTCCTCATCTGATGGTGGGCATGTAATCTGATGGAATCTTGGAGGTCTATGCAAAGATGAGACAACCGTCGATCTTCTTGTGTGGGCCCATTAAATTGCCTCAATTTTTTGGCAGTCCTGATAAAGTGTTTGGCAGTTTCAATAATTTTCAATGCTTTTTTCTCATTCACAAAATGAAATGGTGATATTCTAAAATGGCTAGCGATTCAGTGAGTGTGTATTCACGTGATCACTAAACTACTTGGCAGATAGATAAAGTTCTTCACGAACTGGTGGAAACCTTCAGTCCCTAGCTTGCCAAATGTAGCTGGGATGAGTTAAATTCCTTTGGTCACCAATTCATGGGGTTAAACAGTGGGTTAAGATTTCATTTTGTGAATAGGAATTGCCTTGTCACGTGTTCGCTAGGAGTAAACCCAGGGTATCTGGTTGAGTTAAGGACTTAAAGCCCACAAAATAAAGAGATCTAACGGTTGCGATATAAAGTTGGCCTAGATTTAAATTATGATCACCAATTTACTACTGGCACCATGGAATTGACCATTTGATTTCAAATTTGAATTTGCAAAGGGTTTCCTATGACCAGAAGGACTAAAATTGAATGCTTTCATGGCCAGATTTGATTTTTTTGGTGGAACTTGCTATTGCGGTGTGGTCTAGGGTGTTCCATGATCATTTGTAGGGGTTTGTACTGTGTTTTTTGTGCTCGAGGTGTGTTTGCAAGTGGCCAAATAGGTTGACAATTTCGCATTTCCATGATTTGCAGTACTTTCTCAGAGATCTATCATAAGTGCAAATCTTTCTCAAGCATGGCCAACTGGTTTTCATCCCCTGCATTTAAATTTTTGACCATTTCAGTTGATCTAGTGGGTGAAGCCCTAACCCTAGTCATATGTAGCTTGTTGCAACCTATTTTGTGTTCCCAAGATGACTAGGGGGTATATATTGTAGCTTTTTTTATTTTGTAAGGGTTGTTGTTGATGGTATTATATTGAGCAAGGAGAGCCTGGATTTTGGGTCTATTTCTTCAGCATTTTGTTGTTTGATAATGTATTGATTTTGAAAATTAATGAGAATACACTTGAATTCTTGTCTCAGATCTTTGATTGTCTTCTTTTTCTAATTGTGGATTCATATATGTTAAGGTCACAAAGTGGATTAGCATATGGTAAACAAAAATTATTGTGAGATTAGCTTGGAGTTCCTAACAAAGTTAGGATTAAAGCCTTTAGGGTGATTTCAGTGAGTTCATCATTAGATTAGAATTTGATGATCATGTTTGGGAGTGAGGGGAGTAATAGGCAAAGCACTTACTCTCAGTTCATGTGTATTTGAGTTAAGGTTTTAGGTTGATATATGTTATTTAATGACTCTTTTCCCTAGGATGAGGCACTGGTCTGTTCTTTGGAGGTAGTCCATCATCATCAATCACACAGACAAATTAAATGATCAAATCTTTAAGTCAGTTAGTAAAGGATATAGTTGTATATTGTTTTTTTTGAGACTCCTTTAGAGAAGTGAGTCAAGGGTACACCCACTTGATAATTAAGGCTCAAAGTGTAGGAGGATCTCATTGTTGATCCTTGTTATTTGACCCTCTTCTTTGTAGACTTTGGAGTGGTGAGAGAGTCAAAGTTATATTAAATTATCCATCAAAGCATAAATCTACAAGTTGAAGATCAAAAGGAACTACCAACACAAAGGATGATAAGTTGATTCCCTACAAGAAGATGGTAGACTCACTAAGGAATTATTTCACATCTATCACATTCCAAAAAATTCCTAGGGCTGAGAACAAGGTTGTTGATGCCATGGCTACTTTGACATCCATTCTACAATTGGAAGAGCATGAATCATGCTTTGAGTTCTTGGTGGAAGAATTGCATTATCTTGCCTACAATTCCCCTGATGACCATGTCATTTACACTATGGTTAGTCATGACTCATCCCGCTATGCCACCATCTTTTCCTATCTTTGAGATCAAGTTATCCCTAGAAATCTAATGCACAATGAGAAGCATCAACTCATTCACAATGCCTCACACTTTACCCTCGTCTCTGGTGACTTGTATAGGAGGGGTGTAGATGGAACTCTCCTTAGGTGTCTAGAAATAGAGGAGTAAAAAAAAGTGCTAGCTGAAGTCCATGATGGCATATGTGGTTCACACTCTAATGGTCTTGCGCTAGCTTGTAAATTTCTTAGGGCTAGTTACTATTGGCCTACTATGCAAACTGATGCTGTTCAATATGCCAAGTCCTGCAAGAAATGTCAACTACATGGGAATCTCATTCATGCTCCTGGATGAGAGCTCATTCCCTCTATTACCTACTAGCCATTTTAGCAATGGGCCTTTGACTTGGTAGGCAAAATTTATCCTAGTTCTTTGAGTGGGAATAAGTTCATCATTACAGCTACTGAATATTTCACTAAATGGGTTGAAGCTGTTCCACTATTTGCAGCTACGGGAAAACATGTTTCCCTATTTATTTTGAATCACATCATTTTCCTCTATGGTATTCCTTCTTCCATAATCATAGATAATGGTGGCTAGTTCAAAAACAAAGACCTGAAGCACTTGTGCAAAAAGTTCAAAATTCAACAACATTGGTCTTTTGTTTACTACCCTCAAGGGAACAGCCAAGCCGAGGCCTCAAACTAAACATTGCTGAAAATTCTCCATAGAACAGTGCACAAATTAGGTAAGGATTTGCATCTATAGATCAATCTTATGCTATGGGCTTATAGAACTTCTATCCACACTCCTACAGGTGCAACACTTTTTTCCTTGGTCTATGGTTCTTAGGCTATCTTACTATTAGAGGTTAAAATACCTTCACTAAGAGTCTCTCTCCATGGTTTGATTACTGATGAAGACCAAAGGGCCATGAGAGTGCATGAGCTCACTACTTTGGAAGAATGCCACAAGGCCACCTTTGATCACATGCACACCTATCATAAGAGAATGTCTACTGCTTACAATAATCATCCTAGAGAGTTCCAAGTGGGTGAACTAGTTCTAAGAGAAAATCCTAAAATTAGCAGCATAGGGAGCAAAAAGGCAAGTTTGAGCCAAATTGGTTAGGACCTTATATCATCATAGCTGCATTTTGGTCTGGGGCCTATCAGCTATCTACACTTGAGGGAGAAGTGCTTACTGAGCCTATCAATGTTCTACATCTGTAGAAGTTCTATGCCTAAGGTTCTTGTGCTCTTTGTACATATTTTATGATCTTGAAAAAATTCCAAAAAAATTCATATATGATGCTGAAAAAATCCTAAAAAGCATATAAAGTCCTAAAAAAATACAAAAAATACAAAAGAAATAAAATGTGCCTTCGTGAAAACCTGGAAATAGGCACCTTGGTAGCAAAAAATAAAAAATATATAAAAAGTTTTGAAAAAATCCAAGTGGTGAAAACCTAGAAATAGGTGCTGCTTGAGACCCTTGCACTTGTCTATCAATCTTGCATGGCACTCATTCGCTCCACTTCTTGCTTTGCCTCTCCTAGGCTAGAATTGACTCTTGTCTTAGTTTAGGTGGCATACATTTTTCTAGCTTATCTTGGGTCTCTTTGTGCATCAAGGTTTCTTGGGCAACTTGGTTCCAATGGTGTTTTTCAATACCACCCCAACTGTGTTTTTCAACACTTCCCTAGCATCGAGTGTTTCTCAACACTTATCAGATATCTTACCTGCCATCTAGAATGATGGAATATTTCTCATTGATAGATGCGATACTCAAAGTTTGACTCTATGACCTACACACACGCACTTAAAAACTTGACTTGTTGAGACTGTTTGACTTTATTTCTTTGTGTGCTATCTATGATGATTTCTTTGCTGAGTGTTCTCTCCCTAATAGTTTTCAATGATGCTAAGCTAGAAGACTTGGGGCACGAGGACATGTTTTATTTATTTTCTACCTATAGGTATATTTTGTTGATCCTAACTATCATGAGCATTCATGCTTGTTCCACTTGACACTAGGATCTACAATGTATTATCCTTGACTTATTTTTCACAAGTGCATGCTTATAGTCATCTTAACTTTCTTGTGTCTAGATGCGAGCATAATCTAGCTATACCAAACTTAGGGAACCTCACTGCACTAGTCATCTTGACCTACATGTATTTGATGCTTAGGTGGGATTCCCACATATCTATTTGATATAGATCATATTCATATACCCATAGTCATACTAGTGTGTATTGTATGATCTTGTGATGCTACCAATAAAGCTCAATGATGATTATTAGAGTCTAAATGGCTTTGTGACCTTGCAAGTAAACCACTTTTCATAGTAGCTTGCATTCTTAGGCTCATGTTAGCTTAGTTTTCCATCTTGCATATGGAGAGAGCTCTCCTTTCATCTTTCACAGGCTTGTCAAATAATTGTGCTCCCCTTTCATTTCTTCTTGATCATTTCTTTCACTTCTTGTCTTTCATATCACATCCTTTTCTATTCTTGTCATCACAAGGGGTTAATCTTATCAAACATCTCATAATTTCACAAAAATTGCACCCCTAGCTAATTTTAACGTCTTAGATCCATTTTCAGGATCAAAATCAAATTTTGAGTTCATCTTGATCGTCAAAATTGCATTTCAAAATTTCCCCTTCTTTTGCATAGTTGGCTGACCATTTGACGCCTGATCCTTCGATCTTCACTGGGGCATCTTCACTTCTTCATCTCCATCTCTCTCACCCTTCTAGTCTTTCACTAACTTCATTCATTTCATCTCTCTGAGGTCTTGTCTGGGGCATATCTTCATGTCTTGATGGTTATTTTGTCATATTTTCATCTTGGATTATGATTTCTAGTGATTTGATCATGTTGCTCTTATTTCTACATTCCCTCTACCTGATTTTGATTTTGATCCTGAGGGAGTAGACACATCATACTCTATCAGCTATTTTCTAGAGCATATGCTTGACCATTCTATTTTCTTTGATCGATCTATCTATCTATTGGTGCTTGACATGTTAGTTCTCATCTTGAGTCCTGATACTATCCATCTCTCTCCTAAGTGTTCAGTACTATCACTACCAGGCTAACCATGTAGGATTTTCTATCTCTCTGCACTTCATACTTTGGATTCAGATCTCTATCTATTGCCTTCTTGTCTGATCTATTCTTTGATGTAATGTGTTCCCAGATTGATCACACATTAGTCAAAGAGGGGCAAATGTAATCACCCAAAAATGGTCACCTAGACTATTAGCCCCTTGCTAGCATTATTTGCTAAATTCATCAATTGCTTATTCTTGATCAAATCCTAATTCTATCATTTATTTGATTATATTCTATGGGCTAACCATTTTATCCTAAGTCTTTATTTAATTAAAAGGAATTCCCTCCCCTTTTATTAAATAAAAATCCCCCACTTTCCTCTTATACTAAGTTGCACAAATAAAGCATTATTCCTATTTTATAAAAATAGAAAAGGCCTTTTTGTCTGACATGAGGCTGAAAAGTCAACACTTCTTTCTCATTGGAAGAGACTTGTGCACATGGATTGATCCCTCTTTCAAACTCCACCCTTAATCAAATCTTTTGCCTCTTAATCTCCATCATCCGTTGATTCTCATTTTCTATAAAAGAAGAGCTCTCTTCTCATTCTAGGATCCCAACTCTTGATGCTAATGTTATGCTATAGGTTTCTTGGAGCTTTTGAAGATCTTATTGCATTCTAGTCTTTATCTTTGCATTGTAGCTTAAATTCTCATAGCATTCTAGCTTAGTTTCCTTTTCATGCTCTAGCTTAACTCACCTAGTTTAATTAGAAAAGGCTTGTAACACTTACATTTCAATAGCTTAGTTTCATTCTTCATTCTAGCATAGTTGCATTGCATTTTCATCAAGATTCTTAAGGATATTGGCATTCTTGCCCTTGTCTTTTTGAATCTCCCATTGCATGGTTTACTAGCAAGGTCAGATGCTTTACTAGCTCTAGCTAAGAGAACTATTAACACCCTTGCACTCCATGCCTAGGGAGCTCTAGGTCACTTTCTCAAGGTTTCCAATCCATGGATTCTCTTGGAAACAATGACTTAAAGAAGTGCACATTTTGAGTGTACAAGTATGAATGGGATGTCCTTTCTGATGCAACCGTGGACATAGAAATAAATGTGATACACAAGTTTTCTCCTAGGGTCTTGATTGAAGAAGGAGAAAGTTCTAATGTTAGATCTCTATAGTTAGATCCACATAACATTAACACGAACTCTAATAATAATGAATCTGAATCTAATAATCCTAAAACTTATCTAGAAGAAAACTTAATAGATGATATCTTGTGAGTTATGAATGGTGATAACAATGTGGTGTTGTCTCTTGAACCTATTGAATCTTTACCCTTGAAATACCTTGACCTGATAGACTGCGAGGAATATACAAACACAAGCTTGCTATCCTTTGACAATGACTATTCCATAGCCTATTATCTTAATGCTTGTGAACCATTCCATTCTTCCACCAATGTAATGAGAAAAATCATGACTGAAGAGGATATCAAGTTTCTTAGTCTTAAAAAGAAAAACAAAAAGAACAAGAGGTCTGATAGTGAAAACCACTTAGTGGGGGTGTCAGACCCTAAAATAGAAAAAGAAAAAGATGTATCTAATGGTGAAAACCTCCTTGAGGCACCAAAGGATGGGATTCTTGATATCCTCCTAGATCATTTCCAAGAAAGGTCCTTAGTTTTGATTGAACCAACACAACCCACTAATTTGGGAACAACAAAAGCTCCTCAACTAGTCCAAATAGCTCAATCATTGACAGAAGATGAGAAAATCCAATTCACCGATTTCTTCAAAGCAAAGAAGATCAACTTCACTTGGTATTACTTAGATATGCCCAGATTGGATATAGATTTGATTATGCACCATTTGTCTATTTCACCAAATGTAAAACCTATCAAGCAAAAACTTAGAAAAATGAATCCACATGTGGCATTGCTAGTGAAAGCAGAACTGGAAAAGCTATTGAAAGTAAGATTCATTAGAGCAATTGATTATGTAGAGTGGATCTCTAATATAGTTCTTATTTCTAAGGAAAACAAATCAATAAGAGTGTGCATAGATTTTAGGGATCTCAACAAGGCTTGTCCAAAAGATGATTTTCCACTCCCAAACATAGACATGATTATGGACTTAACAACAGGTTATGATATGTATTCCCTAATGGATGGATTTTCAAGATATAATCAGATCAAAATTGCTCCTGAAGATCAAGAGAAAACAACATTCACTTGTGCATGGGGAACCTACTATTGGAATGTGATTCCATTTGGTCTAAAAAATGTAGGTGCCACATATCAAAGGGAAATGACCACAATCTTCAATGATATGATGTACAAGAACATGGAAGACTATGTTGATGACACTTTGGTGAAATCAAGAATAAGGACTACACACATAGAGGATCTTAGGAGAATCTTTGATAGAATGGAACAATTCCAATTAAGACTTAATCCTAAGAAGTGTGCATTTGGTGTGTCATCTGGAAAAATCTTAGGATTCATAGTTTCAGCTAAGGGAATTGAGGTGGATCTAGCAAAGGTGAAGGAAATTCTAGAAATGAAACCACCAAAGAACATTAGTCAAATGAGAACCTTACAGGCAAGCTACAATCCATAAGAAGGTTCATATCTTAGTTAGCTAATAAGGCACAACCTTTCACAAAGTTGATGAGGAAATGAACCACATTTACTTGGGATGCGCAGTGTGAGGAGAATTTTACCCAAGTCAAGAATTATCTGATGAATCCTCCAATTCTAATGGCGCCAATTTATGGAAAACCCTTGTTGCTCTACATATCAGCAACAGATACATCACTAGGAGTATTGCTTGCACAAGAGGATGAGGCCAAGAAAGAATGAGCCATATATTATATCAGTAGAACTTTGGTCACATATGAGCTAAACTATTCAATGATTGAGAAGGAATGCTTAGCAGTGGTGTTTGCATCCCAAAAGATGAGGCACTATATGCTATCACATAAGGTGAAACTAATGGCTAAAATTGATCCACTAAAGTACTTATTAAACAAAGCGATGCTAACATGAAGACTTTCTAAGTGGGTCTCGATTCTAAGTGAATTCGACATTGAGTATGTGGACAAGAAAGCCATTAAAGGGCAGGTGATTTCTGATCAACTTGCAGAGATGCCATTAACTGATGATAAGTCATTACTTGTGGAATTTCTAGATGAACCTATCATGCACCTAACAGAACATCCTTGGAAAATGTACTTTGATGGATCCTTCACACAACAAGGATCAAGAGCTAGATGCTTATTTATTACACCACAAGGATATAGGATCCCAAAAGCTTATAAGATGATCTTTCCATGTACCAACAATATGGCATAATATGAAGCTCTTGTGAATGGGCTCAAGCTTGCAATAGAGTGGAAAATCATTGAATTACACATCTATGGGGATTCACAACTTATTATCAACCAAGTAAATGGTGATTATTAGACTAAGGATGAAAAGCTAATGCCCTATAGAAAAATGGTGGAGGACCTAAAAAAGGACTTTGTCTTCATTACCTTTCAGAAAATTCTAAGGTCAAAAAATATGATAGCTGATGCGATGGCTACTTTGGCACCTATGTTACAACTGGAAGAACACCAATTTCACTATGACTTCCTAGTGGAAGAACTCCCTTTCCTAGCTTATGACTCTCTTGAATGCCAAATTGTTTATGCCCTTGAAATGCAAGTGTTATCCAGATATGCCCATATCTACTCCTATCTTAAAGACCAAACAATTCCTGAAGGCTACTCTAGAAACAAAAAGAGATCCCTCCTAAGAGCAGCATCGCATTACGTAATCATTTCTAATGACTTGTTTAGATGTAGTCTAGATGGCATGCTTCTTAGGTGTTTAGAACATGAAGAGTCTAATCATGTATTAAAAGAAGTTCATGAAGGTGTGTGTGGATCACACTCAATTGGTTTTTTGGTAGCCAAGAAACTCCTAAGGGTTGGATATTATTGGCCCACTATAGAGAAAGATGCTATCCAATTTGCAAAAAATTGTAAGAAATGCCAGATTCATGGCAACCTCATACATGCACTAGCTAGAGAGCTGATTCCTTTTATAACACATTGGCCATTTCAGCAATGGGCCTTTGATTTGGTTGGTCAGATCTAGCCCAATTCATCAAGCAGACATAAATATATCATCACCGCAACTGAATATTTCACTAAATGGGTGGAGGCTGTCCCACTATCTAATGCAATAGGAAAACAAGTTTCAATGTTCATCTTGAATTACATCATTTGTCATTATGGCATACCCTCATCGATTGTGACTAACAATGGGGGACAATTCAGGAACAAAGACATAGATGAGCTGTGTCTACAATTTAAAATCACTCAGTGCTGTTCCTCAATCTATTACCCTCAAGGTAACGGATAGGCTGAAGCATCAAACAAAAATATTTTGAAAATATTGCATAGGTCAATAAACAAATTAGGAAGGGACTAGCACTTGCAAATCAATCCAGCATTGTGGGCTTACAGAATAAGCATAAGAACTCCAATTGGTGCAACTCCATTCACACTAGTCTATGGATTAGAAACAGTCTTACCAGTTGAGGTAGAGATTCCATCACTGAGAATATCACTGAAACATCTGGTGACTGATGAGGACTATCAAATCTCTAGACTACAATAACTTGAATTGCTAGATGAGCATAGACAATAGGTGTTTGACCATCTCAAGGCTTACTAGAAAAGGATGTCAAGAGGATACAACAAGAAGGTAAAACCTAGAAGCTTTCAGATAGGAGATCTAGTTCTCAAAGAAAATCCTAAAAACCAACAACATCGAGAACAAAAGGGAAAATTTGAACCCAATTGGTTGGGTCCCTTTGTCATTACAAAAACATTTGGATTAGGAGCCTATCAATTGGCTACACTTGAAGGAGATGTTTTGCTAGATCCAATCAATACCCTACATCTGAAAAGGTTTTATGCTTGACATTCTGGAGGAAGCTCCTGTACAGCGAAAAGAGTCCTGAAAAAAGTTCAAAAACAACAAATATGGATCCTAAAAAAAATAAAAAACATTAGAAAAAGTCTTGAAAAATGACTATCTTGGTGAAAACCTAGCAATAGGCACCTTGATGTATCAACAAAAAAATTCAAAAAGAGAAAAATACAAAAAAAATGGAAAAATACAACAGAACAAAAAAATTGAAAAAGGAAAAAGTGTCTTGGTGAAAACCTGGTAAACAAGTGCCATCATAGTGAAAATGGAATAAAACTATGGCCAAGTGGTGAAAACCTGGTAAACAAGTGCTACTTGTAATCAATGCTCTATCTATCAAGACAATGCTTGCAACATTGGCTTATGTAAATATTAGTTTGTATATATCCTTCAGTCACTTTTGTGACACACCAAATCCTAAAAGAACTATTAGAGAATTGTGCCTTCCTAAGACTAGAATCTGTCCACATTAGGGTCCTAGGTAAACTATTTTTCCTGGGGGGCGTTGCTCAAATTTCATTTGTTGACAGGATGGTACATCCGCAATTGACTATAAACTATGAAAAATGGTGTTTTTAAACACCAATCAGTGAGATCTAAAAATGTATTTCTCAACACAACATCATGATGAAAATAATGCTTCTAAACACTAAAATAGGTGAGACACTTATGGATGAAGAAGTGAATCTTTGATTGATGATAGTTCTTAAAACATGTCTTTGCAAGATTAATCAAGAGTATTTTTAAACAATATAACAACAACTATCTATTTATATTTTGTAAATACAATGAACATGTTAAAGGACAATGAAATTTTTTTATTATCAATTTTTTATCGTTATGTTTCCATGAGTAACTTGATGATGTCTATGGACTAGAGAAACAAATACTGGGGGCATTACATTTTATTTGTCTTCTATTTGTGGTAATAAATCCAATGATCTAAGGTGATCATGGGGAATATGTGTCTACTATAAGAGCCTCCAGCATGATTGGAACGCCATGTATACCTCGACCTATTTCCTATGAAAGCCTTATTGAGGTTGGATCTATTTCCTTGCCTGTTTAAAAACTAACAAAGATAAACTATTTCCTATTAAAGTGCATGGTAAATTAGACTATACCCTAGGATATGAATACAAAATGAAAGGTCATTGCGGGTATACATTTACACATTATGCACTAGAAAATAAATGGTTTATATCAAATAGGAAGTAACTGACAACATTTATAGTTGGGTGCTTTAATGTTTAGGTTGTCTTCCAACATGGTGAAATAAAAGGATGTATTCATATTTTTAGGATTGCTAAATCTATTTGTGAAAATTGTACTACCCTAATGAGGTCCCGCTAATAGAGGCTCTATGATGAAAAATAACCCACTTTGAATAAACAATGACTGTCTTAGGTGTCTTAGCTACATTTCATTGGTTAATTGCATTATGGTTCATTTTAGTTGTATAGCATATTAGTTTGCATTAGGTTCATTTAGATGCATTTCATTGTCTTTAGTTGCATTGAAATTCATTTTAAATTGCATTCATTTTAACTTAGTTGCATTCATTTTAATCTTGAATAAGCATGAAAATGTGGATTCAACTATTTGAAGCAATGATATAAACTAAGATCTATTCAAAGCATTTATGACATAAGCTAAAAATTTAGAGTATTAAGCATTCAATGTTAACCATTTGACATGTATGGCCAAGTACATCATGGAATCATAAACAACTGAATCTAAAATGATAGAGTATAAATCACTGATATTCATTTGCATTCATAAATTCATTTCATATCATAAAGCCATTTGCATTTTGCATCCACATTCATTCATACATAAATAAAGTTGAGATGCCCATACATCACATCGCAATACGTCTCATACATCCATACATTCATAAAAACTTTGAAAATAACAAAAACATGAGTATATATCAGTGAAATATATTATGACATCATTTTATCATCACCTAATCTAATCCTGACCAAGTATGACAATCACGTCAAATATCCCAAGCATAAAATGAACATCAAATATCACATGTGTAGAAATTAAAACCATAAGAGATTAGATATCAGAGATAGCAAATCAGATGAGTCAGATAAGAGCATCTATGATAGAAGTAACAAGAGCATCAATATATAATCAGCAATGTCCATAAACAAAAATATCAAGAATGTCCATCAACAATGTCAGAGTATCAAAGCATGGATAAATAACAATGAGAATGTATTAGTGCAGAGTTTGGAGAGCATGAGAAGTACATCAAACAAAAATGGTATAGATACAAGATATATAATGAGTCCAGAGATACAAAATATGAATATAAAAGAGGTCTACACCTCACTAGCCCCCTCGTCCTCAGCTAGAGGATCAGGAGGGGGTGCATCTAATCTACCCAGTGGTGGTGGTGGCATGGCACCCTCTGACTGCTAAGCAATAATTGAATACAATGGAGCCCTCTGAGTAGCAGGAACCACAACACAATATAAAGTGAAGTAATAGGTAGCCTGTTGTCCCTAATGGGTAGCTATGTGCACATACCTATCACACTCATCTCTCAACTGTGTGAGCTATGCATCCCTATGTGCTCTCAACTAGGCCAGATGAGCATCTCTATCTACTCTTAGTTAAGCTATTTGCATGTCTTGCTCGGCTCAGACCTATGCTAGCTATGAGTCCCTCTCTGATCACTTTATCGTGAGGGTAGCAACTTGTAATCTCAAAGAAAATCTCTCCTACTCACACTATGAAAGCCTATCACCATCACTACCTATGGGGGGATCCTATCATATCTACTACTATTGTGGATCTTGATGTCCCCTTGCAGGTCTTTGCGCATGCTCATCCCTATGTAATAGTGGTCTTGTATCCCTCTGAGGAGGAGTGACCCATACTCTATGCTGCCTATGACTGGCATCCCCTCCAGAGGCCCAATGTCTGCTACCACCCACTACTGCACCACCAACACCCCTATCATCTCCTCCATCATCTCCATCTCCTCCATCACCTCTGCCCTTGTGGGCCCCATCTCCATCCCTACCTCCACCTCTATGGGCTCCATCTTAGCCTCAACCTCTATCCCCTCCTTTAGCAGCTCGGGCTCATCCTCCAACATCATCGTCAGGATCATAATCAAGAGTGTCCTCAATCCAGGGAATGGCATCATTGAGAGCAGTAAATTGAGGATAAGGTTACCTCAAGTAGTGATCATGATAATCATCGGTGACACCGGCATCACGGACAGCTGCCTAATAATCCTAGTTCACATGTTGCATGTGCGTGATCTCATAAATAGCTATCTCATACACTAACCAGGCTCCCCATTGAGCCTCCTCACTCCTGATATGAGCATATAGACAAGTCTCTTGTGACATGCCATGTAGACATCCATACTGACGATAGAATCAAGTGATAAAAAATTGCTCAATCACATAGCAAGTCTGCTTGACAAGGTACCTAGTTTGAAAGAAGAAGGGCATTTGTCTAACATCTCAGGGTAGGCCTTGCAATAATGATAAGGTCACCACTCCACCTCAGTAACATCATCCAACAGATGACACCAGTACTCTAACTTGCCTAGGTGGGGCTGCTAAATGAATCCAAAATATATGTAAATATATGGTAGCTCGACATCATGGTGTCTATCAACAATAGGATGAGTCATAGGGATATGCTCCCATGCAATCTGCAACACAATGCTCCCTATAGTCATGGAGAGGGAGTGCTAGTAGATGATCTCATGAAGCTCATGGTACATGTGAGCATGTATACAACTACCCTAGGCATACCTGCCAGGAGTCTGGATCATCTGGCCTATCACGCGGGACTAGCCACACATAAAACCATGCTGACCCCTATTTGGCATCATGATGCCTCCTATCAAACTAGATAAATATATGGAAAGAGGGGCATAGTTGGTGACCATGTGGTTCCAACTCAGGTAACGGCTAGCAATGGTCTCATCTCCAAAGACTCTCCTAGCATTAGTAATCACCATGCACTCAGATGCCTCATACTCTGTACGGTGTCCCATAACATATACATGTAGGATCCTCCACATGTCCTCAGGTGTCATCATCATCTCACCAGTTAGTAAATGGAAGGTGTTGTGCTCTGAGTGCCACCTCTTCGCCAAAGCTGTGAGAAGCCTGCGATTTACTTGAATGTGAGGTAAATCACCCAGACTCCAAAGACCGCATTGCCTAACGATCTGTTGATCCTCCTCACTCAACTGATCATGCAGAGCCAAGACCTGGGCTGGCCTTGGGGATCTGAATGAGACAACTAGAAAATCAGCCTACACAATAGAAAATAGGGGCACTATGCCAGTGTTAGACGAAGGAAATTGGCCAAAAAATTGCTTAAAAGTTTTAAAAAAATCAAGTGTACTTGGCTCAGAAATCAAAAGAAACCAGATGAGATTCAGAATCCTGGATGTGGATCAGGAAATCTAGGATGCAACCCTAAAACTAGATACGACTCTAGAAATCCTAGATGTGGATCATGAAATCTAGGATGCGATCTGGTATACCGGATGCGGGCCTATTTTAAAAATGGACTTAAAATGCTAAAGAAAATTCAAATTTTTTTGGACGTGACCCTCTAGTGTGCGATCCCTGAAATCCTAGATGTGATTCAAAATTTGGGAGGTGACATGGGATGGATTGGATGCAATCCCATATACAGGATGCAAATTAAGATTAAATTGCCTACAAAATGCATAAAAATGCGTAAAAATTAAATTTTTCAAATTGACAAGATTCGTTATTGAATACTCACAGGTGCTGCATAATGCCTCAGGCAGTTGTGTCATTTGGCCATCTCAAATCTATGCTTCTCCACTAGGAACACCATAGTTTCTCAGAGCTCAAGGAATTCTCAAAGGGTAAAAGTGAAAATGAATAATTAAAAGTCACGTTTTGACCTATTTAAGCCTCTCAGGGGTCCCAGAACCCTAAGGGACATTTATCTATAAGACTTCATAGAGGCTTACTATCAAGACCAAAATTGAAATAGGTGATTTAGATCATCCCAATGTAGTAAAAACAAAGTTACACAACAAAGTCAACATCCAGAAGGCAAAAAGTCAAAATGGTCAAATTACGGTCAAACAGGGGCAAATGGTGCATAAATGATGCAGTGAGCAAGGAAAATCAGATTTATATGATAGGATATCATTTTAACACAAGTCAAACTTGGTCAAACAGTGCTTCTGGGGCACTTAAATCGATCTAAATGGCTTGAAAACTCTTTCCAATCGATCTATACTTGATCTGAGACTAATTCAATCACTGTAAATCTTTCTAAATGCTTGAAACTATGAAGTTAATTTGAATTTGTTCCAATTTTGGTCTTGAGGGGGCATAATCATACCAAACCTAATGCTTTGAATCAAATTATTCAACACCAGGGGCACGATAATTCTCTTCAATCAAACTGAGACTGTTAATTTAAACTAAAAATTCTTTTCAAAAATCTCATATCGACCTTCATTCAATCAAGCTCAGAGTCAGTATTGTCAATTCCTGTCCAATCAAGTTTAAAATTGATAGTTTTCAAATCAAGCAGAATTTCGTTCAATCAAGCTCGAGATTCTTTTATCGGTCTTCATTCAATCGAGCTTAGAATCGGTAATGTCAATATGTGTTCAATCAAGTTCAGAATTGACGGCTTTTAAATAAACTAGGATTTCATTCAATCAAGCTCAAAATTCTCAAATTCAGAGTAGTTCTTGCTGCTCTATAAAGCTCCTGAATTACACTTTGAATCAGATTTTCTTTGAATCCCTGTGCTGTTTGCAAAGCAATTCAAAGAGGGGCAAATGTAATCACCTAAAACTAGGCTAATAAAACCTAAGGCCCTGCCCTTAATTTGGTATATAACCTTAATTATGTTAATTTGATCTTTTGATTATTAGCATAAATCCCCTAAAAATTCAATAAACCCCATCAAATCCTAAATCAAGCATTCATTACTAAGGTTCAAGCAAAAATCAAGGTTATTAACTCTAGGCCTATTTAATTAATTCAATCCCACCAAAATGCAAAGGCTAGAGTTATTAATTAAAACAAATGCATAAATACCTCCTAAATCAAAAAAACATAACAAACACACTTTATGATTAGGAGGCTTGCACATGGATCAAGGATCAAGCCAAGATGTATCTCAACCACTCCTCACAGATGCATCTCAACCGTTGGATCCCTTCAATATCCCATAAAATAGAATTTTCAAAGGCTTCTACCTTCTTCTAATATTTTAATGCTTCTACATGCTTCTATCTTGGCTTCCTAATGCTTACACTTCTACATACTTTCTCATGAATTTGAGGCTTCATAATCCATGATTATGAACTCTCATGCTTTGGAGAATTTGCTAGCTAATGCTTAGATTGATAGTTGTTTTCCATGATTTCAAGCTTTTATTAAGTAGAAAACACTTCAATTTGGGTCATAATGGAAGGAATTAAGATTTAATGCTTTATTGTAGTTGCATACATGTACTCTTGAATCTCTCATTTTAGTGTAGATCGTCACTATTTAGGGGTTAAATCTAAGAGTAAACTAACCCTTATTTCATACTCACACTAATTAGAGAGCAATAGGATACTTTTTCTTGTTAGCTTTCTCAATTAGATCTTTATTTTCAACTAACAAGTGATGTTATTATCCTATTAAACTCTTGTATTATAGGTCACAAACTCACACACATAGTAAGATATACCCAAAACTCAGAGACTTACTCTATCAACTTCCATTGTCACTATTTGGTAACCAGTCTTCACCAAATCTTCTGTAACTCAGCCAATATGCAATATTACATCATGCGATCTTAGATATAAGATCACAACACCTTCCTATACACACAACTGACTTTGCACATTCTGAATCATCCGTACAGTATCTATACACTGTAATAACTAGCCTATTCTCTTCAAAGAAACATATGTTGATATTAGTGAAAAAACATGAATGACAACAATAGTAATTCCAACATCAGTCAACGTAGTCATTACACATATTAAATGTATCCAAAAATCTCCCTAATGCATTAGCAATATCCAACAGACTAAGCTATATAGTCTTGCTTCTTACTTAGCCATGAAACCAATCTTTTTTGAAGGAAAAATGCACCTCCACTAGTACTTTTTTTGTCATCCACATTTCCTACCCAATCAACATCAGTATAAGAATGAAACACAAAATCATCATATTTTTCATACCATAATCCATACTCAAGTGTCAAGTATTTGGATATCCTTTTCATAGTAGCAAGGTGAGTCTCATTAGCATTTTCTTGATATCTCATCACAATTCCAACAACATTAGCTATGTCAGGCCTAGTATGGGTTAGACATTGTAGGCCTTCGATCATTGATCTATACTTTATCTGAAAAACACTTGCACTTTCATTAGTATTAGTAAGTTTATAACCAGTAACTATGGGTGTTCCAATAGGTTTACAATCTTCCATTCCAAATTTCTTTAACATATCTTTAAGATACTTTGTCAGAGAAATGAAAATTCCATCTTTATTCTGATTAATTTGTAAGCCAAGAAAAAATTTCATTTCAACTATCATTGACATCTCAAATTCATTTTCTATTTCGTTAGAGAACTTCTTACTCATCTCATCATTGCCTCCAAAAACAATGTCATCCACAAAAACTTCAACTATTAGAATTCTTTCTTTACTAGTTCTTAAATATAAATTACAATCAACATTACCTTTTCTGAAAGCAAGACTTAGTAGATACTTATCCAATCTCACATACCATGCTCTAGATGCTTGTTTCAGTCCATACAATGCATTCTTTAGTTTACATACCATATCCTCATTCTCTATCAAAGGAAATCCATTAGGTTGCTCAATGTAATTTTCTTCCTCAAGATCACCATTCATAAATGCATATTTAATATCCATTTGATATACTTTAAGGTCTTTATGTGCAACAAAAGAAAGAAATAGTCTTACTACCTCCAACCTAGCAACATGAGAAAATGTTTCTTCAAAGTCTATGCCTTCTTGTTGAGAGTAGCCTTTACAAAAAAGTCTTGCTTTATTTCTTACAATTGTCCCTTCTTCATTCATCTTATTTCTGAAAACCCATTTAGTTCCTATCACATTCTTGTCTTTAGGTCTAGGAACCAATTCCAAAGTATTGTTTTTCTTTACCTGATCCAATTCTTCTTGCATTGTTTTGGTCCAAGATTCATTAGTAGTTTTAGGTTCAACTTGAGATATCAAACAAATTTCATTCCTTAATCTAGACCTCGTCAATATTCTTTATTAGCATCACCAATGATTTGATTTTCAAGTTGGTTCTTCTTTACATACCTTGGTGTCTTTTGAATATCATTAGAGTCATTCAAACATATTTTCATCTCATGATCAACTTCAAAAGGTCCTTCTTGATTTGTAATAACTTTTCTATTATCTGAATTCTGACTGTAATCATAAACTTTCCCGAATCTAAAAGTTCTCATCAATTCTCACATTAGCACTTTCAATCATCTTTCTCAAACTTAGATTAAAACATTTTAAAGCCTTTCTCTTAGTATAATAACCATGAAATGTCCCTTAATCACTTCTAGCATCAAATTTTCCTATTTCATCATCTCTTTTGATATAGCATTTACTACCAAATATTCTTAAATATTTCATAGTAGGAGTATGATTAAACCATAATTCATAAGGATTATTACTTGTACCTTCTCTGATCTAAATTTTGTTCAAAGTATAAACAAAAGCACCAACAAATTCTCTCCAATGAATATGTGACACATTTTCTTTGAGAAACATAGTTCTAGAAACATCTAAAATTGTTATGTTTCTTCACTCTGCAATCCAATTTTGTGTTGGAGTCCTAGGAGATGATGTTTGTCTATATATGGCATTCTCTTAATAGTAGTTATTAAACATATCTGAAGTAAGTTCTCCACCTTTGTATGATCTCAAACATTTTAACTTTAAACTAGATTCATTCTCAACTTTTTCTTTAAAAATCTTACACTTTTCAAAAGCCTCTAACTTTTCTCTAAGAAATACAACCCACATCATCCTAGAAAAATGATAAAAAAAAGTATAAAATACCTCTCACCATAATAAGATATTGTTCTTGTAGGTCCACACAGATCTACGAGATATAACTTTTCTTTAGCTGAGTAAGATTTTCTTTGAAAACTACTTTTAGTCTGTTTCCCCATTGCACATTCTCTACACATGGTGTTAGATGTTTTACAATCTTTGGTAGGTCTCAAACAACATTTTTCATACTTTCCTTCACAATATTATCAAAATTTACGTGAAAAAATCTTTTGTGCCATAACCAACTATCATCAATCTTCACAATAAAACAAGAATCCTCAGATGTGTTCAACTCAAATACATTACCTCTTGATTTAATACAAGTTGCAATCAAATCTCTAGACTTTATTTTGATAGAACATCTCCCATTAATGATCTTTAGTTGATAAACATTGTCTACAAGTTGTCTAATACTCAACAAATTATGATTAAGTCCATCAAGGAATAGTACATCATCAGTATTAGTCTTACCATCCAGACAAATCGATCGTACTCCAATGATAAGCTCAGGAACATTATCACCAAATCTAACTACACCACCATCATACTTTGTTAGCTTCACAAACTTATTTTTATCACTAGTCATATGATGTGAACAACCACTATCTATGATCCATTCTAATTTCTTCTCAAAATGTGAAACTAGGGATTTTTCTTCATGAATAGGTTCATCATCTTTAATAGAAATAAATCCAATCTCATCATAGTCTATTTCATCATCAGCAAAAACACCTTCACTAGCATAGTAACATTCTTTATCCTTTGAATAATTAGGTTTGTGAAACTTAGGTTTGTGCTTAGGAACCCTTGTAGGACATCTAGATGAAAAATAATCAATCTTATTACATTAAAAACATTTCAAGGGTAACTTTCCTTCAAACTTACATTTACCTCTCTTTTCTCTTCTTGTGATCAGGGCCACAATCTCATCTAACTTCTTTTCTTCTTCTTGTTTGTGCCTCCAAAATTTCTAATGCCAATAACAACCTCTATAACCCTCTGTACATATGCTCTATAATTTTCATCATCTATCATTCTCAAAGTCTCCATCTTTGTCTTTCAATTCTACAACTTTGCTTGTTTAGTAAATTTGTCTCCTTCATATTATGCTTCCAATCTTGACCAAATTTTGTGTGTTGGATCCAAGTCCTTAACCTCAGTAAATTTACCTTTAGAGAGAACACTAATTAATGCTTCCCTTACAACCATATTACAAGAGAACATCTTCTTCTCCTAATGAGTAGCACTATCCAATTCATCTTCAGGATTGATCTACTCTTGTTTCTTTGTTATAATCCAGTAGTCAATACCCAAACAAAAAATATGTGTTCTAATCTTGTTCTTCCAACTATAAAAATTATTAGGATAAAACTTTAGACTTTCCTTCCTATAGAATTTCATCTCCAAGATCACCTCAAGCTGTTAAGCTTTCTCTCCGAGGACCAAAAGCTATGATACCAATTGTTAGGAATAACAGTCCACCAACACAACTAAGAGAGGGGGGGGGGGGGGTGAATAAGTTGTGAGACAAAATATTAAAATTTATTCTTTATAAACCAATACATTTAATTAGAATATCGAAAAAATAAATGCAACACTATAACATAATATTTAGTTGTCGAGGAAACCTTGTTAAAGGTAAAACCCAGGTGGGAATTAGCACCCACAAATGATGTACTAAAAGTATAGTATCCCCATTAAAAGATTTATCCCTGTTAGGAGCTTATTAATGCATATAGTACATAATACCTATTAAAGGAAAGACCCTATTAGGATTCAATAGAAATATGGTAGGCTCACTTTACAGGCACACTTCCTAAAGAAGATTAAATCCACCTTCAAGACTCACTATTTGAAATACAATTGTATAGAAGATATACAATCCAATGAACTATCTACTAGAAACTATCTTTGTTTGATCAGTTCCAATGAATCTCCTCAATCACAACCTCTTCTCTACATCCAAAAAACTTCACAAATAAAATCTTGCAGCTTACATACATACACCACACTTTATTCTCCAAAAAAACTCTTCTTTATACCCTATTACAATAATCAATTAGGTTGGACAATTAAAACTTCCTCAATGAACAAATAATTAAATAGACCCTTTCTAAGATACACATGGTCCCTTACACAAGTATACAATAGTTACAATACATCAAATACATTTGAGGATCTAAAATCCATGCTCACCATCTTCACAACATGTTACACATCTCTAGTAAGCTCCAAATAGGTATTCACAAGACCACAAACTTAAGCTTATGTCACCAAAAACATAAAAAATCCATAACCACAAATAATATTCTCCAATATGTCTTCTATCATGCCTTAAGCTCATAGGTTACAAATCATGCTCGCATAAGAGTTATCTCAAAAATACATAGACTAACTCTATCACTGTCCACTGTCATAGTACAGTAACCAGTCTTCACTAAAACAACTATAACTCACTCCATCTACAATATTAAGCCAAGTGACCTTAGAAATAAGGTCACAACTTATCCATGTACATATAACTATCCTTTTATGCTTTGAAACAACCGTACAGTAGTCGTAAACTTCTATTAGTTATCACTTTTAACTAGTTTTTCTACCTTCATCTGAAATATATGTTGACAAAAATCACAAACAATGAGAGTTGACACATATTACATAACCAATCCCAACATGAGGTTTCTTTAGAAGCCTCAAAAATACATCTCCATTTTGAAAACCTTTTAGATAGTTGATCTACTCCTTCTGAACCAAACTTTGTTTCTTCTAACAAGACTATATCTGGTTGCACTTGATCAAGACAACACTTGATCATGCAAATTTTGTTAGGGTAATTGCAGCCCCTAACATTCCATTAAATTAGCCTCATTAATATTGAGAAAAGGAATAGCCCTTTCCTGATCTCACCACTTTAGCTTGGTCTACTGCACTACTAGCCAATTCCAACTTCATCCTATTAGTCCTAGCTCCTGTTTTCTTCTTCTCCCCTATTTTTGATTTAGATATCTCAGATTATGTTTGACTCACCTTTCATTTCTCTATAATATCCAACTAATCCTGCATACCAAAAGTATCAATGTCACCCTCCTCATCCTAAGTTTCATAATCTGAGTCTAAAACTAAGTTGTTCCCTCCACTATCTTGGGCTTCCTCAAATAGATCCTCCAAATTACTAATCAAGGATATTTTCCTATAATATAAAAGAGCATAATCCATTTCTTCTTTACTAATAACTTTTAATTTACCATCATCCTCAAACCAATGGGTTTCTTTTTCATTATCTGGCTTTACACTTCTATCTCCTTCCCCTTTATCCATATCTTCTGTGATATATCATTTTGAAGGTTTCAAGTGTGGGATAAAAAAAGGGATAATATCTGTAGTGTTATCTGAAGTCTTGTTCTCTAAATCATCCATTGGATGACCCAAAAATAATCTTTCTTCATCTATGAGTTTTGCCACCACTATTTTATTGTCACAAAATTAAGCATTCTGCACCTCTGGGATCTAAAAACGTGATGATGGGGTTTCTTTAAGAACCTAGGTGGATAGATATTTCATTGTGATCACAATATCTACACTATTGTCCACATGAGAGGAGCTAACAATCCATCTACACACCATCTCAAACCTATCCTTAGTGATCTTTTTAAAAACCCTTCTATTAACAATCATATCACATTCATACTGTAAAAAAATTTCATCATCTTTTTCCCATAATTCTAGTACAATGTGAACAACATGTAGAGGTTTATCTATTTCTAATGCCTTTCCTTTTAAAGACCCCATCCTTATAAGCCCTTATGTTTCAACATTATCCCCTACATCCACTACAATCCTTTTCCTCCACTCACCTTTCTTTGAACAAAGGATTATAAAGCCATGCACCTTATTACATTCCTGAATGTTAACAAGTATCTGCAACACCACTGAATGATCATTCCCATCCACTACTTCATCTGAAGAGATAAAAGTTCCCAAATAATCATTGATTTATTTTAGAGTTTCTTCCTCTCTATATTCAAAGGGAAGGTTATGCATCTTGAACCATATTTCTCTCTCTTTAAATTTTCCATGTAGAGGATCAAATTTTGGACTCCATTCACAAATATAAACTCCTTTTCCATCAATCAAATATGGACCAGTTCCCAAAATCCAATACATGTCATCCTTAGATGGGAAGATCACTAAATAAAATTATTCACCATAGTTTTTAGGGTAAATCCACTGCCCTAGTTCCTATCACACCAATCCTTATTCTTACTTATAGATGGCCATTTTCCCATCCATTTAAATAAAAGAGCTTTATATTTAAGAAAACAAAATGATTCTTTCCATTACATATTATTAACAAGAATTGAAGAATATTTCACATAAAAATGTTATCACTTCCCTTTGTACCCTTTTCAGCTCCAACATGCAAAGTTTTGGGTCTCCAAAATTTCCTCTTAATCTGATCAGAGTGAAAGTACTTCTTTGTTGGGAAAAAATCATTATGAAGCTTTGGATATCTCTTCGTATTCTCCCCTAACATTCCAAACCTATCTTCTCTTTTTTTCCAGCCATTAGAAACTTGGTCCTTGATCTTGTGCCTTGGCCCTATAGGGTTTATAGATGCGTTGAAACTTCTCTGAAACCTTCTATTAAAAGGCCACCAATTTCTAGGTTTTTCTCCCAAATACATTAACCGTTTGCTAGCCTAAACCGTGAAAGTGTCCAACCCCTTCATGAAAAAACCTTTGAGATCCCTGAAGGTTCTAAAACCTTCCTGAAACAAATTGTTGTAGAGGAGCCATGGGTGTGGGGGTTTTGGTCATTATGATGAGTTTCAACTTTTAGTATTCTCATCAGTAGAATGCTACGTTATATTAAAGACACTCTTAATATTGGTTTATTTTATGATGCCAATGTTGATTTTTCCTTAAAAGGATTTACTGATTCTGATCTAGATGGAGATCCCAATGTTGGGAAATCTACTTGTGGTTATTGTTTCTTTGTTGGTTCAGGTGCAATATCTTGGAAAAGTAAAAAAGAACATTATATTTCTCTATCTTCCACCAAATCTGAATATAAAGGATGTACTATTGGATATTTCTAATGCATTGGAGAGATTGTTGGATACATTTAATATGTTTAATCACTACGTTGAGTGATGTTGGAATTACTGTTGTTGTCATTCATGTTTTGTCATTGATGTCAACATATGTTTCTATGAAGAGAATAGGCTGGTTATGATGCAGTCAAGGTTGGTGGATCCAATTAAGGACTGACTGACCTTGCAACCAAACCAATATGCAGCATAAATATACAAGAATAGCAATAGATCTGAAACAAAATAGTAGTATTTATTCATCAAATCATAGATTACATGAAATGTACCGGGCTATAAGGCCTTCCTAGTTATGGCCAATTAAAATGCAAGAAATAGTCTACAAGATCTCATAGGATCCAAATCCTTCCCTAGCATCCAGATTCAGCTAGTCCAGGTTTGCAACAAGCAGCACTTTGGTAGGCACCCAGGAAAGATCTAAACTTGTACTCAAACTTCCAAGCAATCTTCCTGCTCCTAAGCATGCAGGATACTAAAATTTATTCTAACATCTAATGCCATAAACATCTACCCAAGCACCCTATAAATATTGATTCCTAGCCACAAGTCAGCTGATGAAATAATAAATCTCTACAAACAAATATTAAATGCTAAAACATCAGTAAACTCTCACATAGCCTTACAAAATAAATAAACTCTCAAAGATGGCCCCAACGGTCATTAGATCTACATAGAAGAATGCAACATGCCAAATCTAGGTCCCCACACATCAGATGGTCAATCCATAACATGAGGAGTGAAACTCAAATTAAATGCACCAGTCGGCCAAGCTGATCTAACAAAATAATCCAGTCAGTAAGCAAGAACACTGAGTAATAGAAGAGATAACCGAGCACTAGTCAACTGACCACACCAAGCATGACCAAGAAATGTTGTTATCATCGAGTGCTAGTGAACCAATGCCTTCAGTCACCAAGTGTGCTTTAGAGACCGATCACCCTGGTAACCACATAAATCAACCAACCAGTTTCCCAAACCAAGCAAGAACTCCACCAAACTGAGATCAAAACTAACAATCCACCTTGAAAGACAAACATATTTTTGGTTGATACATGATTACCAAGAATCCTAGGATGCTCCTGCATTAGACACCCAGGTAAGAAATATTTTCTCATAAGGAAATCAGGAATGCCTCAAGGGAATCAGAACAGTTATGCCGAATCTATTCTTCACCCACATCTCTTCTTTCCCTTCATCCCAAGTAATCTTTTCTTCATTCACTGCCTCATGCAGAAAGTCCTTCTTTTCACTATGCTTATCCCTTTGGTTGGAAACTGATAGCAACTGACTCTGACCACTACCGATCACATCAGTGCCTTGGTAAGGTTCATCCCTCCTAGACTCCTCAACCAACTCATCATCATCTACATCTCTCTGTGTCACAAATTTCACCATCTATTGTACCATCTCCACCAACAAAACCATTTGTTTCTTAATCTCAACAAACTCTTCAGAGATATCATTCTCCCTCTCCTTCAAACTAGACTTAATAGGAATAGGTTCATAAACCATCTACTCGTGAGGTTTGTCATAAGGACAACACCTGATAAATCCACATCCCTTAACCCCTATCTCCTGTAAAGGTATCAGTTTATGCTGAGCTCCTTCATGCCTAACCACATAGGTGTTAGCATGACCATCAAACAAAATATTTTTGTCAAACTACCAAGGTCTACCTGTAATACCCCAAAATTGGCACCTATTTAATTTCATCAATTTTGGTGCATTATCTCGATTTTACATCATCAAAGTCCTAGTTCACTAGGCAATTTTCTCTCTCCTACCTGACTTAATTTGACTTGATGTCAATTGCAAAGACCCTAATTTGCAATAATCAAATACTAAATTAATTCCTAAAGTCTTTGACTTATATTAGCTAAATTATCCCTATGATAAATTAATTTAATTCTAAAATCTTAAGTGCTTTCTAATTAAATTAAATCTACCCCCTTTGGCTAATTACCCTTAAAAAAGAATTAATCAATTGCTTGTTATTTGAATGGACACCTTTTCTTGAATTAATAATTTGAGATATTTGAAAAGTCCTCATGTGGCATTATCCATTCTTTTAATAAGGTAATTCATGCTTATTTGTCCCAAAAGGGATATGAAGGGTTAGGAGTTTTGAATCAAGAAACTCTTCCTCCTCCTCTTGGCTCTTCTATTTATTTGGGCTCTTTTTCTTCATTAGAGAGGCAATTTTTGAGAGCATCTACACTATAGGCATTTTTTTAGTCTCATTTGATTCATTGTTTTCAAAGCTTTTTATTGCATTTATTAGATTAATATCTCATTATTAGTATAATCTTTGCATCACATTTTAGACTAAATTTTTTTATTTGTTCTTAGTTTAATATCATATTTGTTTCAAGTTCTTAGATTAAGTTGCATCTCATCTTTATTTTCAAGCTCTTAGATTAATTGCATCCTCATTCTTAGATTAAATTGCACTTCATCTTAGATTAATTTCATCTTGCTCATCTTTATTGCTTCTTGGAAATCCTCCATTGTTGAATTGGTCTCTTGGCTGTTGGCTCTTGTTCTGAGAGTATTCAAACACCCCATTCACATAGGAGGCAACAGGTCGCCTCACCATGGAATTTGGATTGAGTTTTTCATGCTCTCTCTTGAATTCTATCAAGTGAATAATGAACATGTTGTTTTGTGCCTGATTTAGAGGTCACATTCAATCACATACATTTTGGCACCCACCGTGGGGCAGAAAAGATCAATTTCTGGCCTCATTCTTGATTAGTTTTTTAATTTTAGTGTTGGTTCCAGGCCTTGTACGGCCATGTACAGCTTGAAAAACTTTTAATATAGTAATGGATAGATAGAATGATGAATCCTATTTCTCATTCTTTTGGTTTGGTTCATTTTTATAAAGAAATGAATAAGTTATGATCATTTTGGTGAAAGTGGGTATTTGCAGATTTGAGATTCTCTAAATACAATCAGATTGAAACATTTGGTATAGAAAAATTATGAAGAATCAGGATCTCTAATAATTTTATTTTAAAGATACATGAATTATCTTTCATTTCCTTTTGGTTTGAGTCATTTTTATGCAGATTTGTGAAAGTTATGGGCATTTGAGTGAAAATTGGTTTTTAACAATCTGCATTGGAGTTGCAGGCAATGATTTGCTCTTAGAAAATGATTTATAAATGGAAAAAATAAATGGCTTACATATTTAGAAACTAGATTAATTAATAATTACTGTAAAATTAGTTTGGTTTCATTTGGATTTTTTTGAGAAAGATATGTGATTCCCTAGGCAGGGTCTGGTGTTTTAAATCTGATTTATGATAGAAAAATTGTAGTCTGAAAAGGTTATTGGTTGAGGAACCAAATGGAATCATAAAAATTTTTAATTTTGGGAAATGGTAGTTCTTGATGTTGGCTAAAAAATTCATTCTTTCTAAAAATTTTAATATTGTGATTTTATGGGTCAAATAAATCAATCTTTAAAGACTGTCTTGAAGACAACAATGTTACATATCTTACGGTTTGCCATTGATTTGTCTTGATTCTATACTTTCGAATGTGTGCTAAATGCTAGATTGTAGATCTTTGGACCTAAGGTGAGTTCTTAAAATCTCTATAACACTTGGTTTGGGCATAAATTAATCTCTCATGTGTTTAGCTTGAGTGTTTACATGCTTTCATAGAACACATTTTAATTGATGCTCTTAATGGGAAATGAATGAACATAGATTTTCTTTCATACAAGTTTATGTAAGTGAATGCTTGTGTTTAAACGTTAAGTAATTCTTGGTTCCAATATCAAATATCTCATTGAGTGATTGAGGGTATGGATTCATTCCTTGTTTACATGAAGAGTTAAATGCACCACTTTGTGGACTCACTTCATGTTTACTTGGAAAGTTAAATATTCCATGATTCAAACCCTCTTACACTTATGAGTAGTATTGATTAGCAGTCTTAGATTACTTGTGATTGATCTAGATTGCTATCTTGGGTTATTTGACTCGCTAATCCATCGGCCCCTCATTCCACCCCATGGTTGCAATCTCAACACCACATTAAAGGGGAGGGGTCTATAGGAAAGAAACGTTAATTGTTCCACTAGACAACCCTTTTGTGCTTTTTGGAACTCACTTGTTTTCTAGGGTGTGGAATCACTTTGAGTTTGTGTGAGGAGTTAAATGCACCACTTTGTGGACTCACCTCACATTTACTTGAAAATTTAAATGCACCACCTTTAGTGCTTCCCAATACTTTTGATAGTGAATTACTTACTTTTTTATTTCTAGAAGGCCTGCTTGGGGATTTCATCACCTCAAGGGATGACCTTAACTCCTCTGTTTCGGCAGAGTATAAATATCGGGAGGTGAATCCAAAGACACCTCTCTTGGGAATGAGTTAGATTTCACTCTTGGCTAAGCCTCAAAGAACTTTATACCTTTGAGAGGTGAAGGAGGAGATTTGGGTTACCGTCTCCCCCCGACTGTGTGATTTCTAATTCTTCTCATCTACAGATTTGGGCCTCACGTACCTTGCGTATATCGAGGACACCCTTTAGAAAAGCCATGTATATCCTTGTAGATAACTTGCTAGGATGTTCTTGTGTTTTAAGTGCCTGCTAAAATATTTTCAATAACATACACAAGTAGAGTCCTTAGGGAGTAGAAATACTAAGTCACTATTCTTGTTCATGCGCAAGGTTGCTTTGTCCCTTGCTCATTGCTTGAAGACTGTTTGCTTGAACTCCTTGATTGTTGTCTTACGTGCTTGATCAATCACATAAATCTGATTTGCCTTCTGTCTGTGATCTATTTTTCTATTTTCCTGTCGTTCACCATCAGAAACTGGTTGTCTTGAGTTAGGAATCGATCAATCTTTGCTTTGACTCGTATTGTCTCTCATTAGTCTACCTTATCTCATTGTGCTCTTGTACCTTGCATTGCAATTGTCTTATCTCAGCTATTCTAGCCATCTCTTTTTGACAATTCGTACTAGGTTCATCTTGCATCTTGGCTGTTCTAACCATTTATCTCCTTTTCGTTATCTTAGAGATAGAGTCTAGCTTTATCTTGAATCTTTTCTCATTACATCTTCGTCTATGGCTATCACGACTCAAAGTGGAAAGACTTATCCTATTCAGAACGCTGATCAAGATCAAAGTAAACCTCGTAATCGAGACATAGGTCATCCTAAATTTGTTATGAAATCTAAACTTTGTGAGAGATCCTCACATTCCTCCTCGTTCCAAGAGTATTACAATCCATTGTTTCAGATACAGTCTGACTTATTATTTCAAGAATATTATAATGCATTGTTTGAAGACCAACAAGACTCTGAAGGGTCACTTTCTAGAATCGATCCTCTTAAACCTATTGACTCTTTTGATCCTATTTTCAAGATGGGAGATCCATTCCACTTTCCAGGGGGAGGTAAATTCAGCAATAGTCATGAGCAATCTCCAAATGACCAAGGTCATAGTCAATCTCGAAATGACAAGAGTTATGGTCAATCCCACAATATTCAATATTCGGTCAACATCCAGGACCTTTGTAATTTGAAACAATGACAAGGGGAGCCTCTCTTAACATTTCTCCAGAGATGGAGACAACTATGCACGAAGTATCCGCATGAATTACCCGAGTCTGAAAAGCTTGATATCTTCTTGGACAATCTTGTCCCAAATTTTGGATACCAAGTGCGATTACAAGGTCCCCTCACTTTTGACAATATGATTAGGTGGGCTGTGAGGATAGAAGCGTTTATGGTCAAGAAGGGAGAATTGACTTTGAACAAAGACAACAAGCAAGGACCTTCTCCCTCAAACAACGATAAGGATAAGATTGTCAACAAAATTTGGAAGTAGTCAAATTTTTATCTACGAATACTGTACTAACTTCCTTGCTTTGACCAAACTTTGATCATCTGTATCTTGAGAAGAGAGGCTCCATTTTTCAGGATTCAAGGTTTTCATAGGTTCATCTTGACAAGATCTTCGATTTGAAACCACTTTCACCAGATTTGGAAATGGTCAAATTTTTAGCTACGAACAATATAATGAGTTCCTTGCTTTGACCAAACTTTGACCATTCGTTCTTGAGAAGAGAGGCCCCATTTTTCAAAATTCAAGGTGTTTTTAGGTTCATCTCGAGGAGATTTTTGATTTGAGATTGTAATACCCCAAAATTGGCACCTATTAAATTTCAATCAATTTTGGTGCATTTCTTCAATTTCATATCTTCAAAAGTCCTAGTCCACTAGGCAATTTTCTCTCTCCTACTTGACTTTACTTGACTTGATGTCAATTGCAAAAACCCCAATTTGCAATAATCAAATATTAAATTAATTCTTAAAGTCTTTCACTTAATTGGCTAAATCACCCCTATGATAAATTAATTTAATTCTAAAGTCCTAAGTGCTTTCTAATTAAATTAAACCACCCCTTTAGCTAATTACCCATAAAAAAGAATTAATAATTGCTTGATATTCGAATGGACACACCTTTTTGAATTAATAATTCAAGATATTCGAAAGGCCACCTGTGTGGCATTTTCCATTCTTTTTATTAAGTAATTCTTGCATTTTTGTCTCAATTTGGAAATGAAGGGTCATGAGTTACAAATCAAGAAACTCTTCATTCCTCTCCAGGCTTCTCTATTTAATGAACCTCTTTTTCTCATTCAAGGGAGAGCAATTTTTTAGAGCATCTACACTATAGGCATTTTTTTAGTCTCATTTGATTCATTATTTTCAAAGCTTTTTATTGCATTTATTAGATTAATATCTCATTATTAGTATAATCTTTGCATCACATTTTAGACTAAATTTGTTTATTTGTTATTAGTTTAATATCATATTTGTTTCAAGTTCTTAGATTAAGTTGCATCTCATCTTTATTTTCAAGCTCTTAGATTAATTGCATCCTCATTCTTAGATTAAATTGCACTTCATTTTAGATTAATTTTGTCTTGCTCATCTTTATTGCTTCTTGAAAATTCTCCATTGTTGAATTGGTCTCCTGGCTATTGGCTCTCATTCTGAGAGTATTCAAACACCCCACCTGCATAGGAGGCAACAGGTCGCTTCTCCATGAATTTTAGATTGAGTAATTCATACTCTCTCTTGTAATTTGATCATGAGAATAATGAATATGTTGTGTTTGTGCCTGATTTAGAGGTCACATTCAGTCACATACATTTTGGCGCCCACCATGGGGCAGAAAAGATCAATTTTTGGCCTCATTCTTGATTGGTTTTTCAATTTTAGTGTTGGTTCCAAGCCTTGTACAGCCATGTACAATCTGAAACCTTGTAATATGGTAATGGATGGATAGAATGATGAATCCTCTTTATCATGCTTTTGGTTTGGCTCATTTTTATAAAGAAATGAATAAGTTATGATCATTTTGGTGAAAGTGGGTATTTGCAGATTTGAGATTCTCTGAATATAGTCAGATTGAAACATCTGGTACGGAAAAATTATGAAGAATCAGGATCTCTAATAATATTCATTGAAAAGATATGTAAATTATATTTTATTTCCTTTTGGTTTGAGTCATTTTTATGCAGATTTGTGAAAGTTATGGGCATTTGAGTGAAAAATAGTTTTTAACAATTTACATTGGAGTTGCAGGCAATGATTTGCTCTTAGAAAATGATTTATGAATGGAAAAAATAAATGGCTTACATATTTGGAAATGAGATTCATTAATAGTTACTTTTAAATTGGTTTGGTTTCATTTGGATTCTTTTTGAGAAAGATATGTGATTCCCTAGGCAGGGTTTGGTGTTTTAAATCTGATTTATGACAAAAAATTACAGTCTGAAAAGGTTATTGGTTGAGGAACCAAATAGAATCATAAGACATTGTAATTTTTGGAAATATTAGTTCTTGATGTTAGCTAAAAACTTCATTCTTTCCATAAATTTTAATATTGTGATTTTATGGGTCAAATAAATCAATCTTTAAAGACTGTCTTGAAGACAACAATGTTACATATCTTACGGTTTGCCATTGATTTGACTTGATTCTGTACTTTTGGATGTGTGCTAAATGCTGGATTGTAGATCTTTGGACCTAAGGTGAGTTCTTAAAATATCTATAACACTTGGTTTGGGCATAAAATTAATCTCTCATGTGTTTGGCTTG
This sequence comes from Chamaecyparis obtusa, assembly GCA_027943335.1. Lineage (NCBI taxonomy): Eukaryota > Viridiplantae > Streptophyta > Pinopsida > Cupressales > Cupressaceae > Chamaecyparis > Chamaecyparis obtusa. The sequence goes on from BSBK01000615.1 coordinate 2,066,257, forward strand.
AGTGTTACACGCTTTCATAGAACACATTTTTTATGCTCTTAATGGGAAATAAATGAACATAGATTTTCTTTCATTGAAGTTTGTGTTTAAGTGAATACTTTTGTTTTAACATTAAGTAATTCTTGATTTCAAATATCAAAACATCTCATTGAGTAATCTAGGGCATGGATTCATTCCTAGTTTACATGAAGAGTTAAATGCACCACTTTGTGGACTCACTTCATGTTTACTTGGAAAGTTAAATATTCCATGATTCAAACCCTCTTGCACTTATGAGTAGTATTGATTAGCAGTCTTAGATTACTTGTGATTGATCTAGATTTCTATCTTGGGTTATTGGACTTCGCTAATCTACCGGCCCCTCATTTCTGCCTTGTGGTTGCAATCTCAGTGCCACATTAAAGGGGAGGGGTCTATAGGAAAGAAGCGTTAATTATTCCACCAGGCAACCCTTTTGTGCTTTTTAGAACTCATTAGTTTTCTAAGGTGTGGACTCACTTTGAGTTTGTGTGAAGAGTTAAATGTTCCACTTTTGGACTCACTTTGAGTTTGTGTGAGGAGTTAAATGTTCCACTTTTGGACTCACTTTGAGTTTGTGTGAGGAGTTAAATGTTCCACCTTGTGGACTCACTTCACATTCACTTGAAGAGTTAAAAGTTCCACTTTTGGACTCACTTCACATTCACTTGAAGAGTTAAATGTTCCACTTTTGGACTCACTTCACATTTACTTGAAGAGTTAAGTTTTCCACCTTTAGTGCTTCCCAATACTTTTGATAGAGAATTACTTACTTTTTTATTTCTAGAAGGCCTGCTTGGGGATTTTATCACCTCAAGGGATGACCTTAACTCTCATATTCCAGTGGAGTATAAATATCGGGAGGTGAATCCAAAGACACTTCTCTTGGGAATGAGTTAGATTTCACTCTTGGCTAAGCCTCAAAGAATACCTTTGAGAAGTGAAGGAGGAGATTTGGGTTACCGTCTCCCCCCAGCTATGTGATTTCAAATTCTTCTCATCTACAGATTTGGGCCTCACATACCTTGCGTATATCAAGGAATCCCTTTAGAAGAGCTATGTATAGCCTTGTAGACAACTTGCTAGGATGTTTTTGTGTTTTAAGTGCTTGCTAAAAAATTCTCAAGAACATACACAAGTAGAGTCCTTAGGGAGTAGAAATACTAAGTCACTATTCCTGTTCGTGCGCAAGGTTGCTTTGTCCTTTGCCCATTGCTTGAAGACTG